>LS917717.1:133476-222187 GCA_900490955.1 Micoletzkya japonica | reverse complement strand
TTAAGAGGTACGATAGTCCAAAAGGAGCGTAAAGTTGATCAATAATGCTTAAAAGGGCTGCTACGCGTATGCTAAAAGGGGCTGCTACGAAACGACGCCTATACTGCTATAGGAAATTGAAAATTTGGCAAATTGCCAGCTTGCCCATTTTGTTTAGCTGTTTACTGCCTTCATTTAGCTTGCTCTGTCAGGCCGTGTGTTTTGGTGGTTCTCGTTGCAGTACTAAAAAATGCATAGATACATATTCCATGGTCAAATATTTTTTAGCTAATCGGTTACCAATTTATGCTAGAACGCTATTTTCACGGCAAAACGCTAAGACGGGTCTAAGACGGCACGCGGTGAACTTACCGTAGTTAAAGAATGCGTCAGGGTTTTCAGGGATTTTCGTGGTAGTCAGCTTTCTACAGTATATATAGCTATCAGTCCAACTGTGTCAAATTAATTATTGCTTAGTATTTTCATCATAATCAGCTACTTTTTTTCCGTGTTTTAGCTGCCTTTCGCTTTTATATCGAAAGAGTAGACGATATTGTATGTCCTTAACGTGATTTCAGTCCACTGTTTTTCAAAAACTTTAGGTATGGAGTCCATAACCTGTCCAGTGCACTAAGTACGATAATACATATCTGGAAAAGTACATGTGCCACGAAAAAAAGTATGAAAAGGTACGGAAAACATAATAGGAAAATTAGGCTTGCATCGATTAAATGTTTTTTGTTCCGAGCGTCGCCCTAGAATTTGCTACCTCCCGTGCAGTCTCTAAGCCAAATGAACCCGTCAAAAATGGCTTGTTCGACTTGCCGTGATTTTTGGCAAAGTTCCAACATTTGAATTTCGCGGGGCCGAGAATGGTTTGGCGGATACACCGAATTATGCGTGGAACGACTTAATAATTTCTAGTCCCCGGAACCGGAGATTTGCGCGCTTTTACTTTAGCGCTCCGGCCTGTGCGCAGCGAGTGACTTTTTATTCCGAATACAGTATCCCACGGGCGCACTAGACACACCACGAATTTTTCGTCGATTTTTTAAAATTCTTGACTCCTCTATTGTTCGTTCCGTGAGCCCTTTTTTACTTTATATTACATTAATATGCGTCTATCGTCCCAGAAATTACATCGCGACCAGCTTAAATTCCGTAGGTTATGCTTGCGAGCCATGCTTTACTGACTGTCATTCTTTTTGAGGTTACCAGCTCACAGCCGGACGGCCACAATAGACTACCCCCACTCGATCACACCATGAAAATGGGCGGTTATTTCAAATGTGGTTAGAAATCATGCTTATTAATGAGTAGTAGGAGATGCGGTAAGGCGTAAAGAATAGGTTCCACTTTGTTTTAGGTCAAAAGTTTCATAACTGAGTCTGATATCCCATGAAATGTGTGGTTTTGGCACCGTGCCAAAGTGGGGGTCCCATCCGGCTGTGCAGCTTATCTTTAGTGGTACGCGCTCATACGCGATGCCAGATTACTAAGACCATATTTACTCAAGGAAGTTCAGATTTCCTGAAATGCGCGTATATTAGCTGCCTTCTGACCTATTTTTCTCCAAGTATTGAAATGGTACGCGTTCAAACTCAACGTCAACATCTCACTCCGTGGTTATTACGTGCGTAAATTGCTGAAAAGAGTGCGGAGATGCCGTAATTGTTATGGTTATGGTGAAAGCCTATGCATCGCAGGTTGTAACAGATGGATATTGCTATTCGGAAACGGGACGAGCTCATTACGCATCCAAGAAACGCATACTACTTCGACATCCAAACCTTTCTTCTCTTCTCAGGTTCGAATAGGGTTGATCTGTCCAGGGTTCAACCAGGGGATAAATACTCGTATTTGAAATTTATTTTGCGGTATGGGTAATTTTCTAGCGGCGATAGGGTGGTCACGTAAATCGAGAATTTAGAACAGCGGTGTGTGTAAGTTTGCGGTGCGGTATGGGTCATTTCATAGTAAAAGACGGTTTGCGGGCGGGAGGGGTCTCACCCCAAAAATATAATCAAATACAGTATTTTTCCCCTGGGTTCAACTTCAATTTCAGGATGTGGTCCTTTTGTCGAGATGCAGTCAATGCGTCAAAGCGGTCGCATGATCGTGTACAATTCGCGACTGAAGGTGTTCGAAGGACAAACTCACGTTGAGAATATTCGCGGCGTATACGCAAGTACGTTTTTTCTCAAAAAGATTAAGAGACGTAGGATTCTAGCCCAGTTATATTGCGACCCAGTCAGTTGCTGCGCGCGTTCAATTAATTACGTTGCAGAACAAATACTGGTATCGGGAGGAACATCATTGATACTTCTGAACTTTGCGGAATTCGTACGTTTTTAAAAAAAATATCTACACTCTTCTCTCATTTTCCATTCATTCTAATTCCTTAACTTGGAACGTTTTCATTCGTTCCTCTTGCGTTAGGTTCTCTCTTTTATGCAGGATGTTCCCTTCAATTACATCAAAGCGGCACGAGTAATCAACTTTCCCGCTCGTATTGTCGATATTCTCGAGGGCTCCTTTGGATTCGGAGATGAACGTCTCCCTCCAATGAATAAGCGACCGATTGGGTTCGTTTCTGCCAGCGCATCTTTGAAAAAGTTCTATGACCCTAAAAGAATCAAATTTTTTTGTATTGTTGCCCTGAATGAGCCCTAGAGCATTCTGGTTCAGACCAGATAGCGCTATGACTCATTTATGGTCTATGAATGTGCCTCATGGAGCCATACGTGAGGCATGGACCGGAAGTATGGGTGGTAGGCCCATATTTCTTTGGAATTTTACTTTGGTAGGCCTATATTTCCTACACAAGTTCAATTGGTAGGATTGGTTTCGTACACTGGTAGGCCCGTTTCTCAAAATATGGCGGGGAAGGCTGCCCATGTATGCATGGAGCAAAAATCGAGCGCGTCCGGCAAAATTTGACAAACTTGCATTGTATGTTTTTTCGCACAAGAATATTTAGACGAGTTGCTTTGGATAATGGGAATATCTACGATGTATTCCGGGAGGGAAACTCACTCTCTTTCGACAAGTGCAAACTCGTACAGCAAATCGGATTTACGATGTGAGTTACTTTTCTTGTGTGATTGCCCCTATTCTCATCTTCCCATTGGAAGAATATGTTGAAGTGCATAATTTATCTTATCTAAATCTAGTCCTCCTATTTTGATTTCCAATCTATTGATTGTTTTGAAAAAGCTGTAGGCCTGCAATCATCTTCTGGGTTAATCACTAGAGCTCTTTCCAGTTCACGAGCCTTCCTCGCCCAAAAATTCGGGTTGATTGTTGCAATGAAGGAATCTCCGTACAACTACAAAATTCGGATGCTCATTTGTGGGGAGATTCAGCCCTTTATGGTATGCATGATTCGAATGGTAAAGGCAGAAATGACTGTTCAAGGAGAACGCACAGTGTTTCTGTGTTGCCTTGGAGTATTTCGTCACAAAGGAGGGAAGGGTTGCTAGACTACAGTAAGTACTTTTAGGTACTATGCAGCATGCTAATGTAATATGGCTTTTAAAAACTTAAAAGTATGTATTATTATGACATTAACATGTTCACTATTAAAGGGCCCCTCCAGGCAATATCTACCATATGATTTTTTTCAGATCATTGGGTAACTCTCAATATCCTGAGTCCCATGCTCTCTCCTTTTTAGTTGAAACTTCGCCGTTACTGAGAAAAAGCTGTGCAAATATTTCTCTCGTTGTCTGCGTCTCTTCATTCCTCTCTTGTCTCTCACAATCAATCAACCGCTCTTAATTGGTTATCTCTTGAAATGAATGAGATGGTTAGAGGGACCCTTTAATATTGCGTATTGCAGCCTACTCAACACTGATTCGAAGAGATCGTACACGGTATATCACAATGTGGTTGGCGAGAAGGGATACGCACCTCTGAAGAAGGCTACAGCCATTGTCAAATCGATCGAAGATGTTATCTTTGTAGGAGACGAAGAGGGGGTACACGTTTCTTGTTGACCGGTTTTATACCCAGTTGCCATACTGTAAGCATCAGGGGGGGGGGTGGGAGAAATGCCATTATTATTTTTTTTTGTATTTTGGGATGTGACCCGGCCGCATACCGGTTGTTACTAACTACTCCCACCGGAAAAATAATGGTTTTAAAGGAGCAGTACCACGAGTTTCTGACCATACTCGCTCTTTACGTCATTCATTAGACCTAATCATCCTGATCGGGTATTCCGAATCTTACGCGATTTTATTCACTCTCCGCGGAGTACTGAAGGTGCAAAGGGGAACGGGCTTTTTACAAAATGTGATATATTAGCTGACTGAGATGAGATACAGCTTCGATTCATTGTCAAAACGATTTTTCACATTGTCCCGATCATTTTAAGAAAAAGAACGATAGGAAAATATGAGCGGAAAGGCCTAAATTGCAATATCAGGGTAGCGCGGGAATTCAAATGCTACCGTACTCGTGGGCCTGCTCCTTTAATCCCCTGATTAGCATTTCACGCAGGCTCACAGTTCATTTATGTCTTTGTTACAGGACATCTACGTGTTCAATGATAAGCTGGAATTCCGCTTTCGACATTCTCTGAGATCCGGTCCCATTACCCATATTGGTCTCATTCCGTCGGGGGTTAGTAGTAGAGCATTCGGGTCTTTTTGATCAATATGTTGCGCTGCTTTTGGCGACGAGACGGTTATGAATGAAGTATGAAACATACCGCAAAAAGACTGGAATGGAATGCTTTAGTTAATAGGAACATTTTGTAAGTAAGATAAAATATTTTTGAGATAATGGTTTCGACGAGGACAGGCAACATCGTCTTCTTCCGTGGGGTACTTTGTGGGACTGAGTATATACCGCGTGAGTTATAGATCAAATAGCAACATCCTTGAATCTTGAAGAGTCTTGATTCTTTCTTGCCTCTAAGTCACAATTATAAACTCGAAATCCAGCATAATATGATGAATGTTTTAAAAGCCTTCTCTAAAATTGTTTCACAAGCGAAGAGCGAAAAGCAAGGCAAAAAGTACTTTGGTTACTTTGATTCCGACGTATTATTTGATATGAGTACTTAGATATTCTGCAAGAAAGTAGCCCGTTCAGCTCTTGCCAAGTTCGAAGGGAAAACCGGGGATATCAAATTTGCCCTTAGAAGAGACGCGTCCGGGACGCATCCGAAGATCATTGCTTGCGTCGAAGGGTAGGTCTTTTCTCTAATTACTTTCCACAAAATCGACTACAGCTCACAGAATTAGTGGCGGTTAGATCTGCAACTGTTGGACCTTAAGACTGTTATTTCCAAAAAAATCTTTGAAGATTAAAGGAGCACCATTAGGACCGTAATCTATCCTTACGGATTCGATTAATTCCCTCTTTCGCTGTGCAAATTCTCATTTAGCCTGGCTACGGTACCGAATGATCCTCCTTATTTAAGCATTTTGGTAGACGCTCAGAAGGTCTTGGAAGATAAATCTATTATATACGCTTGGGAGGGTGAAGATGTTTAATTGTAAAAAGGGTAAAAGGGAAAAAATAAACTAGGATTTGAGGGAACTGTTGTGGTATGCGAGCCAGTCGGGTATCATGTGGAAGACGTTGTCGATACGCGTCAACGACATGTCAGTGTACGACGATGGACGGAGCAGTGCCTTCGTCGCATACAGTAACCACTCCATCTTCATCCGGACCGACTTCTTCCGCAAAAGTACGTACATAGATGGGCAGGGTTTGCGGGAAGATTATTGCAGTGGCCCTGGCCATACATAATGATCCGGAAATATAGTAAAAATATTCTTCTACAGCAGCATACGTGGGCACGCACCCGACTTTCGGGTGGTAGGCCCGTCTTTTTGTCAGAAACTTAGCCTGGTAGGCATCGAATTGTACGAGAAACCTTATTGGTATGCTATGAAAAGCTGAAATTGTACAGCGGTCTACCCAATGCTTACAAAAGTTGTGCAGTAAGCTGCCCACCCACGGTACCTGCAGCCCTGCCAATCTATGTATGACGACTTTGCTAGTGGTCGTTTTTTGAATCAGATTGCTCTAGGCTATAGCGGGGGAAGAGAAGGTTTGGGGTTGACTGCGTAATGCACACTCAATACTGACAGATCCTCCAATGAAACGCGTTTAATTAGCTAGTGAGAAGTAGTTGAAAATATTCACCGAAATAGTCTGAAGCGGTTTCCTAATCCTGAGAATGCCAGTTTCTTTTATAACTCTTTGTTCTTTAGAGATCAGTTGGAACACTTCTTCAACGGTTACCAACGCATGCATTAATGCACTCGGAGTCTGTGTCCAGTTCAGCAACAATACTTGTGTGCGTAACTTTAATCTTTCGCTTTATGGGGTTTTATCGGGGAATTTGCGAAAATTAGTGATTGAATTATTAAAGGTAATCATGAAGCTGGGAGAGGAAAGCAATCCCGATATCGTGTTTGGCCAGTTTCCGAGTACTACGAAGATTACAGCATTTCAACTGACTATGGTTGATGACCAGTGCGTTGAGGTATTCAGTTCGACGCTTTCTCAGTATGTTTGCAGTATTGAACTGTCTACTAAGGTCATCTCATTCAGACTGTGACTACTCTGTCTCTGGCCCATTGGGTTGTTTTCGGGACCTCAGAAGGAGTGGTTCGTCTTTCCATTGGAAAGTGTATTCCCCTGGGCATCGACCCGGTATCTCCTTTATGCCTCGACCAAATTCCCAATCTTTGGAGAGAAGCGCGGATTCCTGAGGACAGCTTTGTGAGTTGCTTAATTCCATTGATTTTTTTGTGATTGTGGAAAACATTTTGATCAATGTATTTTCAGAATTCAATGTTCGAATTTCCATCAAAGACTATTAATGCAGTCAAGATTATCGAGCCATCGTCGCAAAGGTGTGTACAAGTTTGAGTTGTATGGGAATCACCCATTTCATCAAATCGGTCATTTCATCAACGCTAACTCTATGCTAATTATTGCTGATGAAGTGACCGATTTGATGAAATTTTCATTCCCAGTTCTTCGTATTTTTATGGGTACTGATGTCCGGACTAATTTTGGGATAAGAATCGTATGAAATGATGGCTAAATACTTATGATTTTCTCTAATTATGTGAGGCGGTCTGACGAAAAGAAGACTAACCGACGCATTTTATTGTAGTGATCGGAAGTACAATGTGATTTACGAGAATGGATGGCTGTATGATCTGTACATTCCTATGATAGAATCAGATAAATCATTTGATGGTAAGCCAAATACCTTTACTCAGCTATGTATCGTGTATCTTGCTCTTTTTTGCAAAGTTTGCCAGCTACATTAAGAAGTAGAGTAGATTTAAACGATAATTTTACCTTTCTCTCCACTTTGCAGTTCCAAGTATGCAACGAAATCTTATGGCAGAAGGACTGCGAGTACTGACGGTCATACGTGATAGGGGATTCATGACTGTGGACAAGGTGCGAAAACGGGGTGGTAGAATGGGTTTTCTACGGTTTCGTAAACTGGTCGAACGAACTTATTGAGGCTATTAATAGAAGAGAATAGCGCAGCTCATTTTGGGACCCGTTAAAGGAGCCGTACCACGAGTTTCTGGCCATAAATGAAATAATCATCCTGATCGGGCATTCCGAATTATATGCGATTTCATTCACTCTCCGCGGAGTAGTGAAGGTGCAAAGAGCTACGCGCGTTTTGCAAAATCGGATATATTAGCTGACCGAGATGAGATACAGCTACGATTCATTGACTAAACGATTTTTCATATCGTTCTGATCATTTTAAGAAAAAGAACCACGAGAAAAGATGAGCGGAAAGGCCTAAATTGCAATATCGGGGTAGCGCGCGAATTCAAATCCTACCGTACTCGTGGGCTGGCTCCTTCAACGTTTTTGGGCCTCGTTCACTAGAAAAGGGCCCGAAATTCTTGTTAATCAAGATAGCTGTCTGTGTGTAGGCTCCCCCTTGCTATAGACAGTTCTCATTCGTTGTCTGCCTTCTTCAGGATGGAGTCGTCTGGATCGAACCTCTATCGTGCGAACCACATAATCGATATTGCTATGGGAAGTCGGGAAAGACGCTGGCTAAGACAAACTTTACTGTTTACTTCTGTCACTCGGACATTGCCTGGATATTTTACATGAAGGGACAGGTAAGGTATATATAATTCATTGGCGTATATTAGAGAGCGATTAAATAACATGTTTTGTCCAAACGACATCTAGCAAAACGGTGTGGTCGTGCCGAAAATCGATTAATTTACTGGAAATCACTGTTCGAAAAGTGCCCTCGCCATGTAAAAAAATAATGTAGTGTTTGAGTTATGATGACCCTTCATACGTAGGCAGCTTTCCCCGACCATATCTTAAGAAAGGGCCCCGTACCTGCGCAGCCCTATTAGATTCTAAGCGGGACACCCGTACTTCATACGCACTTTGCCACCGGATACCCATTCTTTCCAACCAGAATTGAACCAAATACAAAAACTCGTGAAATTCGCCATAATATTCCCTCCGGAAATCCCGTTCCAAAGAAGTTTCTTGGGATATCTAAATCGGGCTGCGCACACATGAACGGGCCTACCATTGTACAGATTCGTGAATTTTCGAGCCTACTAATTGAGAATTTCTGTCAAAATCGGGCCTGAAAAAGCAACATTCTCCAAATATTTGAGCCTACCACCCGTACTATGAGCATACGTGGGCACTGACCCATAGTATGGGTGGTAGGCCCAAATATTTGTGTTATTTTACTTTGGTAGGCCCGATTCCGACAGGAATTGTCAATTGGTAGGCTCGAAAATTCACGATTCTGTACAATGGTAAAATATGGGCTGGAAGGCCGCCCACGTATGACTATGAGTTGGTGCCCACGTATGTGACCATACCATTCCAGGATGTGTCTATGAAAATTTTTTTATTCAAAAGTGGGTGTTACCCCATAGGAAAATGCCCGCCATAAGTTGGGTTTACCCGCAAAAAAATAGAATTTTCCCCAGTACACAAAACTGAACTAAGATTTTTTTCTCAAGACTAGAATTACTACTTAACTTTTTTTTGCTTTCTCTAGTTTATTTCTAATTGTAAGAAGGAGAATGTGATGGTTGCATGAACATCATGTTCGTTTAGGATAGCCCTCGTGTGCTGTGCCATGCATCCTCACACCTTTCACGCACTCACCTCCTGCCTTCCTATCCCGTGCGCTAATCTGCTTCTGCTTTTTTCATTGCTTTGTCGGCAAGTTTGTGGTTGTGGATTTTGTATTGTTTGGTAAGAAGAGAGGCGAGTTAGAGGCTTTAGCTTCTAGGATACATCGACTCTGCCCTTATCACATCTCACAATAATTTGGAGTTTTTTCCTGGTACAGTGTGACCATTCCATAGAGGAGATTACACTTTCCCCCGCAGAATAGCCCACTTCATGTCTCTCACCCTCCTCAGTTAACTATTACTCTTAAGGTAGTGGAACTAGGTATCCAGCCACTGCACCTGCTACCGTCTCGACCTATGTGTCACCACTTTTATTTCTATCCGAAACAACGGTATCATTCAGTAAGAAATGAAGAAAACCGAAAAGAGATCAGTACGGCGCACAAAACAATCTCTAGAACGCTTTGATTAGCCAAAGTGCAGTAGGTCAGGTTCATGATCCCACCTACCGTAATCAACAACTTGGGTGTTTAACGACTTGTCTTTTAGCCCCCGTTGTTACCATAATTTTTCTCGTATTCGAAAACATAAGAACATGTTAACGGGGGCTAAAAGACATCGGTATTTCAAAAGTGTCTATTTGTGTCTATCCAATTGTCGATTTGTGTCTATGACGAAAATGCTTGTCTTTTAGCCCCCATTGCACTTTTCCTACGAAGAATTTTACGGAGATTTCGAAAATCACAACGGGGGCTAAAAGGCATTTCAACTTTAATGTGATTTTTCGTCATGAACTTTCTACAGTATCTTCAGTTCGCGATAACAATCCAATCACCATTCACCTACCGTATGCATCGAACAGTTTCCGTTTCCTTCTCTCTTTCTGGTGTCAATTATTTCATTAATAGGTAATTCTCGATCATTTATGTTGCTTTTGTACTGTATTGCACAATAAGGAGCTAACGCACTACTCACCCTCATCACCCTCACGCGATTTATCAGCCTGCCACACATTCAAGTTTTTTGGGGTTTACCCTCCGATACTAAACAAATTTTAGGGGTTACCCCTGTCCATATCGACAGGTCTGGAATGGTATGTATGTGACCCTTCAGCAACTGTCGCTCTGCGATCCACGCGGGGTAGTGGATGTGAGTTACATGCAGGAGCCGAGCCTCTTCCAGGATCTGGTTGGTATTGAAGTTATTGGAAACGGCAAACTGGAGGGAAAACGTGTTGCTTTAGGAGGGTTCAAAGAGCTTAAGTGTATCAGTGCTCTGAGTAGCCCGTCGTTATCTGGTATGAGTAAATATAGTGGAAGAAACTTTTTGTTCCAAAACACGTCTGATTCTTTCACTTTTGTACACTCTCTCGCTTGGGATGATTAACCGACCTATCTCTTTTGTTATACTATGGCACGCATACATGGGCACACATACCGACAATTGTTTTAGTTTTGGACCGACCAGTGTATACATTTAGGTTTTATTAGCCTACCAATTGTGCTTTCTGGAATAATGTGGTGCCTACCAGGTTACGTTTGTGCAAAATGAGGGGCCTGCCACCCGACAGTCGAGTCCGCGCTCATGTATGATATCTGGTGCTTCAGCCGGCTCTCCACCACACGGCCATTATGCCCTGCGGCGTTCACGGTCTCGTGCGGAGCATCCAAGCATCGGCTTTCAGCAATGGAGTTGTTGTGATCAACGCGTATAAGGGCTCAGGTTGGGTTTAGCTTTAATGTGTGTTATGGGTTTCCCACAATGGGGCCAAGTCTGTCGTTTTATCAACACTTATTGTATGCTAATTAAGTTTGATTAAATGACCGATTGAAACGGTGGTTTCCCTTGATGATGAATATTTTCAGAGCCATTGCCCAATCGAATGAGCTTCCGAATTACGGACAAAGTCACTGCGATAACGAGTCGAATGATCAGTCTGTGCATTTCGACAGGTGTGCTTAGCTTCCAGATACAATACCCACTATATTTAATTTGGTTTGTATTTTGAGATGTTCACGACTGATGCATGTTTTAGCAGAT
Organism: Micoletzkya japonica; assembly: GCA_900490955.1. Taxonomy (NCBI): domain Eukaryota; kingdom Metazoa; phylum Nematoda; class Chromadorea; order Rhabditida; family Diplogasteridae; genus Micoletzkya; species Micoletzkya japonica. The sequence continues at coordinate 211,040 of LS917717.1, read as the reverse complement.
GCGGTATACGGTAACATTTAGAGATGTGCATGCGAGTTTTTGGTCAATAGGTTTCATTGCTTTAGGTGACGACACGCGTCACGGTTATGAATGATGTGTGAAACATAAGTATTAAAAGAACTCTCATGCAGAATTCTAGTAACATTACTATAGTGGATTAAAAAGATCCGTCGTGAAATCATTCCGAATATAAGGCGAGAGAGTGTGCAAAGAGAATTAGACTCATTTTGGAACGAAAGCAACTGACGGGCCGGTTTATTCTTCTATATGTACCGTAATCTATTCAAATTCGGCATCTTGACGTATTTGATCACGTTCTTGTCCCTCTCGCTAAGCAAATTAGCTTCAATTGGCTACGGTGTAAAATAGTGCTCCTTTAAGGGGAATGCGCTACGCAGTTGACATTGCTGGGAACGGAAGAGGGCAAGGTTTGCATCTTCATTTCCAAACGTCAAAAATGACATGCGATTCGCGTCGTAGAGACAACTGTGTTTCAATCAGTGCATAAAATGGTGAACGCTTTCGCTATATCAAAAAGGGTGAATCGCAAAAGCTGTGACTGAATTGGGCGACGTACCGTTGTTGAGGTCCTTCATCACTATCAGCACTGGGCAGGGGAAGACTGCTACCACTCAAGTGAACTTATCGGCGCACGTGGAAGGAGCAGAGTACCCATATTTGTCTTTTCTTGCAGTTTTAGCTTTGCAATGATTTGCACAAACCGTTAGTTATTAACAAAAGCAACAGATAATTTGAAGTATTTTTGATCTTTGTACGATTTCTGATGCGATGCGCCGTGGTTGAGGTGACGAGTCTTGCCATGCGTACCATCCTCGCTGCGCGAACTTTTATTCCCAGTCGGAGAAGAAACCTCATGCTTCTGGATGGAGAACGATTTGCTGTGGGATATGCTGATGGATCTGTCGGGTGGGTATTGCTGGATTATAGGAAGGGTAATAATCACGATTATCGAGTCGTCAAGGAACAACTGAGAATGAGAGGGAGAAGAAGGAAGAAGTCACTTTGGATAATATCACTGTGTTGCATAAGAAAAGACGTAGTAAGTTGTGATGAAAATATTGCGGGCAAAATTTAGGGTCTCGCGGACCCCATTGCATACATGGGCGAGATCGTCCGATCGGACGTTAGGGTAGCTGCTTTTTTATCTCTAATTACGTTAAGGTGCTTGCAGCAATTTGAGGACAACTCTCGCCCGTGTATGCCCCATTGAGATACATGGGCGAGAGTTGTCTTAAAATTCTGTGATAGGAATCAAGGTGCAGTTTAGAATCTTCGCTCTTGGCTTCTCTCACGAAGGTCGCAAGCTGAATGCTTATCCACTCAATACTCTACAACATCCCGTTGAAGGAGTCTTCTACAAGAAGGTATGTAGGATAGTAACTGAGCTATTCTTATTTGTGTCTGTTTGCTGTTTCATAAAAGCTCGTCAAAGTGCTTCTCAAAGAAAGTTCTTGCAGATTCGATTACTGTACCATGGAATATGCCAGTTCACCACAAGCTATCTGGATCTGCTCGATTCGAGTATGTGCTTTCTCCGGGTACACATATTCTTACAATTAGAGATATTCAGAGTAAGGTTGACAGAAAACCTCATTCCTATTTTATCTGTAGTCTCTTCATATCGCTCGTGATAAATAGGAATGAGGACAACTCGCTTAACATTTTATCCAACCACAAATGAATTCTATTAAAACAATTGATTCGCTACATTTAGATGGATGCATGCAATGTGCATCAGCCGAGTTCAAAGTTCCCTTGCCTCCTGTGGAAAATTGGAAGATCGAAAGTATGTGACCTTATTGGCTTTGTGATCCATCGTTTTGGTTACAAATGAATTTGATCGCCTAGAAGTGCCTGACTATTTTAATTAATTACTAGAGTCTGAAATGCTCATGCAACTGAACAACGCAACGAGAGATGAACGAACGAGGAAAACGACTGTACTGAAGAAGAATGAGGTTGGTTGGAGCGGGTTTTTGTTGTGGAACCAATCTTACTTAGCTTCCGTAGTTATGTGCACTAATTAAATCAATATGTCGTAGGGCCTACTTTATAATGTGTGACAACGTTAATTTCAGTCTCAACGAATCACGATGTCTAACCTGTCTTCCGTGTCGAATATAACATGTTTCGTGATTCATACAGAAGGTGGGGAAGCAATGAACGTTTTTTGAATTTCGCTTAAGAATGCTACAACGTTTAAGTGTTATCCGAAACCCTGTTGAAGCAGTAATATGTTTCTATGAAAGGAACCGCACTTGCACAATGTTCAAACGAGATAAAATGATAGCGTCGTAGAATTTCAAAGTGCCTTAATTCTTTCATATAGCACAGACAAAAGTGCTTTGATTTACACTACTAAACAATAAAATCCTGCATAATTTGATAAAGCATGTATGAAATGTAGGAAAATTTTTAAAAAAATGCGTTGATTCTCAAAATTTCACGAAATAATAGCTTGCTTACTTCATTTTCGACGTATATTATACTTTATCTAGGTCTAATTTTAAGCCGAAAGTTCGGAGAAATCTATCTCATTGAGAAGGGCGTAGATCTATTCTCTTACTGGCAATGCACTGTATTTATTCTTTTGCTTCAATACTCGCTATGTCGATGAAATATAAATTAAATATGCATGCCACACAATTCAGATAGAGAAGCAAATGAGCCGAAGAGATTCATATGTGGAGATACGAAGGGAGGACTCGTTGCGTTGTCAGTGAAGAATGAGATTGTCGCGAGGTTGGAGAAGGTGCACGATGGAGCTGTGAAGAGTGAGTCAACTGGCATTGCATTCTGAAGCTGCTTGTTTTCGAATAATTCAAACTGTCCTTACACGCCTAGATAATGATTATCGTTTGAGGTGCCTGTATCTGTGTTTGTATGCTGGAGACTATCAAGAATGCGACCGTATCCCTTTCTGTCGTTTGTTCTTTGGGAGAAGACAACAAATTGTGCATTACTTATATGTACAAGGACAAGGTTTGCATAGCATTCTTATTAACATATGTTAACCAATGATTTAATAAAAAAATGCAAGTACAATAAGTATGGATTTTTTAGAACATATGCCTAAATATATCTCGCAAATCATATTGGTGACTCGTTAATTTAGCTGCACGCTGTAACCAGCAAGCCCGTGAGCATGCTGAAGCCATCTACCGTATCCTTCTCTCGCGGTCAATCGTACATTGAAGCCTTCCGCAACATTCCTTGTTTTGCTGTTGTAATGGGAGATGGAGCAGAGGTGAATTTCGTTTGTTTCGACCAATAACTGTAAACGAGATTACCCTTGACCCCACTGGGATTGTCTGAATCAGAACCTAGGTGTTCTGATCCATCACATGATGTAAAGAGTGAACATTGTTACACAACGTTAAGCTGCGCAGAATAGATTCTTATGCAAATTAAGAGAGTGGAGGTGAGCGAGCATGGAATTTCGGAAATTCGCAATATCGGGACGCGGACTGGTAGAACGTCGTGTTTGTTAAAGCGCCCGTCCATGCAATATCTACCATATATTTTTTTTTGGCATCATTAGATAACTCTCTGTGTCCTGAATCTCATATTCTCTCCTTTTTACTTGAAAGTTCGCCGTTGCTGACAATAAGAAAAAGCTGAAGGATTTCTCTGGCTGTCTGCGTCTCTTCATCTCGTCTCTCTTGTCTCTCACGATCAATCAACCGCTCTTAATTGGTTGTCTCTTGAAATGAATGAGCTGGTTGGAGGGACCCATTAAAAAGGGGGTTGTTGGACCCTTTAATATATAATTGAAAATGTAAAAAAAATTTCCATGATTTCAGAGCGTAACATTCTGTGAGAAGATTCTCACAGAGAAGGCTCGTAAGCTACTTGGATTCAAATAGCTGCAAATCACATCTTCGTGTTTTCAGTTGTTGACGAATACATAGTATCATTCTATGCCTACCGTATTGCCCTTCAGTTATCACCTAACTCTAAAACCTGAACCTCAGCTTTGAAGGCACAAATGCCAATGTTTTCGATATCGAATAAAGAATTTGTAACTATATTCTTTCGCGTTCGTCGGATTTGCAATTCACAGCCGGACGGCCACGTCGGCGTTCCTTTTCTGGCGCGCGAGGTCCCTTTACACATGTCGCGTGAAAAGTGTGGAGCTCCGTTTATTCATTTCTCATCCCATGCATATCAGGGACAAGCGAAACCTAAATAGGATCAATTATCGATTTCCTAGTTGTATATTTATACGCTCTGTGTGAACCGTCTTGTTGCTTGTGTTGTTCTTATCGACCGGTATCTCATTCTCTCTCTCCTTCTTTCTTGTTTGTCGCGATAAAGTTTCTCGATAACGCACGAGGTGAGCATGCCTAGGTATGAGCGGCCATTCGTTCTTTCTTTTTCATTTATTTCAAGTCGTATTTCAAGTATTTCAAGTGTCTTTTGTTGGAAATGGTTTATTCTACACCCCCCCCAACAAATTATTCACTGACAGCACAGCGTTCTGTGCAGTCCGAGTGTTTCTATGATTCCGACCTGCTAATTTAAAGCCCCGCCCCCTTTTCAGAAATCTAACTGTTCAGTGCCGGGATGCCTCAGCACAAACTGCGCTACCTGGCCATTCGGGGGAAGGGCGAGCCGATTCGCATGCTATTCGCGTATGCAGGAGTGCCCTTTGACGATGAACGGATTCCATTGGACGAGTGGGATCGGATGAAGGGAAGTGAGTATTGTGCTGGGAAGTGAGTGTGAGGGCGCGCGAATAGGAGAATGGCTATGTGAAAACGGACTGGAACCGTCAAAAACCTTTGCCATACCATAACTTGCTGCTCGAAACTGTTTGAACTCTCCGCGAGACAGTTTGAAAGCTAGCGTCTTTTTCTTTCGGTATCCTTTGCCTAGTAGTTTGCCTGCCTATGCGATAGCACACTGTGATCTTAAATATGTATAATATATAATATGTAGTTTTTAAATAATGAAATGATGTTTTCAAAGTCTGGAGTCGCTTGCAGCCACGCCCTTCCTCCACGTGCCGGTCCTCGAAGTCGACGGTCGTCCCCTTCCCCAATCCGTCGCCATTCTGCGCTATCTGGCCCACGAATTCGGTAAGACCTCACTTTTTATGCAAATTAATGTGCAGTTAGACTGGAAAGGCATACGAAAAGCGGGAAAATGCGTTGTTTTCCTGCATTTTACTGTTTTCCAGGAATACACGCCTCCTCTCCCGTGGAGGATGCGATGGTGGATGCGGTGAGCGACCAACTGCAGGACATGCTAGCCGAGATCGCACCCTTCCATCGGGTCAATGTCGGCTACATCCCGGGGGACAGGGTAAGCGTTTTATTTCGTATACAAAGTATAGTGTACTTAGCCCCTCTGCATATATTCAATGAAAAAAAAAACTCTAAAAAACGATTGATTCTCATTTTCAGATTTTTTAGAAATTATTCAGGAAAAGCTGTACACGGAAGTGTGGCTGCCGGCCGTTGCCAAGCATTTTCCGATCTTCGAGAAGCGATTGCAAGAGGTTATTCTTATTTGTTCAATGTTGTCTTAATTATCTAAGTAAAGCTATAATTTGAGAACGGAGCAGGCTACCTCGTGGGTGACTCGTTAACCTTTGCCGATCTGCATCTGGCTGCCCGACTCGAGATATGGGAGGACGTCACGCCGCGGGCTGAAACCCTCTACGAGGGCTACCCACTGCTCAAGCAGTTCAGACAAAAGGTTTACTTCTGTCTAGCCAATCACTGCACACTTTTTCCGGTTGCTTGTCTGTGTGTGTATTTGTGCCTTCCATAACTCCCTTAGAATTCCGAATTTTGAAACATTTTCAAAGAAGAACCCTCTTAACTTTTCAACAACTCGGACTAGTTGTAAGCGTTTTTGAAATTAGCCTACAACACTTTATCGCACATACGGGATATCTATACCTATCTGCTCGCCGAGACATAGCACCATCCAAGAAGGAATGCTTGTCAAACGTTCACTCACCGATTCATCATTTTGTGGTGATTTGAAATTTCGTTCACGTATTCCCGGATTAAGGTCTACTCCCATCCCAAACTACAGGACTACCTATGCAATCGGAAAGTGGACAATTTCGGCTCGAAAAGGGCGACGAAATGAGCCTCCCGGATGCTCCTGTATGTTATCTCCTGTATGTTTTGAGCTCATCTTCGCACTTCGTTTATCGTATGTTAAAAAGAATGAATTGCTATCGATTAGTCGTACCCGCGCAGTTCACTAGTTAAAGTCTTTTTTTGGGTGGAATCAGATATGTGTGAGTCAAAGGGGAACCGGTCAGTAGGCCAGACAGAGGAGCAAACGAATATGCATAGACGACAAGGAATCGAGGAGGGGGAGGGGATACGGTAGTCCAGGCGGGTCAGCCGCGGGGTCAGGCACCGAACAGATCGTCCTCGAACCATGCAATCAGGAACATGATCATCGTGCCCGCCGCGAAGCCCAGGAATTGCAATGTGCACGTTAGGTACCTGGAAGGGGTGATCTTTGAACCCTGATCTTCGCTCTCTTGCCACTCTCAACCTACCACGGATCGCGCCGCTCGGCTGCCTCGTGCTTGAGGTGGGCAATCTGAACGAATTGATGGATTAAAGATCAAAGATCAACGGTCAACTCACCATGTCGATCCACGCGACGTACAGGAACATTCCCGCGGTCAGGGCAAGGAGCCAGGCTTGGAATGAGTCGATCGACACCTGCACAACATACATTTGAAATTGAATGAGAACTTTTGGAATTCGCCATTCAAAAAGCGTTAGTTGGGGGTAGTTATGCACAAAACGTGCAAATTCATCATAAACACTAAGGCATGTTCATGAAAAGGTTCAATAAAGAAACATCTAATATCTAAAATATCTTAAATCGAAACTTACAGCGAATACGCCCACGAAGAATCCCGCGTAAGCAGTAAGGGCGGACAGGAGGTTGAGCACAATGGCCTTGGTCATGGACAGGCCTGACTCGAGCAGAACAGCCAGATCACCTGCGAACAAAGATCAAAGATCAAATATCAACAGCGGAGATCAAAGATCAACTGTCAGAGATTAAAGATCAAAGACCAAACAAACCCAGTTCGTGCGGCAGCTCGTGGCAGATGACGGCGATGCTCGTCGCGATGCCCACCTACACGGGACGGTTCAGAGATCAAAGATCAAACTACAATACACAGATCAAAGATCAGACTCAGTACCGGAATGGAGGTGGCAAAGGAGACGCCCATGGCGACTCCGTCGATAAAGTTGTGCACTCCATCACCGAAGAGGATGATGAGGGCGGGGCCTCTGAAGGAAATATTTAGATTAGGTAAGAACAGAGATATTCATTTTAAAGAAAAAAAATTGATGAAAGATGGTGACTTTTCACTACTTAAAACATGAGATAGTTTCAAGGAAGGCCTACGGTAAGATTGCCTGAAAGTTGTAGATTAAATTTACAATCTTTATTTACCTCAGTCCACAGCACACGATCGGAGACGTGGCCAGGGTTGCGTTAGACTGCATCGTGGCCGGAGGCATTGCGGCAATTCTGAATTATCTTTGATCTTTAGTCTTTGATCTTTGGTCTCTGATCCCTAAGCTCCACTTACGATCCGGAGCTCTCCCCGTCCCATCCCAGGGGCATCTTGCTGCCTACGGGCGTACTGTCACCGACGTGCTCAAAGAGAAACCTTGGATGATTTCTACAACCTTTTTCGCATTTTAGCTCCACAAAATCTGACGACTTTAGCAGAGCTATTTCATCGGTACAGCATTCAGTGTTAAAAAGTTCAAAATTTTATTTACTGAAAATGAGACATTACCTTATCTCACCATGAAAATAAAAAAAGCCTAAATATAGATAAAACTTACGTGGTCGTGTGTGTGGTTGTGCGATCGAGAGAAAGCGATTAACTCGACGAAGTAGAGAATGTAGACAGAAGAGAGGAGAACGAGAAGCTTGAGCAGAAGCACGCGTTCCGGGTTCAGACCTGCACATCAAAACATTTCGAATTTCCCGGAATTACGGTAGCTTCATCGTCGCCTCGGACTTGTGAGTGGGTTTATTTGTACTATAGAAGATTTGAAGTTCCTAACCTCTCTTATCTATATCAAATGCCCCTCCTTTGGACCCCAATCCCCTGATAGTCCTGCTAAAGGTGTAAAACTGGAAAACTGGAACTGGACGGTAGCTTCAGTTTCATGTACAAGTTGAGTTGAAGCTTTCAGTGATGTACGATGTGATTTACGGCATTTTGTACTCAAAGGCTGGCCCACCTTCCTCCTCGTGATGGTGGTGCTGAAAATGCAATTTTTATTTTATTTTTTGAATAAGCAACAGGCGGGAAATTTTAAATTTAAAATAAAGGTAGGAAATTAAAAAAAAGCAAATTACCCCGTGCGCAGCATGTCGCTTGACTCGCCGACCCCTCGCTTCGTGGTGCTTCTGAATTTTCGAGGGTTTTTTAATTCAATTTCGATTTTATTTATTTATTCACAAGATTAAATGTGTGATAATCAGGTTTGAAATGAGGCAAGATCTTGCATGATCGTGCTCGTCCACGGCCTGTGTCTCATTGTCGCGGAAGTGCTCCTGAAAAGGCGAATTCTCATAAATACGCAGATCTTACGAAACACACTGCTTGGCAGCTTGCTAACCTTGACTTACTGCGTTTAGCCCGCTAACACAGTATCCATCTATTATAGATAGATCTTTTTTGTAAAAGCGTAGTTACCACACCTGCACATGGTCAGCGTGGTCCACAGGATGGTGGTGATCCTGCAATCGAGGGAACAAATTCTAAAGTTCAAAGATAAAAGATCAAAGATTAAAGATAAACTACGAGATGTCGTACATGTTCGTGGTGCGCGTGTACAGGTGTCGTTCCTCCAGGAATAGGTGCGGCCTCTCCCACTTCGTGGCTGTGTGAGTGGGCGCCCATCACCTGCAGGACATACCATTATTTAGCAATTTAGTCAGCATTTTATTCTACCGTACTCTGCAATGCCTCTCTTGCACTACCTACAGTAGTCCTACCGTATACCTCGGGAATGAGATGGAATATCGCATCTGCGCTGAGCGTGCCCACGGCCATCGCTATGAACAGGTGCATCCACCGCCGACGCGAGTCCTCAATCACATAATTCAAATTTGAATTTCCGCTTCTCCCGCAAAGGTGAGAAAGCCTTTAGTGCCTATCTATCGAAGCTTTTCAATCATTCTAGTTTAAAAAAAAATGTAATCCTGTCCATATAGATTAATTAGCGAGTAAACGAGATTAGAATTGCGTAGTAAATAAAGCTTTGACGTGCTACCGTATTCCTTGCCTTCAGGATATACCGTACCCCTTTGGCCAGTGGCAGTATGACAGCGCCTCCCATGGAAGCGACTGAGACGAGCGTAACCGCGATGAGACCGTAGAGCAGGGCTGGAATATAAGGGACGATTAGGGAAAACTCCTCACAACACAACATGTTGTATTGTATCCACAACGCAAATGTACAATTGGCATAATTTGCAGTATCGATTCATTTAGGAAACAAGACTTGAAAAATGCTACACTTACCCTCTTTGCTGGCTCCTTCTAATTCGTCCGGCATGTTTCGTCTCTCTTGTCCTTCTGCAAAGCAGCAACTTGACTCGCTCGACCACTCTTCACCAAGGCATAAATACGGAGTGAAGAGAGCACGACAGGATAGGATGGGATAAACGAGCGAATTGTTACGGTTAGGGATTCTGATATGGATATGTACAAGATCGTATTTATATGCTGAGCTAGCTCACACCGGGCATTATTAGCCTAATTTTGTATTACAAGGAACTGACAGATCTTTCGCTGTTCTTCGATCTTCAATCATCAAGGTCGTATTCAGAGGAAAAGGTGAAATACGAGAAGTTTGGAAGGTCATTTGGCCTAGAAAAGACAAAACATTCGTCTACCAACGATGAGGAAAACTCGGAACAGACTCCACTGACGAAAAGAGATACGATAGTTCGACTTATTGGCTTTTCTTATATAATACGTGGAGGGTGTTGGCAAACCCGAGAACGATTCCTCGGGTATTTTCCGCGGGAGTGAACGAGAAGGAAAAAAACGAGAATATCGTTGACCTTTATTCATTCAAATAATGGACCCGATATTCTCGCTCATTGCGAGAACCTCGCTATCTCATTCTTACCTCGTACCAGTCGGTCGGTCTTTCGATCATCACTCGCTTGTATTTTCTAACAATAATTGAATTAAGCCGCACTTCCACTCTGTCGAACACTTACTATTCTCTACAGAAGGATAAGAGAGGAAATGGCAACAGAGATTACCCGGGAAAGAGCAAATCAGAACTCCAAAAGAGTAGAAGATTAGAGATTGGGAAGATGAGGAGGGGGCGACCCCGAACTCAACCACGTGGAATTAGATAGGTAGATGGGAAATGGGAAAAGAAACGTGATTTTATAAATATTCCCTATTTTAAGGGCTTTAGACTGTAATGAAGCGGATAGAGGCCACACGTGTAAGCAGGAATCCACGAATTACGACTACTTCCCGGATATTTGCTGATCCGGAATCGCGCGAAATTCGAGAACTGGATAGCGCTGAGGAGGTTACAGAGCACAACAACAGAGGTGAGGTGAACAAAGCGAGAGATCAGCTTTGCCAAGAGACTACGAAAAGTCCTGAGCAGAACGAAAACTTTCTGGTGTGAATGCAATGGGTAGCCGCGGGAACAGGTATTAGTGAGCATACCAAATCCCTTCCTTGCCCATTGTCAATCAGCGATGCGTGGCAGGCCAATCTACTGTATTAGCAAGGAGGGAAAGGGGCTTGGGTTTGGAGCATTTGCATTAGAGCGCAACACTGGATGGCAGAAATAAATATTGGAAGGGATGTGGAAAACCTAGACGAGCGAGGTATGCATACAAAGAAGCACATATAGGCAAGAAAATTATTTGGAAATTTGAAAAAAACTCGAGTGGACCCTCTATTCTGACCCTGCCATCCCAGAGAGAAGGGGGAATGGCAGTGTGCGTTCCGCTGTCCACTTTCTACCGGGCGAACTCTCGTCCCCTCCCCTTCCCCCTTCCCTTCACTTATACCGTAATTGACATGCTAAGCCTCCCCCCTAAGACTGTGTAAATGTGACACCGCGCGAGTAGCGAGATGTTTATTGTGAGGCAAAATGAAGTGAAGAAGACAAGTAGATACTGAAGGGGAACTGTGGACATGAACTGTGGAGGACTTGTGGAGAATAATATTATATTTACCTATATGTGAGGAAAAATTCCGTCAGTCGCCTCATTATATACTATTTCCGCTGAGGGAGCGGAGCGGTATGAAGAGAGTTTGGACGAAGTAGGCATGAGTTTAATGAGTTTAATGAGCCGTCAATAATATTGTAGGCAAGAAAGCTCGAAAATGCGTTATCTGATTTCTGGACAGCACTGGACAATTTTGAAAAATGCACAGTATAGATTCAAATGGAAATTATACAGGGGAAGGCGCCACTACGAGAGCAGAAGCGAAAGATAGTGTGCCTTGGGGGCAAATCATAACTAGAAGAAGGGGAAAGAACAGGAAGAGATGAGCAGAGAAGAGAAGGTGTTCGCGCGCGCGTTTGGAACACAACACAAACGAGAATGAAGGGGGGGGAAATCAAAGAGGGGACGACGGGGGGACGGGAATATGAGCATGCAGGTAGTATTGACGAAAAAGCTCCGTCAGCAAACTCATTCCTACTTTGTCTGAACTTTCTTCACACTTCTTCTCTGTCTCGTTGGAAATAGCAATGGCGCAAGTGATGGAACAGAGTCGTCAACTATAGTAGATGAATACGCCTACAATGAAAGCCTCCTCGCATACCCGCCAACGCTCTTTCTTCTTATTTTTCTTCTTCTCATTCCCGCCCCCACTCACCCACATCGACCCACTCATCTGAGGTTCATAAAAACCCGAACAATACGCATAATAATAGTCGTGGGTACTTAGCATAGCAATTTACTTCTTACTAGCAAATCACTGAAAAATTTTGACCGTTTGTCTGTATGTGTGTCTGTCTGTCCGTAGGTCGATTATCTCCTTTAGAATTGCGAATTTCAAAAAAAAGTTCTTACAAGACCCCTATTCAATTCTTCATGCCTCGGGACCATTTTTTGTGTTTTCGAAAATTTTCAAAACTGACTGATGAATATTTTTGAAATTTTTCAAAAAATCTTCTACTTTTGTCAGCATACGTTTCAGAGCAAGGAGATCATTTTTGATCAAAAAGTCATCAGAGAAAAACTTTGAAGTTTTTCGAGGGCACTTTGGAGAAATGTGCAAAAAGAGTTTCGCATCTTACCACTCACTACTCTACCTTGGCATATGGACAACGCAACTCGGGTTTCGCTCATCATTCTTCATCGCGCGCTTTGCCTCCTTGCTTGATTCAAAGTATTGTACACATTCCACTCCGAATTCTTGCGACGCGCGGTTGGTCCTCTCTTCCCTTATCCTTTCATATGTATGCATTGAGCCTCCGGAAACATTGCCTATGACATGAAAAAGATAACCAAATGTAGTTGAGGTGTAGGGAGAGCGGTGGGCGCCGAAGGCGCCCACACCCTACTAACACACAAGCTTAGGCTATCCGTGAAGCGTGCCGTGGGAGCCCTGTGTTATGTGTCCAGGAGCGAAGCTCCTGGACCATATAAGCAGTGTAACCGCGGCACGCTTCGTGTATCGCCGGGTACAGCGTAGTTTTGCTAGTTAGATTAATTAATGATCTAAGAGCTTTTGCATAAGGAGTTTGGCAAAATGTTTAGGAAACAAATGAGACAAGCTGCCGCTAGCGTTTTCGGGTATGCAAAATAAAGATTGAAGAGGCAAAGCCAAGAAAATTGCTGGTAAACTGGCGTGCTCCTGTGAGATCACTGTGAGGGGGTGGACGATCAGCGCCTTTCAGTGCATTCAAGTGTATACTCTCTCAAACACGCTGTCTCTCTCTTTCCGTCTCCCCTCACTCCCTTTCCCTCCCTCTCCCCCCCCCCCCCCCTTTCACTCAACAACAAACACCTCAAAGGTATTCCTATCAACGAGTGTTAATGAAGTGTGGAAAAGTACCGAAAAGGTAGCGCACAACAGAGGTGAAAGCAGAGAAATTCACGGCACGAATAACTAGAGGGAAGTTGAGGGGGAGAAGAGGAGGAAGTGCGTATCTATAGATCGAAGCGACATTCGGAAGTACTCAAGACTGGCTAGATACTGCTCACACGAGGACACAGGGGAGAAATCGGAACGGGACGAGGTTTGAGCAGAATCAGAAGATGCATAGCTTGGAACTGGGCAGAGACTGCTAAGTTATAACTACCATGAAAATTAGGAAGCGTTGTGAAATGGCCATTGTCAGATTGGGTAGGGTCGACAAGTATAGCAAGGAAGAACTACGCCATGAAAAGTCTGCGTGGAATAGCGGACTTTTCATGGTTTACGGCGCATGTTCATTGCATTTATGACTCAATCTATACGATTTGCCACCGCTGAAAGTACTGAAACTGTACAGAAACGGCATAGAAAAGCTGGAATTCCTGGGTGATCGACTACCAATAAGAGTTCTGGATCCAGGTATTTCTACCCTTTCCTTGATGCAGATCTGCCCTCGCGCCAACGAGGAACAAATAGATTATCATCATTCTCTCTTGATCCCTGACTCATCCCCTGCCTCTATCAATCAAATAGCCTGGGGCACCTTACGCGTTATTTACTTTCGTTACTTCCGGATCGTATCATTTGAGGGAGAATCTGAGATGATACGCATGTGACGACGGAATGGCAGACGAAGAAATCACGAAAATATAGATGCCTCCTATAATACTGCCAGACTCCGCGAAAACTCTGTAGTAGAATCGAAGTGAGAGGGATAAGTCTAATAGACAATGACACTGTGCGTCAAGAAAGAAGGGGGAAGACGGGGAAGAAAGGGGGATGGAGTGGGGGGGTAAGGGGGGATACAACGAACACTTCTAGTAGAGAATAGTGAGGATGGGCGAGTTTGACACAAAGATACTTCACAGAATTTAGTGTTCCGCCTACGTGTGGAAGGTGAGAAAAATTGGAAAGTTGGCAAACTGCAAGGAGTAATTGGCAGACAACGAAATTCACTCTGCAGATTGATACAATTTGAATTTATTGCATAAGTAAACAATCTTCGCTCACTCTCGTATCGTTTTGAAACGTATAGTGAAATTGCTACATGCTTGGAATCAACAGAGACGAAAAGAAAGGACGCGTGATTCAGATACACTGACTCAATAGCGCCTCACTACATTCCAAACGTTCTAATAGCGAATAGCGGTTTTGTGTACATAGGATCCGATCCTGTGGGCCAACCAGTGAACGAAAAATTCTCAATTTGAAAACTTAAATTCCTCACTATGTATTCTAACCCCTCCCAAAATTTGGTCTAAATTGGTTTAGCCACTTTTGAGAAAATTCAATAATGGTGGTCAATTCACTATTAGGCACATTCTTCACCGCGCGGAATGCTGCGGCCTACGAATATATTCAGATGATGAAAATAAAGTGTAATTCACATCGAAGCGAGGCACACATATTACATTTTTTGGGCAGCTTACACAATTCATTCAATAAATCGTAGACTTAGATATATATAATATGACAAGGTAATATCTTATCGTTGGTATTACTCGTTTTCAACTCATAACGTGAAGTTATCAAGGAGAGGGTTGAGTCGGGGGATGCTCATACCCGCCAACCGTACCCCTCCCATTCCCTTTAGTATGACCTCTCTCGCGGGCTGAGGCAATCCCCGTCTTAGAAGGAGTAAGGGATTAGGAAGGCAGAGAACACAAGTAAATCGGTAATTGATCGAGACAATACGTGCAACATACATCACGAGGATGATTCCCAGCGGAAAGTTGAGAATATCACACTTTCGGAAACGCTTCTCGATCTAAATAGCATATTCCTTCTGCAGAACAAAAGATGTATCCATGCTTGAAGAAAATGTTCCGTCAGTCGTCTCATTTTTATTTAGAGCTTAGACTGCCTGTATAGGTGACTCAGCATTTGCCCAATCGCTTTTTGCTGATTGTAATGGTTCAATTCTTGACCTCAATATCAACACGAGTTTTGGTCTTGCACAATGCATGTAAAGCGAGTAAAGACGTTTACTCGCTTGGCACATCGTGATCTTTCGATTTATGCAAATTTGGAGGAGTCGAAAAATTCTGGTAAAAGTGAGCAGGTGTTGTCCTATTTCGATCTCGACCCATTCAGTCCACCTTTAAAGTGTACACTTGTTGCGAATTAGCCATTGTTCTTGATGTTTCCTCGATCATCATCTACTCCTAGCTCCGCACAACATTTTACCGGTCCGCATCAAACATCCGATTGCGCCTGTCCTCTGCGTCTCTGACAGTTCTGCACTCTAGCCATCGCTGTAGCTCTGCTCTCTGCTCTGATGCTCTGCTGCATCATCCCTGTTCTCTATTCATCACGAGAAGGGTATCTATCATCTAATAATATTAGTGTTCGATTGGATGCACACGATACTGTGGAAATTGTACAAGAAATGAAGGAGTGAAACTGGACGTTTGAACTGTGCAAACTGTTCTTAGAACTAAGTGGACGGGTTTGGGGGATCGCACCGAATTAGGGAAAACTTTGAGAAACAGTGGGGGAGTAAAAGAAATTATCAAGGCCCTTGAAGAAATACTGCCTTTATTTACGAATTGTAGCTTTTGGCGCTGTATGTTTGGAAAAGTCGGCCGAGAATCAAAAAAAGTTTTGATTTAACATGCTTCGGAGCATATCGGAGTCATTAATCAAAAAAAATTTAATCAAAAAACTTTTCCTAGTTATAATTAAGAAACTTCTGATTTCATGCACAACGATCAGCCTGACCTCAAGGAAGATTGAAGAAATCCATAAAATATAATTGTATTTATCTCTTGATTACTGAACAATCGACAAGAATAGCTCAAAGATCAATCCAGGAATATCCCCTTTCGATCAGTGATGTCTTCGCGACAGATTGTCACTGGGACTTCCGGCTCAAGCATATCTTCTCCCTTTTACCTCTCAGTCATTCTCTCCCTCCCTTTCACTTCTCTCTCCCTCCCCCCCCCCTCCCCTCTACCAATTGTACCCCTCCCAACCCTCTCTCCGTTCTCTTCTCATCCATCACTTCTTCTTCCACATCCTTCCACTCTACCAATCTCCTCCTTATACTCTACAACAAACACGCTTTTTATCATTAGTCTCAAGAATTACCTGAATATGTACGAATAAGTAAAGTAGGACGAATCATTTTGAATCTCGTTTGACCTTTGGAATGATCTGCTGGGTGATCTTTTTCCACGAATTGTCTCTGTCACAGCATTCCGACCGAAAGGGGAAGTGTCTAATAGCGAATTGGCAACTAATTTGAATTTACTCCACAACGGCTGGATGAATCTTCACCAAATTTTGGCAGCTCTTTAGACTGATGAGGAGGAGCATAAGTTTTTAAATTTGCTACTTTTGACTCATTTTTGTGGAAGCAGTGACCATAGATCACAGCGGAAACCGCCATTCGCTATTCGAACGCTAGGAATGCTGTGCTTTGGAGATATTGAAACCTCAACAGTTTGATTTTGTAATGCTTACTATTTATCTTTGTGATGATGAGCATATCCATCACCCCGAGTCGCTTCATCTCCTTGATCTCTCTGTGTTGTTGCAAGCCCTTCCCCCTCCCCCTCCCCTCTTCCCTCCAATCACCCAATAAATAGCTATTCTCACACACACACTTTCTTTACCTTCCCCCTCTGCGCTGGAAAGCTTACACATGTTTCCACTCACTTTTTTCGCCGTTTACGAAATTCTTGTCTATGTTTCATGATCACTCTAAATAACCGAAATTTTCAATCAAGCCTTTTCAATCAAGAGCGAACTTACTTCATAAATCATCATAAGTATTCTGTTTCTCTACATACCGCTTCGCTCGTGAGTCGGAAATAATAATGATTCAATTGGAGGAACATTTTTCTCAAACTATATTTCTTCACTATCTTCACTACCTATATTTTTGGTTTTAGCCATATTTCTGAGCGACCCGCCTCTATGCAGAATTCACAGAGTTCTTACAATTAGCCAATTAGCTCTTCTGATATGACTGAATGTAGCTACATATAGATATACGGTTCAGAAAAATGTTGCGTCAGTTTTCATATTCTTCGCGAGCGAACCTTCGCTGTCCGAGTTGCTCAAACCGCTTTACCTCAATATTATAGTAGAATAGCCAACAATAATGATTCGAGAAGCTGAAAGGGGTTCCATTACACAAACTGCCAGTCTGACAGGCAAAAAACCAGAGCTAGACACACGTAAATAAATGGGAGCCCTGAGGCGATGAGAGGAGAGAGAGGGTTGAGATGTGAGAATGAAGAAGAGAGTGTGGAGAAGAAGAGAGGAGATACATCGGGTGATGGATAGAAAGCAGTGGAGATGGGGATGGGGATCCGTGCTAGGCTAAGCTTTAACTGATCACACCCTTTCATCTGTAAGACCTTCCACTTCTTTGCAAAAGTCACAAATGAACCCACTAGAGCTTATGCCTGTTCTTTTTCAGCTTTCTTTCGTGATTATTTCTGTTTCAGGGTGAAGTAGTCACTATGTCTGCCGTTTGTTTTATATGTTTGAAACCCTATGGATTATCGGTTTGCCAATCATGAAGGAAACTGTGAATGACAACCGAAAGTAAAAAAATGCTTTAATGAAAAGGCCATTTTCCAGTTTTCCTCCATGGAATATAGAACCTTGAGAACTCTTTTCCATCTGTTTGACTAATATTCTACTAGCTACTACTTCTTCTCTTATGATACTCTCCTCCCTCTCTTTTCTCTTTTTCTTTCCCTCTCACAGTTGCTCCTGTCAATCAGCACACTTCACAGTATCATGGCACCCCCCCTCTTTCTCTCTTTCCCCTCTACCTCTCATCCTTTCCCTCCTTCACAAATATCTCCACTTCCTCCATGGAATACCCCTACCCACAACAAGGTTTTCCTTTACCCATATCATTTGGGTAATGCGATCTGTCTATCATACACAGACATACTTTTTTTTGCTAAATCCCATGCTTTAATATTTTTTAAATTTGTCTTTTACTTATTACACACATTCCCAAACATGGTTATTTTGATAGTTCTACGAGGACAATTGCACTGTATTATAAATATTTATAAATATTGATGAGCTATCCTCTAGAATAAAGAATTGATTTTTAATCAAACTCCGAAATGTTATTTTGATCCCTTTAAATTTCAGATGAATAGTGCATTATTCTCCGTCGTTGCAGGTCATCAAGAGGGTATGTTATTCCGATGCGCCACCTATGCCAACCAGTCAGGTGTTCCCTTCTCCCTGATCCATTCCCTCCTAACTCTCCCCCCCTCCCCCCACTCCCCCCCTCCATCCCCATTTTGCAGCATCTTCCCTCTCTGCAGGCTAGCCAATCATTTTTCGTACACACTATGGGTCACTACGCGAGCCGATCTCCCTGCCTCTCTTTACCTCTCAACTCTCTCTCTCTCTTTCTCCCTCTACCTCTCACCGTTTCCCTCCTAACCCTCTCCCCCTCCCATCCTTCTTCTGATCACTCTGTGGATTACAATCGCAAGTGCGAAATGGCCTCATATCTCTCTCATTCATGTCTCTCCATCTCTGCGCTCTCCCCCCTTCCCATACTCCCTCCCCTCTTTCCCCTCTGTAATCCCTACCCGTTGACATCTCAATTTCCTTGATCATCACCCGTCCACTCTCGTTTTCCCTCGTAATTCTCTGCCTCCCCTTTTCCCTCTCAACTCCCTTGAGATCATCTCCCTCCATGTCTTCAGTACATACTCAGTGTCAGATTGCCCCCTCCCCCATTACTTACAGCCATTCGCGTTCTTTCGCCGCTTTTCAAGTTTCAACTTTCCCGCCAAGATTTAAATTCAAATTTAGCTATTATAATTGAGGGCCATGGACCTGTCGATGACCACGGGCGCTACTGCCGAAATGACGCAGAAGCTGGCCTTCCTCCACAGGTTAGAACATGCTTGGGGGAGAGGGCATACAGTATACGCGAAGTGAACTCATTACACTGAGATTACACAGGAAGTTTTCGCAACTTTTGCGGAATTATAGACATCGTAAATGAATTCCGCAAAAAGGCTGCGGAATATTCGGTAAAAGGTTTGAGAATGCATGCTCTATGTCTCGTCAGGACCCGAATAACTCCGAAAAAATGCGGAAGTTCTGAAGAAATGCAAATTGTTCGGAGAGCGAGCGTGCGACCAACGTTTGAATACGATACGGCTAACATATATCGTGAACTGGCAGCAGAAGACAAAAAGACTGCAAATTTTCATACAAGAATAACTCTCGACTAAACTAAAAGTGGTGTGGTACACTGTAGCTTTTGTGTAATTAGGTAAACCTTGCTCGCTCTCCGAACATTCAGAACACCGTGTCTCAGTGTACGAAAGAAGACTATCTACTGCTGTTTCTGACCTAGAAATAATAATAATAATAGTAATAATAATAATAATAATAATAATAATAATAATAATAATAATAATAATAATAATAATAATAATAATATTTATCACCGCTAGTGTGTATCAAGAATTAAATGAATTCACATGAATATGAAAAAAATGAAAAAATAACTGTTCATTCCGTGGTTACCGACGTACAATGTTATTCAGTAATAATACTCTTCCAATTTGCTCTTTGAGGGAGATGGCCAACCTCCGCATGGAGTGCGATCGACTCATTCACAAGCACGAGGCCGTTAAGCACAGTCTCGCCCAGGTTTCGTCTTTGATCTTTGATCTCTGGGAGGTTGATCTTTGCTCTTTGATCTTTGATCTCTGCTCAGGCGGGGACCACGGTGCTGGACACGTCTTCTGCCTACAATACGGGCGGGGAGAGCTGTCGGAGCGGGTCGATGACCCCCGATGGACAGAACTGCATTGAGTACGAAATATCTAGATATAATGGAATAAACCGATCCGTCAGTTTCTTCCGTTCCAAAATTAGTCTAATTCTCTCACTTCTGCACACTCTCTCGCCTTATATTCGGAATGATTTTCCGACGGATCTTTTTAGTCCACTATATCTAGATACTGCTCATCCTCGCATTCACATCTACGTTCAGAGCATGTTGATCTAGGTATTGCTTATGTAGAATAGAGAGAAGTTTCATAAGGGAAGAAATGAGGTCATTCTCTTGGAATCTTTTTGCTCCTGCTGTTGCCTAAATAGGTATCTGTGAGCTCTCCTCAGTAGTCCAGAGAACTTGGGGGTCTTACTCACCCACCACCCCTCTCATTCTGTCTATTCCCTCCTTCCAGATGCCAGTCCTGTCTCGTGCTCTGTCCTCCCTCGCCCTCGGCACAGCGAAAGGCGCCCGCTGGCACGTCCAAGGTATCCTTTTTACACTTTGTGCTTCGAATAAATAATATCTATACATCTATTTAGTCTAGATAAACTTCTGTTTTGCAGTCCCCGAAAACCCCTCACAAATCGCATAAGAACCAGTCCTCTGTAGTCTACCGTGATACGATGGTCAAGGAAGAGGTTTACTCGCCCCCTAGAGAGGTTGGCTTAAATTTCAGAAATTGTCTTTTCCCGGTTGGACCAATGTACTGAAGCAAAGTTTTCCAAACAACAACTGTGGTTGAGAAAAATGTTCCATTGCTCTCTACAATGAGAGAGCGAAACTGTTTGAAGAGAGTGCAGATGAAGTAGGAATGAGATTGCTGGCGGAACTTTTTTTCATCAATAATATGCGCTCCGTCAGAACTCGCTGGACCGTCGCACCTACCGTATTCCCTCTGCCTCGCCACTGCGGATCTCCAGTCAACATCTCTCGGGTTCGTAACCGGTGAAAAAGCATTACCGCGATAAGCTTGAATTTTTTTTTATTTTATGCGTCAAAAAAGTTCATCATAAGCTTGACTGACAATACCAATTATCATAATTTTGATTGAAATGTGCAGTTCCCGGCCCGTCGTGTCCCTCCACTCCCCTTCTGCGGAGAAGTGCGAGGATCGACCAGGACGACATCTATAGGTGAATATGCAAATTAGAACCCCTTCTCAATATTGTCTCAATTGTCTTGTCTGCAATTCATCGACAATTCACGAATATTTGGTGAATATCCGCATTTGAGATCCAGCAACGTCCTCTTCCAAGCGGACTCCTGCACACGGACTATCGTCCAGCAGTGTATGTTCAGATAGATACAATTCAATGATCAATCAAATTTAAAGATAAGATCTGCAGTTCACTCTAGGCTATCTTTCCACAGAGTATTTATGAAATAAGCATGGAAATAATATAGCTAAATATAATAATAATGTATTCCCCCCTTCCAGCCCCCTCACCTCTCCTTCTCCGCCGTAGTCGTGCCCTCCACGACTCGTCCACACCTTCCGACCCCCTACCCCCTTCCTCCCCTTCCCTTCCCTCTCCTCCCACCATCCGTCTCCCCTCCCCTGCCCCCGTCATCTACACCAACCGGAGGGCGACGGTTGGTACTCCTCGCCCATCTCCCGGCCCGGACGGGGAGATGGTGGGACAGACGTCTATGGAGGCGAGGGAGCTGAAGGAACGACTGAGGAGGAGTGAGATGCAGGAGGAGAAGAGGTGCGATGGAGCAGATGATTAGAAAAATAGAATTTTAGCAAAGGGAATTCGCAACGTAACAAGTGGGTGACAATTACCAGAATGGAAAAGTGATTTAGAAAAGATCCGTCTTGTTTTCAAAATTTATCTCCTTTCTTTGCAGAATGTCGTCGTCGTCGCAGCTGTTCGTGCCCTCTCCGATCAATCGAAACGGATTCAAGAAAACCACGAGGTTGGGTCGACCTTACGCCTCATTATAATTTACAATATGGTTTTCCATAGTTGGGCCTTCCTCTTATTGAGTATGGTGAAATTTAATAAAGGTGAATTTTGCAGGGCCAACCACGGAGTGACAGAGACATTGTACATGTTCGAGAGACCGGGGGACGATCCGGTCTATGGGTACGGTATGCAGGAGGGGTTCAAGGTGAGAACAGATGGATTTATTATATAAAAATATTCATCGGTATAATACATAAGTGCAAATATGCATGTAATACTATGTGGCTTACAGTGAGCAAAGAAAGATGATCCATTTTCCTGCTGACAATGAAGACGCAGTTTGAGATGCCGGAAATGGACGAGTCGACCCTCATTCCCTCCTCTTCGTCTCGGGGCTCTATTCACGTGAAGAACCAGCGGAACAGCGACGTGCAGTATAAATGGAAGGTATCCTCATTTCTAAATTTATGTTCTATTGTGTGCTGTGTATTATTGTTTATCTCAAAATGGAAATATCAATAAATCGAGCAAATGATCATTGTAGGTAAAGCGGCGCTGCGATGGCTCGCGCTACGTAGTGAAGCGGCCCGTTCGGTCACAGGTAATCGCAAATACGATTTCCGGAATTTTTACATTTCTTTTTTTTACAATTTTTACAAATTATTATAAAATTAATAATAATTAAGAAGAATGCAGATGAAGAATAGTATTTGAAGGTGCTGAAGAAGCGCGAGGCGCAATTGCTGAGGGAGAGGCCGGGGTTGAGCACGGACGATGATGCACTCAGTGGAATCAAGGTGGGCACGGACGGCGAGGAGAGGGCAATTGCCGCGGGAATGAAAATAAACCTGCCTTTCTTGCTGTGCCTGTCAGACTCCAGGGTTGTCACGGATGAAAATGGACTAACCGTAGTGCACCTTCTGTTCTCTAGAATTGTGCAGACTGGTCATTTTGACCAGTATGTTTCAGAACCTCTGGCGACGAGACGCGTCGCGGTTAAGAATGATGCATGAAACATAATCTTTGTACTGACCAGTCATGCACATCTCTACTGTTCTCCAGCTGTTATTGTCATTCATTCTGGACGAGTTTTCATCGAGTTAGTTGAGAACAATGAAGAGAATATATGGAGAGAATGTAAATGTATTCGATAGTCGTACTCGCTTTATCTCATTCGATAGACGCACTCTATTGGTCATGAATCATCTGCCGAACTCTAGCTTCCACCACTAACTATCCTCTTTCAGCTGGGCCACTTCGTCTCCCGCGAAGAACGGAAGCGTGTACTGGACAAAGAACGAGCGAGGAAGAGGAGACAACGGGAGAAGGTGGACGAGGCTGCCAGGAAGAACTACGAACAGGTGGGGGACTAGAGTCTAGTCTGCACACTAGACTGTAGTTTGTAGTTTGTAGTCTACACTCTCACATATGCGACCTTCGATCAGATGAACTATCAATGATTGCAGCCCATTCTCTCGCTCTCGCAACTGAAGCAGTCCCGCAAGCAGGCTGAACTGCTGCTGGACGACTTTGCCACGACGAAGGAGTGGTTGAGGTGAGGGGGATACGGTAGCGAGTATCGTGAACTGAAATCCGGGCAAACTGCAAATCTAGAGGAGTTGTATATGCTTATCCACTGCGCAGGCTTTCAGTGCAACAAGTTTTCTCTATAGAGCAACAGCTTACGGGATCCGAGGGCCTCTACTTGTGCTGGATGACTTATTCATTGACGATAATTGAAAACGGGTATTCTTGCAGCCAACGCAATCGCAATCCGCCCTCGCCCTCCCTCCTCAATCCCCATTCTTCGCCCCTTCCCGTCCATAGATCCATTCCCAAAGTCACTACCGTATAACCTCCATTGTTTATCCTATCCCGTGCTTGATTTCCCTCGTTCACCCGTGGAACGCCAATGTAATCTCGATCCGCTCTACACTATTACGGTAACCACTCCTTCTCCCGTGTACAAATTCCAGTGAGATCGCGATAAAGTTCTTTGAGCATACGATCCAATTTGGAATAAACTCGATGTTCCTGCAATAATTTCCTACAATTTCCCAAAATTCGGTTTTCCTACAATTCTTACAATCCTACCATTTTCCTACAATCGATTTTCTTGTCTAATCGCATTATCTCCAGTTCCAATTAGCCCATCCCAGAATCAACGTAGCCCCTCCCCTTCCCCTCTCCCCTCATTCACCCCCGTGTCCCGCCCCCGTGTGGCAGCCCCGTCCCCGACTCTCTCCATGGTTCGTCCCATCCTCCGCTCTATCTAAACCCCTCCACTGTAACCTCAGATACCCCTACCGTATTCTAACCCTCTCCAACGCTAGATCCACAGTACCTCACCGACAGTACTCCCTTTCAGGCCGCCCAACTCTCCAACATCAAAAACCGTGGCAAGCGGTTTGCGAAGAAGGCTGTGAAAGCCAAGGAAGGTGTGTACGGTGGATACAGTAACCGCCTCTTGTTTCGAATCCATCGGATGGGTTACGGTAACCCTTTCAAGTAGATATTGCTTGGGAGAATTTCGTAGTCATTCCTGTGATATGGATTTATACTGTAGATAGACTGGCATACAAGTAGCTACCGTATACCTCCACAGAGTCCTCGTTCCTCCCTGGGTCCCACCACGATCAGCCTGCGGTGCACGCCCAACGATCTGCCCTCAACTGCCTGACATACCCACCAATTACTCGTCCCAAAGGTTGGTCTGATCTTTGACCTCTGATCTTTGATCTTTGATGTCTGATCTTTGATCCCTGACCTTCAGGTCTGCAAAGTCGGTCGTGTTCGATGATGAGGCCCCTCGCCCAGCGGTCCGAGGACAACACACTGCGAACCGTCCAATCGCTCATCGATACTGGTGGGAATAGGCAAGATTATTAGGGGGGATGTGGTTGAGGTGAAAGAGCCGTCGCTAACCTAATTCCTACTTCATCTGCGCTCTCTTCCATCTCTCTATCGAAATAGGAATAATGGCAACTCACGGAACATTTTATTCCACCATACAACTTATTCATTCTGCAAAAGCTACAGTAACCCGACCAGTTTCGTTCTCGACCAGTTTCACCTGTTCAGGTTCATTCTCAGCAATTCCATCGCTTCGACTCTTCCAGGTATGTGGAAACCTATCGCATTTCGCACGATTCTTAATCGTAGCTAACAATTCAATTTCCCGTATAATCCAATCTACCGTATTCTACAGTAATCCTCTATTTTCGTAGTTTGATCTAACCGAATCCCATTGAGACGTGGACTGCCTTGGACCAAGCTGCTCCAACTTCTCGCGATGCTAACTTGGAGACGTCAGTAAACGATGATTTGCTTTCCTTGCACATCTTGTATGCGTAGAACTCGCTAACCTCCTACTCCCCTACAGTATGCTCATTCCTCTTCCTACCGTATCCCTGTTTCAGGAAACGCGTCACCGTGTCAGCCACGTCATCGACCGATTCCTTCGCCCTCCGCCCTGCCGCCCGACCGAGAAAGCAGAATCGACGGGCGATCTAGTATGTGACAGTGACAGTGAGAGCTGACAATGACAGTAACAACAGGGGCAAATCTGCCATGTCAAATGTGACTGCTATGTCATTGTTATAGCAATGCCAATCCTCCCCTTCAGTTCGTCCTCGTCCTGCCCGTCCTCTCCCCTCTTCCCTGATCCGTCCTCATCTTCCCTCCGTGTCTCTGCTCCCTCTCCCTTCACGGTCGATCCGACTGGGACCGAATCGCGGACTGACGTCGTCTACACGTTTCCCTTCCACTTCGATCTCTTCGACGATGACGTCGAAATCTCCGAGAAGTGGAGTGCGTCTTGAACTACATTTACATATTTTGAATCAATACAAAAATATTCTGTGATTTTGTTCTGGTTGAGAAAATTGTTTCATCACTTCCTGTTCACGACGAGAGAGCGAAGAGGTGTGATAAGAGTACAGACAAAGTAGGAATGAGTTGACTGATGGAACATTTTCACCAACACCGATTGTGCCCTATTCAGATACGGCAGAATGTGAGTGCGACTGCGACTGGTGCTGGTGGGCTGAAAGCACGGTAAAGCATGCTTTGTCTTCAGCTTGTCAAGTGACATTGTCATTGTAAAATGTCATTGTCACTGTCAAATGTCATTGTCATTGTAAAATGTCATTGTCATTCAGCCGTCACTCCTCTCGTGGCCGTCTACATCGCGGGTGACCTCATCGTCGTCGGATGGAGTGTTCCGTGGACTGTACTGCGAAGATTCGGTATGAGTTGATGCCGTGGTTGAAGAAAATTTTCCGTTTATCATTCACATCTTCGACGATAGAGCAAAGCGGTGGGGTATAGGAATGAGGTTTACTGATGGAGCTTTTTTCAATTACATTAAATACGAATAGCCACGCCTTAAGCGCCCCATCCACTCCTCCCCCTGGATCCCCCGTGCGGCCGCCTTCGATTCCGTATGGAAGAGGAGACAGGAGATGGACGGACGACACCACTCCATCCTGTCTGACGCGACGGACAGCTCGGTAACATATTGGCAGTTGATCTTTGGTCTTTGATCTTTGATCACCGGAATTCCGTTCAGACGCTCACCTCCTTCACGTCCGCATCAGAAGAGCGCTGCCGCACGAAACGACAGGTAAGCTCCGTTGAGTGTTTGGCGAAAAAGCACAAACTGCTAGAGTGCAAAGTCGCTGCGACCACTACTATCGTACAGGCGACCGTTGGTCATTTTGATCTTTGATGTTTGATGTTTGATCTCTGATCCCTTCAGACCCAAAAGGAGAGGCTGGCCTCGCTGTCGCGTCGTCTGTACACGATGGTCGCGCAACTCTCCGACCTCGCCAATGACATCAATCGATTGGCGAAGGAGACGGACGATTCCGGTGGGTTAGGGGTAGACGTGACTCGTGTCTTGTCATGGTTATAACAAGACAATCGTATATGGCAGGATGCCTTTAGGTATCTAGATGAGGGTATCGAATGGTCTATCGTTCAGATGGATCGCTCGACAGCAGTCAGAGTACAACCTGCAGCAGCCCCTCTTCCTACTCCCCCGTAAGGCTGGCTCTCTCTACAACTATGCCTACCTACATCGTCGTCTTTTCCTCTGTGATGCATAACGAGAGACTGGAATATGTTACTGTTCCGAATTTTAGTAATTTCAAAATAATGTACGAAATAATGGAACACCTGCAGTGCTCTTCGGCGACGCCCTTCTCGTCTTCTTGCGAAGTGTGTGTGGGTCATCTGCTCTCATCATTCCTCCCCTCCCCCTCCCCTCCCTCTACTGACTAGACTCATAAACTGCTGACTGAAAACAATGCATCACCTTGCACGCACGATCACATTGTGAAACACAAACAAAAACACTAAATTCCTTTGAATACAATCTCAATCTAACCAATGCAACGTTTGTACCCACTAGTCTCCTATCACTTGAGTTGATTGAAGTTATATTGCTGGTCGCCTTTTCAAACAATTCCTCATTCTTCATTCACAGAAAAGGAAAATCGGTCGCATTTTTTATTCATTAGTGGGACGCGACTGCTTTTCCAAAAATCAACAAAGAATAACCGATTTTCATCGAATTCCAACAAAGAATAACCGCTTTCATCGAATGTTAACCAAGAATCATAGCCGATGATGATAGCACCATAATTGAATCAATGAGTAGATAGAGATGTTTTTGGAGGTTAGATAGAGAAAAAAATGTTTGATTGTTCTTTGAATCTATATAATTAACTCATTCTTCTGGAGAGGGGGGCAAAACATTTTTATTTAATACTGAGTAGATAGCGGTCCTCTAGATCACAACCTTCACCTAACTATGTGACAGAACTTTGTTGCTTTAGCCCAGTTGATACCATACTTAGCTTTGATGTGCAAATGACCTGGAATTAAAATTTTGAGCCTGATTGATCTATCGCACTCATTTTGAGAAAGCTCGCATTAACTCTTTTCCTAACCGACTTCCTCCGCCTACAGTACCCCCAACAAAACCCCAAAGGCTCTGCTCCCCAAGCCGGTTCATAGTATTTCTCCTTTATCGATCCATTCTGCTAACAATGAACAACATTTACATTTCTCTTATACATAATATTAAAAAGGGGAAGAGAGGGAAGGGTTCGCATGGAAAGAAAGAACGACAGCGCGTGACAATGGAGAGGGGATGAGAAGAGGGGGGAAAGTGCCTGATTGAGGGAAGCCGGGAAAAGGGGGGGGGGGAAAGAGGCGCCTTTGAGGGAGTGCAATACACTCTCGGCTGATCTAGCTAGATGGCAAAGCCTCCCTAAAACAATGCATGTGCTGAGATGGAAGAAGGGGAAGGGGGAAGGGGAGGGGGGACATCATTATCTACCTATACCAATAAATATGTGTGTATACTCACTGTTCCACGAAAATAGCTTAGCGAAATGGTCATACCCAGAGAGGGACAAGGGGAGGGGGAATAGAGAACAATCTTGTAGACTGTGGGCAGCTACCGAATAAATTACAAGTGGATAAGAAGGGGGGAAGGGGGGAGGGAGGACAAAACGACAACACGACACATAACACAGCCACTGCGGGCTACCTCGAGAACAGGGTGGGGGACACAACGAGAAGGGCTGGCAGGGTTCCAAGTTGGCAGCGTGCCAGCTCCATTAGGACTAACGGGGTAGGCGTGCGGCTCCTTAGAAGAACATGCCGGCGACTCCGCCCATCTCTTGCTGCTCCTTGACGAAGATCTCAAAGTATTGGTAGATGATCGTGACCGCGAGCAGGATTCCCGTGCCCGATCCGATGGCTCCTGAAGGGAAACGGGTTAGGGGATGGAGGAGACGAGGAAATCTAGAGGAAATAAGACAGATAGGTTATATTATTGTAAGTAGCTCCTAATCTCGCAAGGAAGATCGAGAAGGGAAAGAGCAACTAGGGACGAACCGAGGAAATCGGCCGTGACGGAGAGGGCTCCGATGCACAGACCTCCGAAGGCTGCGGCGGTAGGGATGTACCTGAGGGGGAGCAGGGGGTAAGGCGGGTTAAGGACACCCTAACACTAGGATAAGCTAAGCCTTAGTCGGCCTTAGAGAGAATGGACTGTATGTCTTCGTCCAACATACATTCACGTTCGCCTAGAGGTCGCCACTCTCCATAGGAACGTTCCGTCCCATAGGAATTAAGAGAGTGGAGATGAGAGAGCATGGAAATGAGAGAGACGCAGAGACAGTCGCGATTGAGATGACAAACCTGTTCAGCTCGTGGATCATCGACTTCTCACGGTGACCGCGCATGACCATCTGCTGTTCCTTCAGCTGCTTGGCAACCTTAAATTCATTAATTAATACTAAAATATTTTTAAGAAAATCAATAAATAACACGACGTACGTCCTTGGCCGACGATCCGGACACGTCAATCCAGGTCTTGGAGAAGAAGGCACACGAGCCGAGCATGAAGACGATGTAGATGATGCAGTGGAGGGGGTCCTCGAGGACGTGGGACAGCGTCTCCGGAGGGGACAGGTAGTAGCAGATACCTGCACCGGCCGAATAAGCATCATTTACTCCTCACTAACTAATAGCCACCAACATAATGCACACATTATCCACTTCTTGTAGTTCATGTGTCGAGAAAATATCGAGAAATTCGGCAAATGCCCGAAACTTTCCCCTTTCCACTCCTAAACCAACCTCCAGTCGGGTAGCTGCGGTAGGTTCCCGAGGCATCGGACCAGGTTCCGAGCAGGTTCACCAGGATGTTTCCGCCAAACTTCGAGGCGAGCATCTGTAAAGAATACATGAGTAAATGAAAGATCAAAGATCAAAAATCAAGGATTAAGGATCAATGACTAACCTGCGAGATGACGTAGAGGTTGGAGACGAGGGCGGACTGGAGGATGATGGGGATGTTGGAGGTGTAGAAGAGCTTGATGGGGTACGACGAGTACTGGCCACGGTAACGGGCAGACTTGATGGGGAGGTCGACACGGAAGCCCTGAGGGGGAATAGGGCTTTAGCCATCATCTCAACCAACTTTGCACTCCTTGAGCAAGTTACAAAGTGCACATATGAAAACAAAAAAAAAGAAGCAGAAGCAAGGGCAACATGCATTGCTTTTTTCCTTGCTAAACACTTGCCCGTTTGCCACGATCCAGACGGATAATTTACGATTTATCGATTGAAATTCCTCCGACAGCTTACCTGGAAGTAAATGACGACGGCAAAGACGAGGACGGTGGCCATGAGGTTCATGAGGTTGGGCAGGTTCTGACGGTAGAAGGCCTCGCGGAGGGCGCGAACCTGCACATCATTACGTAGTCCCGTATTCCAATCCGTTCCTGTACCCAAAGGTAAAGAGCAACAAAATTAGGGTCAGTTCAGACATCCAAGGAAGTACTTCCAGCCACATATTGGGGATTCGGGCGAATCTGCGATGGGAATGCTGTCATCACCGCTGACCTTTTTTCAGGCGCATAAAGCATAATCTCAATATTTATGACCCAAAGCCATCCCCCTCCCCTTACCTTATCGTTCCTGGTAGCCAGCAGATGGAAGAGTGCAATGACGGCCCCCTCGAACTCCGTTCCCCTTCCGGTGTTCATCGTGGCCGGCGAGAAGGCCTTCCACACGATCGTCTCGCAGATGTTCGTCGCGATGAAGAGCGAGATTCCCGAGCCGAGACCGTAGCCCTTCTGAAGGCACACCAATGCAACTATCCCAAACTGAACGGTTCACGCTGACTACAACTTTCCTGACAAAACAAGATCTCAGCTGATTAATCATCATACTTCCTACGTAAAATGGACCGAGAAAGGGGGAATCATGAAGAGATGTAGATATAAAGCCGCTATTTGTAGAGTTCTGGATCGAATAAACCGCAAATCCTCTGTTATCATAAAAGGTGACGGCTAAACGAACTCGCA
This sequence comes from Micoletzkya japonica, assembly GCA_900490955.1. Taxonomy (NCBI): domain Eukaryota; kingdom Metazoa; phylum Nematoda; class Chromadorea; order Rhabditida; family Diplogasteridae; genus Micoletzkya; species Micoletzkya japonica. The sequence goes on along the minus strand of LS917717.1, from coordinate 180,284 downwards.
CGCAGAACCCTAGTGCAGTCTACTCATAACGGACCTGGAGGAGTTCGTCGAGGAGGAGGACGATGAGACCGGCGATGACCAACTGAACGACGATGAGAAGGCAGATTCCCGCCCCGATCTCCGCCGGGTCTCCGTACAGACCAGACATGACGTAGACGATGGCTTGGCCCACGGTGATCACCATTCCGAAGACTGCAATCCATGGGATAAATATATTTTCCTTCATAACCTGCTTATTACAGGACACACGGTAACTCAAGCTTCATGTCAGGGGAAATTGTAATAAATGGGAGGAAATCGTACGTTTCTGGGCGCCGTTGAAGAGAGCGCGGTCCTTGGGCGTGTCTCCGACCTCGATGATCTTCGCACCGGCCAACAATTGCATGATGAGTCCGGAGGTGACGATGGGCGAGATTCCCAGTTCCATGAGCGTTCCTCGGTTGGAGGCCATGATGACTCGCAGCCAGTAGAAGGGATCCGCCGAGTCCGTTGACATGATTCCTGCAATTAGTTAGTGTATTACGTCATCCAAGCCCGATTGGCAAGGCAGTCTTTTTTTCGGCTAGCACTCAAGTGCCCTGTGTTGCTAGGGAATCGCTAGTCCGAACTGCAAATCGATACAGGAAGTGCGCGAGGACTGTTCGCCCCCTTGGGGAATTATTAAATACATGCTCTGGTGTAATATACAGGTGATGTTTTCCAAACCAGTTTAGACTGCTTCTAAAGATAGCCATTTTAGCGTGACCTTCACGCCTTTTCGCAAAAAAATTACGGTAAGATACGCTTGCGCTTATTTCCAGGTGCATAACAGTTAATGGGCGTACCGAAGAGAGGAATCTGACAGCAGACGAGGAAGAGGAAGAGGGTTATGGCCGTCCACAACATCTTCTCCCGGAACTGGATCTTCCTCTCCGGCTTGGACACCTCCGGCACGAAGCCGCAGAAGGGCTTGACGAATTCCAGGAATTTAACTGCAATTATAAATTAATACTTTGTGTAAAAGGAATAAAATAAATGCTAAATATAACCTGAATTTATAACTAGGTTGCGAAAAAACTAGGTAAATAGGAGTTACTTACTTCCCATGGCTGGCGGTGCGACTGGTCTGCGTCAGGCGCGAAGGCTGGAATGAGACTGTCCGAAGGATGGGAGTAATACAAGGAAAAGCAAAGAATGAGTGAGAGACGCCTCGCTTGCTCCGACAGCACTTGGACGCGTCTAGCACACGAATCGTAGCGCGGCCAATCCAACGCCAACTATCGCTACCGTAATCCGGAACTGCTCGCGCAATTTCAGCGACTTTTGCACAAAACTGCAGAAAACCAGCCCAGATTATATACCATTTTGATCCTCAGGAGGCGGGCAAAAATGATTTAATAACGAAAAAGCACAGAAAATTTTTCTCAAAATGTAATTAAATCACAAAGCGCTGAAAATGACGAAAATTTGAAAAGAACTGCAAAGTCCCACAACGAAAATGAGGAATTCCCGGCTCTCCAATTTTCAGCGATCGGAGATAGCGTTCTGATTTTGTTATTTCGGGGCTGTATTTTATCGCGAGGAGTAGGAAGTGAGCGAAATGCAAAATAAAAAATAACGAAAAAAGAAATAAAGTAGTACCGAAATCAGGGAATTCTTTTCAAATTCGAAAATTTTCCTACCACGATTGAGGACTTACCGTAGTTGGCTAGCCAGGAGACCGTTTCTATGTATTTTCTTTAAAATCGTGTTATAACCATGTTTCTTTGGGGTTACGTTATGTATTCATGCGGTTTTCCCTAAATAACTTTCAAATCTATCGTTCACGCTTGTTTAACACGTAAAGTAGGCTTCCGTTACCCAATTTTTGGCCATTTTTTGTTCAAATCTATTTTCGTCTTTTGCAGGCGGTAATTACTGGTACGACCCAGCCATGTCGTCCCTCATCATTCCCGAGAAGTTCCAACACATTCATCGTGTTATGAACACCAACATCGATGGAAACAGGATGATCCCGTTCGCCCTTACCGCTATCAAGGTTCGTTTCATTTCGGTTTGGGAATGTTTTGCGGTCTTTCGTGCGTTACTTTTTTTCTTGTTCTTTTACAATTATAGCTAATATAAGTGTAGGGTCAGTAATGAGTTAACAGTAATGAGGTGGAAGCGTTCGTTACGAAAGTTTATTTTCCGACCTTCAGCATTTTTCGATAGTTTTCATTCATCTAATTTAAGTTGAGCAATGTGGGTATTGTTCCAGGGAGTCGGCCGGCGTTACGCCTTCGTTTGCTGCCGCAAGGCTGACGTCGACGTGACCAAGAGAGCCGGAGAGCTGACCGAGGAGGAGATCGAGAAGATCACTACGGTCATGCAGAACCCCACCCAGTACAAGATCCCGGACTGGTTCCTGAACAGACAGAAGGACTACAAGGACGGAAAGTACTCCCAGGTCGGTTATTATCTCCGATATTCCTATGGAACGATCTTAGCTTTTTAATTCTTTTGCTCTTCATTCTTTATAATTTGCTTGTGGCTAGGTATTTCTTCTTGCTGCAAGAAGCTGTTGATTTTGTTTGTTTTCGATGAGCTAAAGTCACGCAAATTAAAGAAAACGCGTGTTTTGCGCGTTCAAATTTGTACTTTATTCTTTCTAATTTTTGCATTTTCAAGCTGCGTAGCTAGCCGCTAATATTCCCCCTATTCACTAGGTACTCCGTGAAACTTTTTAAAGATTCGTTTAAGTGTTTTCACTTTTCTTTTACCGTACTCACATGCAAAATAAGCTTTGACTTTGTCTACCGACGTGTACGCTGTGTTTTTCATGTTTTGGTTTATATTCCGCGCGTGAGTAGTTCTCCTGCATAAACAGAGCCGAAAACAAGTTCTCGCATCTTCAGTTCTCGCAACTCAGTAGTAATCTGAAACCTTTCTATAATGAAAGTTCTTTTCATTTTTTTGCTATCATAGCTATTTCAAGTGCGATTTGTTATGCGGGTGCGAAAGTCATCCGAATAGTTCTGCTCTGTCTTGCATAGCTGAATAATATCGAAAGCAAAAATTTACCTTTCTAGTAGAGCCGTCGAATCAGGTCCTTTTTATGATTATCTTTCGTGTAGTTCAGTATAAGCAAGACATTGATGGCTTTATGTAATACATGAAACATAACCACGAAAAAGACGCGATTCGAAGGCTCTACTTTCTACTAAATGAAGTGTTCGTGTAGATAAACACCCACCTTCGAGTGCGAAGGCTTCGCATTCTCAATTTATTTTGCAGATGCTCTCGACGGCCCTCGACAACAAGATGCGTGAGGATCTGGAGCGACTGAAGAAGATCCGTCTGCACAGGGGACTCCGTCACTACTGGGGACTGCGTGTCCGTGGACAGCACACGAAGACCACCGGCCGCAAGGGACGCACTGTCGGAGTGTCGAAGAAGAAGGGAGGATAAGCCTGTCTGGCAGGGAGAGGTTGTGTCCTCTTTCATTGTTTCTTTTTGCTGTTTTCTCTCGCGAGAGCGGAACATCCATAAATTGTTACCAATTTGGCACCCCTTTTGTAAGCACACATACGAATAACAATTGTTTATTTTATTACGGCGTTCAAGTTAGCATCATTAGTGAACAATAGACGAAGCAAAGAATGAGTGTAGACCAGTGTGGTGGGTGAGAATTGAATGAGAAAGACGGAATCACATTGGAATTTGGGTGAAAGCTGAGTTGTGAGTGAGCGTATTTAGATGATATATTAGGTAGTTAATCTAATAACGAATGGTAGCAGAACGAATGTACGACTAGGGGTTAAGTAGCTGAAAGGGGCAGGGGAAGGAAGAAGAGACTGGGCGCATACATTTGGCCACGGGGTTTATATACGTACATAAGTTAGGCTCTGTTGTCTACTCAGTTATACTCCCTCAAACGCTAGTATTCAGTCCCATCATGTTCTGCGGAGACCCAGCGTCGATTGGAGCCCTGAATGATTTGTATAGTCAAGGGGGAAATGGAATGTTGTCAGTGCTTCGCCTATCAGATCTATTTGCCCCCGCTCCCTACTTACCCCGCGGGAGAGAACCGCCCATCGCCGGGGTAGTTGCCGTCTATCGGCGCACCGCCCGCCCCGCGACCATCGCCGCCGAATCCTTGAAAGGGGGGGTATATAGTAGGGCTTGGTTTTGATTCCACGGAATAGCAAACATAGGTAACTTATCAGTGGATCGTCAGACGTATTCATGAATAAGGTACGAAATGCTCTATAGGGAAGGGATTAGGCCTGTGTATGTCTCTGTTTGTGGGAAGAGGCTTACGTCCGGCGAATCGAGGATCGTTGAGCGAAGCTATGGACGGGATGCGCTTGTCGTAGCCCGGGTTATCGTAAGGGCTGGCCCTGGAATGGAAGATTTTTTGATGATTCTATTCAGTGCATCATTATGTTGAAGTATTATTGGATCCAGAACACGAGTTGATAGCCTCCTGACCTCCTCTCGTTCAGCCGCCGCCTCTTGCAACACCAGAACAGTAAGAATACGAAGATGATGGCCTGCAAAGGCGATGTTTAGTTCCCTTGGAATTATGAATGCTAGGCTTCTATGCGGAACAAAGTTTCTACATATTAGATAGTATGAATGTGGTGGTCTTACCATAACCACTCCGACCGCGCCGAAGATGGTAGTGATCCACTTGAAGTAGTTCTCCTTGACTCGTGATCGGCACCAAGGTTGGTCTCCCTGGGAGTGTGGGGGTACTGTAGGTTTGGGTCAAACTGTGCTTACCTTGTTCCACTCGAACCGGTACCGGGTAGGGTCGTTGTAGTCCACTACGAGACCGCCTGCAAAGGATGAATTAACAAGATTTCTGATCTGGAATAAAAGTCTGATCTGGAATAAAAGATTTTTCCCAGGGAATCTTCGGCACTTATCCAGAAGTCGTGAAGCCCCGCCCCTCCCCCTCCCAGCCCTTGCGCCCCTCCCCACGCCCCCTCTATCCTCCGCCCCCTCTTAAGCTTTTCCAACCTGCGCCTTCTTCAAATTGATCAATCTATTTTTGAAACCAGTGTAATTTTATGGTTCAAGGACGTACACTTGTATTCATGATCTCCCTTGATCCAGTGGGTCTGGTAGCAGTCGAATCGGGCTACGTCTCCCTGAAAAATAATTTATTGTGATTGAGAGAGTTATGACGAAAAGTAGGGTCAGACTGTTGGGTCACGGTACCTGTAGGTAACCCGAAGCCAGTGCTGGAGTCTTCATCATATATTCGGGATACTCTATGTTGATGGCACCGCAACTGTTGTCTGAAATTTGCCTTGGTTGGCAAGCTTGAAGCGTGTACATACACTCCCATGAGCTTACAATTAGACTATGTTGCTGTTGCCTACTAGATAGATTTCATGCAGCTTCAAAGAGAAGCTCTTGGAGCAAAATTGCAGAATGAAAAGGGAAGAGAAAAGTAAGCCGTACACTGTCGAATTGCATCGGTTCGCTCCGCCAGGAAGGCGTTCCACTCGTCTTGCTCTTCGTGGGCCAGAATCTTCGAGTTGAGCAGAGCAAAGGTGTACAGACACGGAACCTGAAGAGGGACAATGCTCGGGGTTACGGTACGTTTGTTAGACGGTCGACACGATTGGGTCTATGCTATCGCTTCGACTTCATACTCGCAAACGATTTTTGTGTGAGATGGCTCCCTTACGCTGTCTCCACAGTCCGTGAATATCTCTCCCGGATCGTCCGGACACCGCGCAATGCCGTACTGCTCCGTGAGAATCGCCTGGTAGGGCTGTTGGTCGACTAAATTTGCACATCTCAGCCTAATTTGCATATTATCTCAACGTACCGACGTAGTTGTCCTGGATGTCGCGACAGTTCTGCAGCAGCTGGCTGACCGCCATTCCGGTCTGGGCCACGAATCGGTAGGGGCCGCTGAATGCTTGTGATTACACTGTTCGACAAGTTATCTGGTTCTTTCTTTATATTATCCTTTATTCTTTAATCCCCATTTCACTGAAAACTTGGTCAGTTTTTTTTTCAGTTTTCTTGCATGGGAGTGTTTTGGGCACGCTGTGAGGGGTAACTTACACGGTGTACTTCTCGGCCGTCTTGTAGATGGGACTGGACCGGGAATTAGCCTCCGGGAATACGTCGAAGACCTTGTCCTCTTCGCGCGACGTCGTGAACATGTTGTCCGTCGGCATGTTCTGTGCCAAAGTTCCGGCGATGTTCTGGTCTGTCCCGGGCTCTCCACTGCCAGGCACGCGGTCTGAACCATTTATTGAAGTTGGAAAGGGATGGATGAATATCTAGCATAAAGAAGCAACATATCATAAATGCCACTTGACATCTAAAGTAATGTGAAAATATTAGTCTCCGTTGACGATTTGGATACGATTCACACACTAATGGCAAAGTTCGCTCACAATTGCTAATAATCTGCTGTCGGTAGGTCTCCGAGTTGACGTCGTTGAAGGTAAGGCCCTGGAATTGATCCTGTCAAAAGCGCAAAAAGAGAAGGTCCCGGGGAGATTTGAACTCCCGTCGCAGGATTCAGAGTCCTGAGTGCTAACCGCTACACCACGGGACCACGCACCCAGCCCGCTTCCATTGACTGATCAACGCGCGCTCGCCTTTCTCTCTCTTCCCTCTAGACGAGGGGAGAGGAGAGCGAATGGCAGAGAAAAGGGAACGTTTGCGTCTCGTTCTGGGTGTCCATTTACGCTAGCTACCATTGGGGTCCGAACTTGAATTTAGAAACCGAAAACAGTCCAGTAGAGCAGATAGAAGTGCTATACAAACTCGTTCAACTCTCTCCATCACTTCATTGTTAGTCATGGATGTATTAAATAGTCTTATCTACCTGCTACATAGCCATCCATTAACCCTCTGACTTCCTTTACCCTAGTCTGTCCCCCAAACGCAATACCTGGAGTACGGCAGCGGAAGTCTGGTCGGGGAAGGGTCGCATGACTCCCGATATCCGCGGGAGGTTGTACCGCGCGCGGATCTCCGCCTCCCGCGTCTTGTCGCCGTCCGGACGCTTCAAATCACTGATTGGATGATAGTTTCTCATGGATAGGTAGTGTGAAAGTTCGTGTGAAAGGGTCAGAATATGGTTAAACAGTACGACTATAGTTGCATACTGTATCTAACTGACCACTCCGTATTGCGGTGGGACGGACAGTTCGATGTCCAGCATGCCCATACTCTCCTGGTACATGGACAGTCGATCGATATCCAGGGCGTACGACTCGCGAATGCGAACTCCGATCTGACAAGGGAAAGAGCATAGATCCATGATTGTTGTGCGGAAACAATGCCTTATTAATTGTATGTAGGGTACGCGCAACCATCTGATGATTGCGATTCAACTATCCCTCGTACCTGTGCCTCCTCCAGGACAACGTAGATCTCGGGCTGGCCGCGGATGACGTTGTTGACGTAGACCAAGACTCCTGAACCCATCGGTGATCTTTGATCTTTGATCTCTGCTCAAACCTCTGAATCGTTGCATTCGGATCGTGTCGAAGTACCGCAGAATGTTGCCGACCAGAATGTCCGTTCGGTAGCGGAAGCGGCGCGTGTCCTTGCGCGACATTACGTGCACTCTGCAAGTGTGATCTGTGATCTCTGACCACTAATCTATGATCATTGATCTTTGATCTTTAGTATACCTTTCGGTTCCGGTAGCCTCCAGCGATATTCCCGTGATGACGGTCGCGTTGGTCGGCTGGACCAAGTCCTCCTGTGAGATGTAGCGGCCGAGAAGACCTACAACCGAGGGGAAATAGAATGCTTGAATAAATAGACATTGGTTGTCATGAATTCGACCCTCTCATGATTTTTTTCATTATGTTAGCTTCTTGGAGAACGCGTTTCCCATAAAGTCTTTCTAGTTGAAGTCGCTACAATCATGCAACGAATTCGGGATTTTGGATGGGTATGCTTCAGAGACTCCGCTTGCTATCCAAATGGTCTATTTACCCGTAGGATATTCAACGGTATTATTCACTCACCAAAGTCGACCTTCCTGTTCGGGTACCTCTCCATTCGTATCTGAATGCGGACCTCGGGGGTCTGCGGGGTCTTCGGGATGTACAGGAGATTGTAGACACCGGGCTCGTTGAAGATGAACTTGTCGTTGTCGATCGTGTTGAACACTCCTGCCCCCGACGCCTCGCCTGCAACGGGCAGCGATGGCAGGTAGGTATGGAGGGCGAAAATTCCATAGTCTACGGCACCACCGTGAAGTATTCCCTAGTGGGCTGGGGAATTTTCATAAACAAGTTGTGAGTGTATGGAGGCAGTCTCTTTTTAGGGTTCTCTTTTTTTGATTCTGTTATGTTTCGGACCTCTATGAAAACCGAGATATGCCTTCAGAGGATGAAAACTGAAGGATGAAAGCGTCGAAAGGAGAAGCCTAGTTCACAGCGCATTCCCCGTTCCCCTAGAGGGGGTCCTTACCAGTAGCCGGTGGTTGGTACTCCTGACAGGCGGAACTGGGCCTTCTCCAGTAGAACATCTGACAGCGGAAGTCCGCGAACTTGCAGCACAGGAAGTAGGGCATGTAGTCGTGGTGGAAGACCGACAAACCCGGGACCTACGACCATTGTCACTGTCATTGCAACTGTCATACAATTGTCTTTGTCGTCGACGACATTGTCATTGGGATGGCTACCTCAAACTGTCCCATGTACGGGGCGGTGCCGAACTCGTATGCCCTGAGGGGATATCCGGGATTGTAGAAGTACTCCTTCTGGGTCTTGATGACTGGTTGGTACGGGGTCTGCATCAGATATCCAGTCTCGTCGTAACAGCACACTTGGCCGTAGTGCGTCATGAACCGTCTGCGAAGCAATATTATTTGTTTACTCTCTTCATGTGATTTCAGTGCGCGATACTCCCGGCGTGCTACCGTAACCCTACCGTAACCCCGCACTTACTGCGTGTCTCTGCTGTGGAAGGTCGTGCCGTCTCCAGCGTAGGACCCGTAGATGTTCTGGGCGGACATGTAGCAGTTCTTCGAACCGATCACCGACGTACACGTGATATCACGGAAGAGCTGCAAGTCAGTTTGCGATAGCGAGACCAAATATCAAGCTCAGAGAACAAAGATCAAAGATCAATCTCGGTATGCCCACCTGTGAGCACCGTGGATGGGGCATGAACCGTCCGAGGTCGACCCGGGCCTGGGCCTCTACGCACGGACACGACGTGTTCGTCTCCGTGTCCCGGATGAAGTTGAACAGCGCGCCGTCCTCGTCGTACCTTCAGAGATCAGAGATCAAAGATCAAAATCCAAAGATCAAGGTCAAATGATCAACGTCCAAAGATCAACAACGAACCAGTCGTTGCACATCTTGCGCGACTGCTCGCGGACGAATTCCGTGCGCTCCTCCTGGTTCTGGTTGGAGAAGGTAGTGGTGAGGAATTCGGGACGGTTGGGAGTCCAGAGGAAGTGGATGGATATCGGGGCGGAGACGAGACTGAGAAGGGGGCAGGGGATAGACTTGTTAGAGAATGACTGCGTGTTCTCGTAAACACTAGAAGTAAACTCTAGTATCTAAATGATTAGATCACTTTGAAAGGCACCGGAATCTGCGTTAAAAATGGTACGACTATATTATATCTTTTCATTTTCTTTACTATATATAATATTTCATTCTAGATCGATTACAGGTAGACAGCCTCGATTCGCGACTGACCCCGGCAGTAGATTCGTCCCGTTCTGGTCATTCGCTCGTAACGGGGCCAATTTGAGGTAGCCGATACGGTAGGTATACAGTGTATTGAGTCGTTCCCACTCCGTCAGGTACCACTGTTGAATCTGAACGAGCGACCATTCTACCGTATACCCCACCCGAGGGCTAGCTAAGCGATCAAATAAATAATCAAGTTAATCAGTAAACACTGGCGATCGCTTGAAAGACTCTCTAAGACATCCGGCCAAATCTCCAGCTCTTAAATTGAGGGACGGGTGAGGTGTATGCATATATGCATGTATGGTTTGGGCACTCAGACGCGCACTACGTTCTGTTCTTGTTATTAGCAAAGCACACTTTTCTTTATAGAAACTTAGCACGCTTATGTATCCCTTCTATATTTTGGGTGGTTAGAGCTTCGGTCAAACGGAATCGATTGCTACTGATCAGAGATCTGAAAAGGGGCGGAGCTTCGAATCAGCAGACCGGAATCGCGGAAACACTCGGACTATTCAGAACGCTGTAGACGCCCCCGCGAGCCTCGGCCAGAAAGGGGATTCGGACCTGGTTGAGGTTGATGATTTCCTCCTGGGGCCTCCATCGGTAATCGATGCTGTTACGATTCGAGTACGTCGTCAGTCGAGCGAGAACCCTGCAAGACGAGAGAAATGCAGCTATGTCACTGCTCTGATAGTAAAGGTTGGCGATAAGATTGGCTACAATTATGCTAGAGGTACCGAAACGATTATATCTGTCCTTGCTCTCTTCAATACCTGTGTTCGGGTCGGAACTTCTTGATTTCGTCATCTCTGAATTCCCTGTACCCGATGACGTACAGTCCCAACTGGACCCCGTACAGTGCATCGTCCGAAATCCGAGCCATTCCAAGTACACTGAAAAGCGAGCGTTGCCGTATGCTAGCAATTGTAGCGGGAGCCTATTTTCTTCTTGACTCACTCGTTCTGTAGCAGCTCTGGATTGGTGAAATTGCGAGGATACCAAGTGATGGGCATGAGCTGAAATGAAGGTATGATTTGGTTGGATAAAGGCCCTTACGTAGGTCGGCAGTGGATTCTTGTACCATTCGTAGAGTGGACCGATGTCCAGTCGCATTGGATCCAGTGTCGGAGGCACTCAAATCAAGAATCATGCCTGGCTTTGTTTAGGCATATTTTTCTCTGGGGGCGCAGACAAAGAATACGCTTTGATGACTTGGCCATGAACCATTTGCTGAATTCTAGGTAGTCCATCACTTACCAAAATAAATGTATCCAACGAAAGCCTTTTCATCGTTGGCCCCACTACTCTGTGGCTGGAAGTAGACGGTCTTCACTCCCCAATCGTAGATCTTCGGCAGTTGACAACGGGCTATCGACGGATTCAGCACGAAGCATGTAGCCACCTCAACGAGATAATGAATGGAGTTGGGAGTAGAGCCGGATGATCAGTGTCTGTATCAGCAGAGGGCAAGCAAGAGGGAACAAATAATGCTATTTGGTATTTGATCGGTTCACCCGAGGTTGATTCTATTACTGTAGCTATTCCCCGATCGTACCTCCCTCTCCTCTATCATCAAAATGTACTGCTGGGTTCTGTCCAGACAGACAGCGTTGACATCGACGGAAACCTCTCCCAGCATATTGACGATGTTCGGGTAGATGATGATGGGATCTGAATACAGTCCCACTCCAGAGATTAGTATGAACCCGTTGTTCCCCCCCAGTCTGTCGCTGCGCTAACACGCAACTATGCGCCCGCGTGGAACATATTATTATTAGAGTTTAGACTACTTCAGAAACAAATATGATCTTATCGTTATCGTGTCCAAAGACGTTCCGGGTGCACACATTGTTCTACGTGAAGCGGAGATAGCTAATGGAGCATTCGGTTCGGGTCATTTGATGCTAACAATACGTTTTTTTTTCACGATCAATTGAATTATTGATAGTTATGCTACGGTGGGGGAAGCCTGAGTGAGCATCAATAATACCCGAATGGAATGCTTTCTAATAGCTATGTTTGGTCTATCCCCGACTCGGATATCAGTGACACGAGTCCGTGCCACCGATTAGTGGTCAGGGGATTTGTACTGTTTAGCAGAAAGTACACGATCCGATCAGCAAATAGCGCAAGTCTTCCTTGCGGACCTTTTGGAAGAACATTGATCCGTAAGTATTTGTCCTCCCTTATTGTCAGGGTAGTATTGGGACCTTTTGACCGTTACCCCTTACGCTCTACACGACAACCAGTCATAGGTTCATTAGGTTCATTAGTAGCGGTCCTTATGGCTGTTGCTGTAAGAAAAATGTTCGGTCAGTGGTCATTCCCATTTTCGCGAGGAATCGAGCGATATGAAGAGAGTGCGAGATGAAGTAGGAATGGCGGAGACTGGCGGTACTTTTTCGTAAATAATTTAAATGTTCCGTTCATAATCTCATTCCTTCTTTGACTCTCTTCACAGCGTCCCCTCGTCGGAAATAGGAATGAGACGACTGACGGAACGTTTTCATTGATAACACTCACAAGTTCCTCCGGTCTTGTTCGAGCAACCAGCCGGTCGGACCACGTCGTCCACACGGAACATGTACCGACCACGGACCATACTGGGAACTCCCGATCTTTGGGCCAGCACCTGAGAGAAAAGATTCGCCTGTAGATCATTCCGAATTTCAGGCGAGAGAGTGTGTGTAAAAGTGAGAGGAATAGCCGCATTTTCGACCAAAAGCGGAATGCATATATCAATTGTAAATATGATGTTTAGCAGAATTCTAGCACTTTGAAGCAATACAATTCCGATTGTTTCATACCTTGGGGGTGTTCTTGTAAGCCTGCGTCGGATCCACATCGACCAGTCCCGTGTGATTGCCACCGTTGAAGACGGCCTGAATCGTCAGTTTAGTTCATGATACTCTACCGTAACCCGTGACTACACTGAGCGAAATTACCCCAGCTTTACGCCTTATGGGGTAAATTTTACACCGACTGGCTGGGGTAAATTTGAAATTACACCAGCCATCTGGGGTAATTTCAAACTTACCCCAGCCAGTCGGTGTAAAATTTACCCCATAAGGCGTAAAGCTGGGGTAATTTCGCTCAGTGTACCGTAAACCCCTAACTTACTCGACACCTTCCCGATCGGGAGTTGGCGCGGAAGTCCTGGGCATCGAAGCCGAGACGGTCGTAGTTGAGAATGACGTATGAGAGATGGCCAGGGGAATCGGTCAGCCAGATGGCCTGAGGGGGACAACACGGTCAGTATACATCGCCTCAGGGCATATATCAGAAAATTTTTATCGCGTATAGTGGCGAAAATTGCAAATATATTTCAATTTACGAGTTGCGCTGTTTAGCCGAACGCTCGCCAACTGTGTCCCTACCTGGTAGGTTCCGGTCTGTCCCGCATCGATATCCGACCGTCCGGAGATGGCGGAGGCCGTGTTGAACCACGTGACCACGACGGCCGCGTCCGCACGGAACATCGACGCCCCCGCGACGCCTTCTGCAACGGGGATCAGTTATTTAGGGGGAATCCATCTGGAGTGGACGATAGATACTTGGAGGACAGATAGATATCTACACATTTACACTCCAATTCAGCTTACTACATATGCTGGTATAAGCGAATCTCGGGCATATTTTATTGACGTTTCAGTAGAAATGAAATACAAGAAGATCTTTAAGCAGCCGAACCTTGCAGCCATCGCATCATCTCGTCCAGGAAGTAGTCCGATTGCGTGTCACATCGCACGTACGAATCCGCGGTTCCCGGACACGCCTAGAATATTCCGCCAATGTAAGTATCTCCGTGAGGACTGTACGAAGCCATACTTGATCCCTACTGACATGCGGTTTTCCCTATCTCATTCGCAAACTCATCTCATCTAAGAAACCTTATTAGCTCAAGTGCGAACACAGATAGCCATCGGGAAGACTCGCTCACACCTCTCATCTGATGTCCATCTCTCTAACCTGCTGTGCGGACTGGCCGAAGAAGGGCGAAGTGTACTGTGACATGCCGAGATTCATGTTGGCCCCGCTCTCCCTCCCGAAGAGAGACTGACGAAGGAGCAGACGGTAGTACACTCCCGTACGCATGCCCGGATTTCCTTGTTGTGGCACCTCAAAAGGGGATCACCTTCTTTATTGCTGACGTAAATGTTCGACCACTAAACGCATTCCTTTTTTTTGTCTGGCCTATCCGCACTCTCACGGTGAATAGGAATGAAGGCAACTGATGCTTTCCTCAACTAGCTAAGCCTCACATTTGTGTGATAATGCTCCAGTTGACTACCGTACGCGTTTCCCCTAAAGTAACCCCTCGGTACCTGTTGCTTGCAGAGATAGGGCGCAATCATGGCGGGATCCTGCTGTCGCGGCCAATCGGTCGAATCGGGTCCGACGTTGATGGTCGGTCCTTGATCCAAGACCGTCGCGAAGCCCATGTACCCGTTGACGGACAGCTGCAATTACCGTATCCCAATTGCCATATACCAATTACCGTATGCCTATCGTACTCGCATTCACACCACCGGGCACTGTAGCTGTTTTCGTCTGCAGGATTAGTCAGTTTGTAAATTTGAAATCAATTGAGCAATAGATAAACCGCCGAAAAAGATCTGCCGTGTGCAAAGCTCACAGAATAATTCTTAGCTTTCCCCAGTCCCCCTAACATTCAGTCTGTCCCCCTGTCCCTGCATACTAATTCCGTGCCCTTCCCCTCCTCTGACAGTACACTTCATCTCCTCTTCTTCTCCTTCGTCCCCTCAGGTCAACCCCGTAAGCATCCCTCGCAAACAGTACGGAAGAGGAAGCTTCTTCCTCTCGCTTCTCTGGCCTCTCTCGCTTTCGCGTGCTCTCTCGTCGCTGTCGTCGTCTCTGCCCTCCTCGCGTGCCCTTGTCTCTCTCCCTTCCCCTTCTTAGTCAGCCTATTAGTACAAACACAGTACTCGCTCGGCTTCCGCCGTGATTAGTACGAGAATTTGCCTAAGCATCGGCGGACGACCAAAGGGCATAACATGGCGCAGAGACGGGACAAGATAAAGAGAAGGATGGAGAGGGTCCCGGCACGGGGAACTACCGTAATCCAAGCAGAGAGTGATTGCGACTGATGCAATAGCTTGTGATCTTACGCTTGGCAAACTAACGCTTTCTTCCTACTACAGCATTTGGGGTTTAATTTAACGGGTTCGGCTCTTCGTTTTTGCGCATAATGCTGAATAAGGGCGATATTTAGGATAACCTACCTTTCAGTAGAGATATAATCTTCAAAAGGTCCCGAAAGGCTACCGTACTCCTCGCCGCCCAAGCCTACCGTAGTGTAATTGTAGAGTCCGCCGTAGAAGGGGAAGAACATGTGCAGGTCGATGGTCATTCCAGCCGTGAGCATACCCGGGTTGACGACGAGATCACCCGCATCCGGACCGAATGGCACGAGGTTCACTGCGAATTAGTCATTATTCATTTATTGATTACTTGCTATCCAAGGGGCCCATATGCCCCCATGCTCACAAGGAGAGGTTTTAACATTGCGGAGAAATTTGAATATGAGAAATATCACATCTAGTGCAGTTTTCCATGCTGATTCCGAATTTGAAGTTTAAAATTTGCGGTCCTAGAGTATATTTGAGATAATGTAAATCAAAGTGTACAAGTCGCTAATGCCTTTTCTCTCAATTTTCTAATTGCTGAAGCTGTTTAGATATTCTAAAAGCGCAAAATCGGGCGCAACTTCAAGGGAAGATAATTATTGACAAAAATTCTATCCAAAGCGCTTTCCGACAGTATTTTGAAGCTTTCAAGGGGTTAGTGAAGCATATTTAGCGGTAAAATGCATCTCGAAAATACGCTTGGACCGCAAATTTTGAACTTAATATTAGGTAACAGCACGCAAAACTGCATTAGGAACGATATTTCTCATATCAAAATTTCTCCGCATGGTTACAACCACTCCTTGTCAGCTTATACAGCAGTAACTAGTGGCCGCATTTTCGCACCAGGTATTGTCACGTTTCAAGCGCATTATAAATATAAGCGAGTACTCCAGTAGGGCTCCAGTATAAAATATAAAACTCATTTGCATAATATGCCATTGCACATCTTCTCCTCCACCTCTCCCATTCGTATGTTGCATCGTCTGCAGTTCTACCCCCTTCCCCCCTTTCCCTCCCTGCCACCTCCTGTTTGTTGTCGTCTCGAGTGACCGTTCCCTCTCGTCTACCTCTCAATTCTCCCTCTCCCTCTCAATTCTCTCCCAATTCCCTCTCTCCCTCCTCCCGTCAGGTCTGCAAATACTGCGAGAGTACAAGGGAGTCCAGGGGAGTAGGAGGAGGGACAGCAAAGGAGACGGAGAGGGAGGGGGGATCAATGTAATCTCCTCTGACTGCGTATACGCGTATGGCAAGGCTGACCGAGCGAACAGAGGCAAAGATTATGGAAGTCTGTGGGATAGAAGTTGAAATAACTCTTGCGATGTAGAGGTGGGCATAGAGGTTTGGAGGTCTCCCAATGAGATGGCTGAGCAAACACTAATAATATGGCATCGTTCATTGCGTGAGTTCAAAATTTACGTTCTTTCTTTGTCAAAGTAGCCGACGGCTTTGCGTAGTATCCTATAGTTGGTTCAGATAGACTGGGGCCCGGAAAAAAAGGAGGGGTGGGGTATGAATTCCCTTGTACTGACAGAAAGAGATACACACGGGCCTTCGCTCTAGTTGACGTGGGATGGTCACGGATGGAGGGGGAGGGGAGAGGGGCAAGGGAAGGGGGCTATTCTGGGGGGAGAGAAGAGAGGGAGAGGAGAGGCGACGTGTGCGGATATCTACACTGACAAAGAGCGAATTACCCCAGCTTTACGTCTTATGGGGTTAAACTTACACTAACTGGCTGGGATAAAGGGGAAAATGGCACCGACCCTTGGGGGGGGGTAAACCAGTATTTGAATTTACACCATAAGGCGTGAGCCCAGTGCAGAGGAGAGATACTTATGTTAGCGGATCAGCGAATACTGGCAGAAAAGGCAACTGACGTCCGTCAGAAAGCTTGCCGCAAGCGCTATTTCACGTCGAACAAGATAAAGCAGAGGCATTCAGTTTGCAGAGAGACTGATTAAAATATATAGACAATGAGGAGGAACAGGATGGGTAGATAAATTATTAGAGTTTTGAAATCGATTCCCTTTGATGCTTATGTTTCACACATCATTCATAACGGCGGCGCGTCTGGCCACCAAAACAACGAAACATATCGTCGAAAGGGAACTGATTTTAAACCACTTGAAACAATGATACATATGAAAGACACAAAACGGGCACTGTTGTTCCGGACCTGCAATATTATCTTTGCATGGCAAACATTGAGCTAGAGCCATTAATCCGATGATACGATATCTTCTGTGTTCCATAGAAAAAGCTGTCCCTAACGCTGACAATAAGAATTACCTCCATAATAGGGATTGTTGCCGGTTCCGGTGAATAGTTGTCCAGCCTGTGGCTGGTTTGATTGCTGGTTCTGAATGCGCTTGTGATGTGAGTATGCTATAATATTTTCTTTCGTATGATCTCTGAAATTTTCCGCGCATGCAACTTATTCAGTGAATAAGTTTCACAGCATTCCAAGCGGCATAATAGCGAATAGCGGTTTCAGCGCATAGGATCCGATCCTGTAGACGAACCGGCTAATGAAAAAATAAGAATTTTAAAACTTAAGTTCGTCACTATGAATTCCAACCTCTCCGAAAATTTGGTATAGATTAGTTTAGCTACTCTTGAGAAAATTCAAAAATGGTGGTCAATTCGCTATTAGACACATTCTTCACCGGACGGGATGCTGTGGTTTCCTGCCAGCGGTAATACGATGTTTCAGAATAGCTACAAAAGGCAGTAATATTTTTTCTCGTTATCATTTTACCGGCTAATGTAAATAAAGTGCTCACAAGGACGTTCTGGCCGATATTCAGATTCTGTTGCTGCGCCCAGGACAGCGAGACGACGAGCACGAGTAGGGGCCATCTAAATCATCGACTTTGATCTTTGATCTCTGATCTTTGGTCTCTGATAAGCTTTGATCTCTGATCTCTCACCTCGTCTCTCCCTTGGGAGACCACCACCGCATGAGGGGTCGGTGGGCAGATGTGGTAGGCTATATACGCTACAGTAATACTACGAACTACGGTACCCGTACTGAAATGGGGGAAATCGTTTGTGCTTATTGCTTATTGATTATTCATCAGGGATAAGATTCACGACATTCACTTAGCGCTAGACATTGAACCCAGAAGAGGTGAGAGCAACATTTGTCTCGTTAGAAAAGGAGTAAAACCCAAGAATACCGAGAGAAATATGATTTGCATGTTATATGTCATCTGTGAAACGTAACCCATCCTGGGGCCCGCAGGATGTGCCGTCACCCAGAACAGCCCCGGGGGTGAAAAAAGAGGGGAGTTCGTATTTAGACAGAAAGGGGGGGGGAGAAGGGGACAAATCGGAACAGGAGAACATAAGACTGTCCGCCCGAGGGAAGGAGATGATAGAAGAGGAGAAGATGAAGATGGAAATGAAGGGAAGGGAAGGGAAGGGGGAATGGGGCTGATCTGATGGACAATTGAGGGGAGACAAAGCAGAAGATTAGGAGACAACGTCGTTGGTAGGGGAAACAGTCTCGGAATGGGCTTTATTGTTAGAGTTTAGGGGAGGGCGATCAATAGATCGAGCTAAGTAGAGCTAGGGACGCTAAGAGAGCGTGATTACGGTAGCGAAAAGCACTGCTAATGAATCATGATTGGAGGTCGCCGGTTGATAAATTCGCTTGATTTTGCTCCACTTAGCTAGGCGGCATCTAGCTCTAATCGCCTTATTAGCGTACTTACAAAGCCTGCGCAAGCAAGATTCACAATAAGAAGCGGTCGTTTTGCAGATGAACACACACAATGACGTACTGTGATATTCTCTCAAATGATAGAAGTTCGGTAAACGCGACGATTTGAATCGATAAACCGTGCGAGTCTCTTCTTGTCTTGTCTGGTTGAACGGAAGAGACAACGAACCGACGGGGGAAATAAGAATACGAGTGAAGGGGACAAAGGAGGGAAGAGGGGGAGGGGAAACGGAAGAATACCAAGCAATGACTATTTGAGGTACTGTAGGCACCAGCTACCGTACGCCACGTATGGGTTACGGTAGTGAGAGGAGATGGTATAGTACGGGAAAAAGACGGGATGAATCGCGGAAAATGCGTGAATATTACATGTGGTTGGTAATGTGCCCGTGGGGGTCAGAAGGGGGGGGGGAGTTATATAACAGAGAGGGACTGACTGACTGAGTAGTGACCGTGGACTGAAGAGAGAGAGAGAGTCACTGCCGGAGAGGGGAACAAACAGAAGCAGAAGGGACAGGGAGGGATAGAGGTAAAGGGGAGGGAGAGAACGAGAGAGTAAGAGGTAGCCCGAGGGGTCAGAGGGGAGAGCTAGATAGTCAACGTGTTGTGCTCTTTGTTGCTAGAGGGGCAGGTGATTAGAACGACGAAGGGGTACGGTAGCTGATTGGGTACGGTAGGAATGGGCGAGGGACGAGAGCATGGGGTACTGTAGTCCTAAGGGTCGTTTCTAGAGAGCAGTTGAGCAGTGCTTATAACTGATTCATTGCAGACGCCGAAGAGCTATCATTTCATTTCATGGCTATGCCTCATCCATCATCCTTCACAAGACAACCAAGAAGGAGTTCGATCGATCGTAATAATGAACATCACAAATACCGTACTAATAGCATGCTCTGAAGTCGAAGACCTGGCAAGTTGCCAAACATAAAGCGATACCTGAAAATGGAATAGGCTTATATTCTCGAATTAATATCTGTTGCGCTGTATTCCGTTTTCCCCTCCCTTTCACCTATTCATTCTCGACACTCCTTTACCGTGTCCCGCGCGACTTCCGCATAATGCAAATACCCCGAGGGCATCTCTTTCTCTCCGTGAGAGGTAAGAGAGAGAGAAAGAGAAAAGGGGAGGAGGGTAGTACATACCTGTAGTGACCAAGGGGTGGAAGGGTTGAAGGGGGAAGCGAGATGAGTCATTCCATCAACACACGCGAGCCAGAGACAGAAAGAGAGAAAGGGACAACGGCGAGATGCAACACAACATTCTGCGGTATCAAAAAGCGAATAATACAGTCTTGAAAAACAAAGTGTGATTTATAAAATGTACATGATGCTGTGATGGTTCATAGGTGTTGTATAGAGGCATAGTAGATACCCGCTACATTTTACATTAAGATTAATCGTTTTCCGTGCGGGACCATTCGCAAAATCGCAAATCTTAAATTCCAACTACAGTTTTGCTTTTTGATATTTTTGGCTTGGTCTATAATGCAGTGGCAAAGGGCAAGCCTCCGAAATGGATACATTTTACTCTCACATTTTCGATATTCGCTATTGGAGATTGAACTGAAAATGGATACTGGATATTTATAGACTTGCTGAAACACCTTTTCACTCGCCTTCTTTATTGTAGATGCTCGATTTCGTCTGTTACCACTATTCCATCTTACTCCGATAGACTCGCACTATACAATCTGAATTCATTGTATCGCCGTAGAGTTATCATTGATATCACTGTTGCTTTTCGTATCCTGAGATCTGAGATGGATATTCCAATGAGTAGTTTCTTTGTCTTAAAGCCTACTAGAGGCCGTGTATCCACATTCTGTTTCCATATTCCGAATGCACGTAGAGAGAATCATCGTTCTTCCTTTTCCCATCGCTTAGTTCGTTATTTGTCTAAGATACATCTCATATTATCACCATTGACACTTTCCCTTTCTACAGTTACCATTAAGTCATCCCTGTTAGCGTCCCCTGACCTGCTCCCCAAGCTCAGTATCGACATCCCCAATCTATAGCTAGAGGAAAGTCGGCTTCTGGGTTTCGTCCAATGCACTCCCTCAATGCATTGAGGCCTTCACTCCGGGCTTAAGGACTGCTCACCCTTACTCCGATTCACAGTCGTCTGGTGTACTCGATGCTATAGCCCTTCCCTTCCCTTCCCTTTCCCAGTCCCCCTATTCCTTATTATTAACTAATGTTCTATTCTTATCTTTCTTATCGTTCTTTCATATCTTTTCGTATGTGCCATTTTTTACTTGCTGATACACACCTTGTGGTGATAAATTATAATGATTATAATAACAAAGCATTTTCTTTGTAGTAATACGTCCAATTCTCTTACCTTCGCACACTCTCTCGCCTGATGTTCACGATGATCCCTCGACGAATCTGCATATAATTTACATTACGTGATAGTCTATATTTACAGGTGCGGAAGAGGATTTGAGTGATACTGGAACTGATGAGCATTTCGAGGATTTAGAAATACTAGAGCAGTCCCACACAACGTTCTGCTCCAAAGGGTAGATCATGCCTGCAAAAGGAGAGAGAGGAGGTGAGAGAGCATGGGAATTAAAGAGACGCAGACACAGTCGAAGTTGGGCATAATTCGGTCTGGTGGAACGTAGTCTCCCATACCTATCTAGAAGATCGTGAATGTCAGAGAATGCGAAAACGAAAGTAGATAACTGCTATTCTATGTTGTTCGGCCTACTTCGTTTTTTTAACTACGATTTTTATTTCGCATAAGCTAGGTAGATAGGCACATCTCCTTTATGTTTCATTATGTTTTCGCATTTCTTCGAAAAAGTGTAGTACTAAATATGGCCCATTTTCGTCTATGGGAGATGTTTGAAGTTTTTGCACAAACGTGAAAACGTTGAGTGTTCGACGATTTTCCGGTTGCCAAAGTCATGGGGAACATAAACATCATCAATTCAGTCGTTTGATCAACATTAATCGTGTGCAGATCAAGGTTGAGGAAATGACCGGTTTGATGATTCGGTGGTGTTCCCAAATTTCTAGATACATGTATTCGATCAATAACTAAGCCCTTTAAACTCGCACAGATTAGCTTTTTTTTGTGGTTAAGCGTCGCTTACACAGCCCGAATATATCGTGCTGCCCCTGTAATCCACTAATCTTTCCTATTACACTCTTTCGCTTTCTGTTTGGACGTACTCTTCAAGTTTATGCTCTTGATATGTAATACTTTTTTTAATTTACAAACTCGCCGTTTACCTACAACCATTAAAACACTGAGCGAAATTTCACTAGCACACGCTACCAACGCGAAAATTCACTAGCCGGCTATGGAATGATTCCCTAAAAACCATAGGGGGAGGCTTAATTTTTAGGGATTTTTCGCGGTGGTATCGTGTGCTAGGGAATTATTCCCTAGCGGGCTAGTGAAATTTCGCTGAGTGAAGACGATTATGATTGTTCTCAAAACATTAGATATAGATCTTGATCATTTTTACACTCCTTAGAGGTTTGGTCAAACATTTACTACTTACTATCATGTGATAAGTCCTGTCTGTACGTATGTCTGTGTGTGTGTGTGTGTGTGTGTGTGTCCTTCCGTGAATTTTGTGCTCGTTGAAGATATCGTAAAAAGTTCAAAAGTGACTACTATTATCTTTTGAATATCTCGAACACATTTTTGTCCGATTTTGAAAATATGCCCTCAGGGCTGAGGGCCTATTTTCAAAATCGATTTTGAGAAAATTTTCAAAAACGCTCAAACTTTGCCAGAACGCGTTTTGGAGCACGGGGATCATTTTTGAAAGAAATCCCTTATAAAAAAAACTTAGTATTTTTTGCCCTACCGGCACCCCTCTTGCGCGCGGCTGCGCTATACGCCGGGCATCCGGGTATTGAGTTGTCCTCCGAGGTGCCTAGCCGTGGCTAGTTTGGTGTAGTGGGTAGTGGTGTCGACTGGTAGGCGGTACCAGGGGTGATCGGATCCTTATGTTGAGAAACTGTTTTACTGATTTTTACATGTCTTCGGAATGATCATTATTCCATAATAACGCGATATCTGACCGACTACTCGCCTCTCTTACGTTTTTGAAAGCGCCTGAAACACGTAATTCGTATTAGTGAGTACTGCCTAGATGTTGTAGTGAGCAGCGAACGGAAGAATACCGCTTCAACTTCACAGATTCTGTATGTATATAGTAGGTGAACGTAGCTCAATAATTCGGTAATAGGGAATTATAAGACCAAGAGAGTGAGGAAGAGGATGAAAGAATGAGGAGAGGAAGACGATAAATACGCTAATCGCGTTTTTTTGGTTTTCAAACCCTGATGATGGTCAATCGCACTACTCAGACATAGTTGGAAAACAAGGAGCGGCACAATACGGCGTCATTTTGTGCTTGACACTCGGATCAAACGTTCATAGAATAGATGAGCATGGTGACTATCACTTTCTGCAAAATTTGATGCAAAATAGTTCAGGAGCGTTTAGCTTGAGAGTTAAACTTATTGTTAGAGGGAGAGTGAGCGTGTGTTCCACATTCTCCGAGTGTGATGATGTACCGAGAGTAGGCTAATTTTATGCTTGGCTCGGGTTAGTGTGAGATAAAAATGTCACATCCGAGAGCACAGATATGGCATATAAATTTTTAAAAAATTACTTCGTTTTTTTTCCATGGCTACAGTAATTAATAGATTTTTTTTCAAAAAAGCACGGCGCATTCGGCGCGGTCCGCTTTTGCCACACTGCTTTATGATTTCCAATTTCAGGTTACTTTACTAAATTAACTTTTGTAATAGTTATGCTTTTGCAGCCTTCGACAAATATTTTTTTATTATCACACCCTGTTTGTATTTATTATATTTGGAATCACACCCTGTTTGTATTTATTATATTTGGATTGTTATTTGTGCATTATCTACTTATATTATTACTTGTGCGATACTTCAATCCGGATAATTATTTTTATCCTCTACACGGGCATCTGCGTTCCGTTGATATGTAGATATACCTTTTCTTATCCTTTTCTGTTACGTGTCATTCATATCTTCTTTGTTACGTGTCATTTTTCACTACGAGTTTGCTACATAACAATACTGGCACCCTTTTTCTTTCCGGTTATCATTGCACATTCATATGAATTTCGTTCTTTCACTACTCATATACCTGTTAGTTTTTTTTCGTCTGCGTTCCGTTGATATGTATCTATATCTTGTCCGCACCGATAAATTTACTGTATGTTTATTTTGCACATGAAGTATCTTTTGACGCATTCCCCCGCCTAATACATGCATGCATGCTTAGGCGCTTCGTGGGCCGCCGGGTACCGCGTAGTTACCATACTAGTTAGCATTAATGAATATCTAACGATGAAGTGTTGTAAATGTGCAAAAATTGTATATCTTCCTTTTGCTTTTGCATCCTTCACAATGCAGATAACTTACTCGTAAGTCATACTTCCGCAAATGCATTCATTGTCTATTTGTCGACTAAATAGCTGAACCTTCTATAGCGGAATAAACCGATCCGGCAGTTTCTTCCGTTCCAAAATGAGTCTAATTCTCTCGCTTTTGCACACTCTCTAGCCTTATATTCGGTATTACTTACACATGTGTGTTTTGCGACTCAATGCACAATAAATAACGAAAAAGCTATGTACTTATCCGGACGTATGTATGCATGTATGACTTACAATTAGCGGATCTCTCTTCTATTACTGTTTGATTTTCGTAACAGCCTTTATTATTCATTTGCATGCTGGGTTTCTAGCTATTGAGTACTGCTATTCCTCATTATTCTATCCCATGTTTCGTTCAATGCCACTATTTCTTTTCCATGGTAGACACATTTACTTTCTATTTCTATTCTGTTGTTTTATAGATTACACATAATCTTAAACCTTTATTCTTATGATTCCTAAACAGAAGTTGATCTAGAAAGAGTGAACGTGAGGTTTCAGAGGTTCCAGATATGGCATGATTCTACGTAATAGATATATAGTAGAGGGAGATCCGGGATAATTCTTTGGAAAGTCCTTCGTTCAGCTAGTGGGTTGGGTTGGCTATGAATTGTGAATCAACGACTGAAGTGATCAAATAAATAGCACACTCATGTATTATTTGGGCATCATATCAAAACTACTAATCACAACAATATTTATGGAATTGAATTAAAAGTAAACCCTATCCGTCTGATGGATTCCTTTGACCAGATATCTAGTCCAGGCGTGGAACTTACATACTTAATAATTTTATAATAAACTATCTATCACATATCTCTGAAAATTGTTATTCGCTGTGCCATCGTCACTTGAGCCCCTAATCCTTCGGAGATTCTAGAAAACCATGATGTGACAAATAACGTATTCTTCACGCATCCGAGTCTGCTGTCCGCTATTGCATTCTCAATCGCGCTATCTAACAATGAACATTACTTTTTTGTCCTTTTCTACCCCTTCTAGATAATTTATCTGTTGTTGTAGTTTCCGTGCAAAGGCAATTGACCTAACAAATCGGAATCCGCGTGATACTATAAACAAAGAGACAAACCAAATTTTCTATTCTTCCTGTCGAAATCAGCCTTTCATTCAAGCAATTATATCTCATTGTTCTCCTTATCTACACGCATCGTAAATATCAACATAAGCTATTCAACCGGGTCTCTTTACTATACTTTTTTAAATATGTCACATGCTCTACATAAATCTACCGCTGTTCTTTCTTATTAGTCAACATGAATCTAGGTACAAAAAAGGGGGAAACGGACCAAGCTTTCGGTTACATTTCATATCACTTTATAAACTGATGTTTTTAAAATAATGAATTTGGTCATTTTCCTGTTTCCTCGAATCTACCTGTTTAACGGTTCAAATGATCATCCGTTTCAGAATTCACCGTCCATCTCTATGAATGATTTGGATGTGTACGAGCCACCGCCAGGCAACAGCGCTCCACTTTGTCTGTTCTCGTTATGCGTTAAAAGAAGCCGACGAGCAAATAAACTAATCTAGTGATAAGGATTACTGTAGGATTACTGCAGGTATCGCACCGCCGGCCATCAACAACTCGCGTGATAGTATGAAGAAAGTCGTCGATGACGAAAAGGAAGAAGAGGAGGTATACTGTAGGATTAATACACAATCTAGGTATCCAGCTATGACAAAGAGGATCAAGGGTGCGTATTGAGCACAGCCCTTTGTTCATTCATCACCATTGTGCTATTGTCTTATTGACAGCTTCCGGGAATTACTAATACATCGAAAAGCTAGATGAAGAGAGCCAGAGTTGGGGAAAAAGGTGATAATTTCAGCACACGCACTGGAAAGACGTTGCACTAGCCTCATTTATCGCCTTTCTTTGCTCGATCGAGAACAACATTGTGCAGATCGGAGAATGGAACTACATGAATGTTGTGAGTGAAACGTTCAGAGGGAACTTGGTCCCTTTCTCGTTCCCTAGTAGGGTTCGCCTAATGATCAGAAAGCGATCGATCGTTAAGTTTTAATCGCGGTTTACAGAGCGCTAGTAATTCTTTATAACTAGCTTCCTGCATAAATATAATTCTACTCAAACCCTTCGAGCATCAACATCTTTAGATAAGGGCCAACCAGCTTTCTTGTGGGGCTTGAAATGAAAATAAAGCGATCGATCGCTTTCTCGATCATTAGGCGAATCCTATTCCCTAGTATTGTGGATAGAGTTCTGCATGAGTGTTCTTTTGATACCTATGCCAGCATGCAAAAGAACTCGCATGCACGGCTCTAATTGTGAAGGGGGAGAATGTCCACTTGTATGTAGTTGGACGATGCGACGACCGCCAACTTCTTCGCCCTTGTCACCTCAACTCTCAAGGGCGGCCACGGCCTCTTTGCCGTCGTCTTCGCCTTCTGGAGCCATCGATGCCGGCAGACCAGGTAGGGTTGAGGGAGGTGTTCCGTCAGTCGTCTCACTCCTTTTTGCGACGAGACAGCAAAGAGGTCTGAAGAGAGGACAGACGAGCGTTCGTTTCATTTCGTTCTAAGCAACGCTAAGACTGAGATCCCGGTGTTCAGGATACCCCTGATAGCCGGTCGGTTCGTAGCCCTTCTTGCCTGCCTTCTCTATCTCCTCATCGAGTACATTCCCACCAACCGGAGATACGCCATGCTCGTCTGCTATGCACTCTTCGGCATTTCCTTCGGTATGACTGCACCGTTTATGCAATTATTGACCGAATCGATATTCTAGGTTTACCCTATTTTATAATCGTTTACCTTAACCTAGAACACTCGAGTCGGTCACCACCGACAACAAATTTTCCCTGAACAAATTTTAACTACGGTCCCTTTGACTTATTTCCCGTCGTGGGAAGTGTACCAATTTACTTCTTACTAGCAAATCACTGCAAATTTTTCCGTTTGTGTGTGTGTGTCTGTCTGTCTGTCTGTCCGTAGGTCGATTATCTCCTTTAGAATTGCGAATTTCAAAAAAAGTTCTTACAAGACCCCTATTCAATTCTTCATACCTCGGGACCATTTTTTGCGTTTTTGAAAATTTTGAAAACTTGCCGAGAAAATCGATATTTTTGAAATCTTTCAAAAAATGTTCTACTTTTGTCAGAATGCGTTTCAGAACACGGGGATCATTTTTGGTCAAAAAGGTATCAGAGAAAAACTTTGAAAGCCCGGACTCTTACCACTGCTCTAACAAGGCACACTCCTCGCTTCTCTCGAGTTTCGCTCATGACCCTTCATCGCGCGCTTTATAGCCTCCTCCTTGCTCGATTCATTGCATTCATTCTCATTTCTTGCGGCGCGCGGTTGGTCCTCTCTTCCCACATCTCTTCACATGTATGCATTGATACTCCGAAAACATTGACTATGACGTAAAAAAATAAACTAATGTAGTTGAGGTGTATTGAGAGCAGTGGGCGCCGAAGGCGCCCACCCCCTCCTAACACAAAAGCTTAGGCGATCCGTGAAGCGTGCCGTGGGAGCCCTGTGTTATGTGTCCAGCATATAAGCAGGGCGACCGCGGCACGCTTCGTGGATCGCCGGGTACAGCGTAGTTTTGCTAGTTTTACAGTTTCATCACCTATGTGCGAAATTCGCGGCGATACTTCCCTAAGGCAAGTGAGTCCCCTGCAGGCACCTCTCCGATCCTCCGTTCCTTCATCGCCCGCATGAGTTCGGCCAAAAGCCGCTCGTCTGCCTACGCTCTCTACTCAGCAGCTACAGTCTCGAGTGTCATCATAGGACCGAGTTGGACACTTTATTCATTATTAATGATCTACTCTATTCATAATTAATTTTCGATTTTTTAAAAATACTTACTAAAATATTAAGTCGTCCAACTGTGCTTCTCCGGCATACACTACCCGGGCATAACCCTCCTTCCCGGAATGAAGTTTCACATCTATTCAGGTCTGCCATCACCTTTTTTGATCAAAATAACGAATCTTTTGACATGAATATAAAGAATTTTGTCATGGAGAATTTATATACTTCGTTCAGCTCCGATCTGGATGGCCTTCATAACGAATATCGTCGCGATTCTCGTGATCCTATTCAAGTTCACCGATCCTTGGGAGAAGCAGGAACAGTACGAGGACGGTCAGTATTGTAGACCAAAACGTTGCATTTTCACAGTTGGAACTATTATCTACAGTTCCCTCCCCCCCAGTAATAATACCTCATCCCAGCCTCGTTTCCCTTCTCGCTGTCCTCCATCTCCTCCATTCCTTCCCTCTCCATCCCTTGGTTCCTCGTCTTCCTCCTCATCTTCCACAAAATGATCGGTTGCGTCCTGATCGCCTCGGCTTATGCGTAAGACTTGCCGGTTCAATGATGATGACACAATGTTCTGAATGTTAAGCGAACGAGCCAAGATGCTTAGGATACGGTGTTTTCCGTGCGACAGTTCCTACCGAAATCAGGGTTATTTTTCGTCATCTCGTTCGCTTAACATTTTCATTGTTGTCAGAACACTGTGATGAAATTCTAGATATATTTTCAGAATCACCGGTCCTCTCAAAACGGACATTTACGGCTTCACTGGCCCGACCGCTGTGATCATCTACGCGATAACGCAGGTTCAGCTTGGTTGTAGCCTATTATATTTAAATTATCGAAAAAGAACGAGCGTCTCAAAGTCCTCTACTAGAGAGTCGTGTGTGGGGTGTCCCAGACGGATATCCCGTTCATATCATAAACAGAGGTTTGTGTACACGCGTGTCTCGATGTGAGGTGGCCACACAGATCACTTTCTGAGTGGGCAGATCATCCTCAAGAACGGCTCTACAAAGAGTTAGCGGAATCATTTTATCAAAACGTTGAGAGTGAAGAGAATAAGAAGACAACGTCTACATCAAGAAAATTACAGTTGCTGATAAATAATAAAAGAAGCGAAAACATTATTATTCCCCCCAGATGCTGATCGGCATCTTCGTCCTGTCCATCTCGATGTCCTTCATCTTCTGTCGCCTCTCCCGTCTCCTCCCCTCGCATCTCCTCCTCCTCCTCGCCCTCATTCTCTCCCTTCTCGCCATCCTTGTCTCCTATCCCTGGCCCCACTTCAGTGTGGCCATCGCACCGAGAAACGGTCAGCTAGTGACGAGCGAGACTAGTAGGGTTTCAAAACCAAGCCTTCCACTTGCGGTGAGGAGCATTGACTTTTTTTTTAGAAATTACCACCTGGGCTATCATTTCACCCCAGGGCCCCAGATGCTGTATGGAACCGTTTGTGGCTTGCAAAAACTGTGCTGCCTTAGGTTCAGCTTTTGGTGGTCAAAGATAGTTACGATGGATTTTAGAAAATCATTTTGAATTTGAGATACAACCAAAATATGTAACTGGCGTACTCGAATAATCTACAAAAAATGATGATACATAAGATTTCCAGCTTTCCAGAAACCCTGAAAACGGGCTGCTCCGATGAGAAATATCCGTGGTGCGACACGAGGGTACGGTAGACCGAAAGGGCTATCCCGAACTGGTGGCCGACCGGTTTTTAGGCGCCCTCCATGTACGCCTATCTGCCGGTCATGATACTGTGCGTGGGCGTCGTCGTGCCTAGCAGCAGCATAGGAATCGACACGCTGTACTCGAGGATACTGGGAAGGATCAATCAGGTTTTGATGCGCTGCCGTAGGAGTACTGTAGAACTTGTCAGTGAACTATACCGTATCCCTTATAGCAATTCTTGAATGGTTTGCCTTTTTCAGTTTCCTTGAGACTTGGAAAGTTCTGAACTTCAGAATCTCATGCAAGGCGCCATCGTTTTCGCTGAGGACATTGTACTTCTGACATGGCCGATAATTTCGGGGTAATCTGTATGAACAGCTACGTTCCTTTTCACAAAGCAGCACGTACTAAAAGCATTTCACTAACATTTTCAGGCACTTGTTCACCGCGTACGGATTCGGGACGGTGTGGATCTGCGACGGTATCATCATTCTCATCGGATTAATCATCTACATTCCATTCTATTCGCGATTAAGCAAATACAGCTAGAAGCTAGGCTATTTAGGGCATGTATGTATCTGTGATTGTACACTTAGTTCCCTCTTTGTATAGGATTAAAATCTGGCCATTCGGAAAGATTCGTGGTGATCTGCTTGTGATGTGTACAGTATTCATGTGAGGAATGATTAAAGCAGTATCGATACGGATTCATCGAAAGAATGCAGAATATGGAAGATTTTGACAAATATCTTAGAGCTCAGAGTTATTTTTTTAAAAGTTCAGTAAGGACATCCAAACAGTTTATTATTTATCAAAGGACGTCCATGGTCCTGCCTCTATACACATTTTATTAGTGATGAGCCGTCTAAACAGTTTTTTTGTGGAGACATTTCATTTTCTGTAGAATCAGATTTTATTTAAAATTATAAGTTTTTGATACCGTGCAGTGATTATAAATAATAACATAGTAGTGAGTCTCAATTGCGCATCTCTACATTTTATCCGAACTGTATCGACTATCACATAAAATAATTTACGTTAGATATAGTTCATCTTTATTTAAGTTTTTTTTTCTACGAATAACTCATTATTGATCTATGTGCGACGTTACTCATAAGCTAGAAGACATGAGTTTCCGTGCAGTTCAGTAATTGCAAGACTTCCGTCATTCCCTCAAAGAGAGGAAGCATTCATGAGTAATCCAGAATGTAGCGTATTATTGCTAACTGAATGTCACGAATGAACTTTATCACGGTTTAGTCTTCACCAATTATTTGATTAACCTCCGTTCACTCTATCCCGAAGTCGCTCTTTAAACAGAAGACAGGCACTCACTCTACTTTGCCTGTCACAAGGGTATGTATTAGACTCTCACTGATGTCCGCCCTAATTAATATGTGGGAAACTTGTTTATAGAAACTATTAATCTAACTTTCCCATGGTATAATATTTTAAGCGTGCTCTGTAGCCTAAAGAGCACTATCGAAGGTGCAGATAAGGAACAAAGGTACGGACTTTAACAATAACCCGTTTACCTTACGATTACCTCAAAAAATTCATTCTTTCTTTGCCAAATATCCTAACAAGAGATTTCATAGATCCATTGCAATGAATTTCAATACAACATCGAATCCCAGCCGGTGCATTATCCTTTGCTGTTCTCAAAAACTTCAAATTGCATTGCGTAATGAAGGACATGCATAATGTAATTTCCTTGTTGCGTTTCCGATCCCTTTTGTTCTTCTCTGCAGTTGGCTCGAATTTTCATCGATTGTTTGCGCGCTTCCAATAGCGGTCGCATATACAAGAGTCTAGTTTTTCTACCGTAATACTTCGTCGTTGACCCAAGCGTGCTCGTTATCTTTAATGCTTTCCGTTCTTTCTACCCATGTGCACAACTCGTGTTGTTGTCCTACCGACCTGGTGTCTGGTTCTGAATGTCCTGCGTTATTTTCTTTCTTTTTGAATTTATTAGTTGGTCCATTGGAACAGAGTGAGTCAGTTGTCGAGTGGTGGGGACGAATAGGTGTTGGATCATGCATATTGCAGATGCGACGCTCGGTTATAGATACGGATCCAACTGAACGAGACATAGGTATGTTGTTAGTGTGTGCCGATCATAAACGCTCTGAGGTAAACCCAGTTATGCTAGGTGGCAGTGGTGTGTTTGGACTGTTTTGAGTGTGTTGCACATTTCGTAGAAAGTTTTGAGAAGAGTACACATGTACTCTTCTCAAAGCGTCATGGAATCTAGTAGTGTTATGTTAACGATCGCTTTGTTGACTCCACTGTTGCATGTGTGCATTTAGAATTAGAGAGTAAATAGATTGTACTCGATGGTTTCAGGTTCAGTACCCTCGTCTAATACATCAATCGACAGTGGCAAGTGTATCATCAACGATGATAAGGAGAACGAGGGGGTGGGGACTATTTTATTATATATTTACTTGGCGATCTTACAAAGACCACATCAAACCCTATAGTCTATGAAGAGGATATAGTATCCTCGGAATTCCTCTGAATAAACATACACCCATATACCAAGATGTGATATTACATCCACAATCCCCAAGCACACAAGGTCAAAGAGTACACCGCGAAAAGTGCTCAAAGCTGTATTAGGTAGACATTTCATGGCCTCTGCGTTTTCTCATATTGCCCACAGCGACCGCGGCACAGGGCATAGCGAAAAGCTCGTTATTGGTTCTCGCGGCAAAAAGCAGCGAATTCGCTTCCCTGGCATTCAATAGACCTTCCACTCCAAATGAACACTTGCGTCAAGTGATGCCGATGGGCTTTTAAAAACAGGCCATTGTCGGTCTAGTAAGCGGAACTCCATAAGCCTCTCCACCACATACTCCCTATAGAGCACCCGGGGTGGACTGTAGTAGTGCGATAGATGCGAAGAAAAGGACGGAAATGTGTTCAAGTCACTTCCTTCTCTGGCGCACCTGAAGAGACTGAGACTGTGAGTGTTTTGAGCACTTAGATTTAATAGCGCGCTGCGAATTATAATTTTTTATTTAAACGGCTGCATCTTATACCGACCTTCTGGTTTAGTATGATAAGGTGTACCGGAAACGGGCATCAATCATGTATTGTAGTGTTCCGTTATTGTTTCATCCTTGCAGAAAACATATTGGAAGGATATTGCCTTAGCTTCATTCATCGCATTTCTTTGTTCGATCGAGAACAACATAGTGCAGATCGGAGAATGGAACTACATGAACGTTGTGAGTTACACTGAAATATGTACGATATGTTTGTCTTCTAGAATTACTAAAATCTAATATTGACGTAGAATTTTAACATAACTTTTTCA
The DNA here is from genome assembly GCA_900490955.1 of Micoletzkya japonica. Lineage (NCBI taxonomy): Eukaryota > Metazoa > Nematoda > Chromadorea > Rhabditida > Diplogasteridae > Micoletzkya > Micoletzkya japonica. Next base: position 147,508 of record LS917717.1, on the reverse strand, counting down.
AACAATAATTATCTTAAGACTTTTAAAACATATTATTCTTAAGACTTTTAAAACATATTATTAAACGATTGTTCAGTTGGACGACGAGACTACGTCCAACTTCTTCGCATTCGTGTCTTCTACTCTCAAAGGAGGCAGTGCACTGTTTACCGTAGCATGCGCTATATGGTCGCATAAACTGCATCAAACCAAGTAAGATTATACCGCTTGAATGGTTGACAAATCAACGTGAGGATTTTTATTATCTCTATCGAGATAGTCATGCACAGTAAAAACGTGATTGTGCGTTGGACAATGCGCCCGATCGTTCCGCTTTAACGACTTTGCGGAGTATCACCAAATCCATGAATATTGTGAGAGATCACGAGCATGTTTAGACAAATTCTATAAAATTTGAAGCAACTTTTTGTTTATTGCAGGCTGCCCCTGATTGTTGGACGCTTCATTGCACTTATTGCATGCATTATTTACTTACTAATCGAGTACGTTCCAACCAATCGGAGATACGTTATGCTGTTGTGTTATGCTCTATTTGGAGTGTCCTTTGGTGAGTTTTTCCTATAATTAGTTAGAAAAATATCGATGCTCGACGGCCAACAGCGATATGTTTTCTTTCTATGTTTTTTTCAAATGATATTATTTTTATTTTTATTGGAAATGGAAGTATTATTGGAAGTACCCAGTTTGGAATCTACTAATGTAACGTAATAGGAACATATCCCATATTGCGGACATTCATCGCCCGAATGAGTTCGACGAAGAATCGAGCAGCAGCTTATGCGCTACTCACGGGAGCTAAGATATCGAGCATCATCCTAGGACCGAGTAAGTCTAGCAATATTCTATTTAGAAATATAAAACATAATAATTTAACATCAGTTGTCCAACTCAGCGTTTCGGGAATACACTACCCTGGATTCAGTATGCTACCCGGAATGATGTTTCACATTTATTCAGGTAGACGTGCGTGGAACTTTGTTGTTAGAATTGTGATTCAGCTCCGATATGGATCGCGTTTATCACGAACATCATTGCGATTCTGGTAATAGCAATCAAGTTCAACGATCCCTGGGAGAAGGAAGAACGTTACAGAAAAGAGGGTAAGCTAATAGTTTTGTTCACCTCGAGCACATTTTGTGAATGTATTCTAATGAAAGTACGTTGCTGTAGATAAATCAGCTGTTTTGTAGCTTTTTTAGTCTGATGCAGTTTTAATGCAAAGCATGAATTGTAGTACAGTTGCTTAATTTGGGAATAATCAAAGTATGTTAAATATGTACCATCTAATCTACAGACTCGGACGCCTACACGCTCAAGTCGCTCCAGGCCACCATTCGCAAGCTCCGTCTCCTGCCAATTCCGTGGCCCCTCGTAATCGTGTTAATCTTCGAGAAGATGATATCCTCCATACTCCTCGCGACCACTTCAGCGTACGGTCTCCCTCTACTCTTCCGACGTAGCAATCGATGTCCTTGAACGAAGCCTTTCAGCATCTCCGGGCCGCTAAAAACCGACATCTTTGGATTCGACGGACCGACTACGGTGATCGTGTACGCGATAACGCAGGTACGTCTTATCGTCTTGGGGGTCAGACATCGTGGGAGGCTTTGCAAAGACCATCGTGCTCTCCTCAGATCCTGATCGGAATCCTGGTCCTGGCCATCTCGATGTCCTTCATCTTCTGTCGTCTGTCCCGTATCATCTCCTCCCGTCTCCTCCTCCTCGTCACTCTCATCCTCACCGTACTCGCTCTCCTCATCTCCTATCCCTGGCCGCCCTTCAGCGTGCCGATGCTTCCCAGAAACGGTAGGAGATAGCGGTGCTGATATAGCAGCAACTTCGCCTTCTTGCGCTATAGGTTAATTTTTCCGTCCGATGAACTTGTGCGGCTTTTGTGTGGATTATTCAATGTTGCAGAAACGACGAAGACCGGTTGTTCCGACGCCAAGTTCCCATGGTGCGACACGAGGGTATGGTAGCTAGTTATTACGGTGAATAGACTCTCCCCTCAGGCGCCGTCCTACTACGTCTACCTGCCGATGATCATTCTGTGCATGGGAATCGTCATCCCGTGTGCCTCCATCGGCATCGATACGCTCTACTCGAAGATACTCGGCAAGATCAACCAGGTACAGTTCAGCATCACGGTAGAACATCTAGATACAGGAACAACGGAGCTTGCTTAGATTACATAAATTATGTATGCCATGTTATCATCTTATTGCAGAGCTTCATGCAAGGCGTTATCGTATTCGCCGACGATTTGGTGTACCTCTTCTGGCCGACCATTGCAGGGTACGATCTAACGTCACGTTATATTTACTATCAAGAGACGCAGTTTCCGCATATTGTTACTGTTACTGTTGAATGCTAGAAAATATTATTAATATTATTTGTTATTTAAAAAAAAGAAAATCGCATGTCAGTCGCATCTTCTCCTCGTACGGCTTCGGGACAGTGTGGGTGTGCGATGGGATCGTCCTCGTGGTCGGCCTTGCTGTCTATCTTCCCTTCTACACGCGGATGAGAAAGTACAGCTAGGCGCATAATGTAATAGACGTCAATTACATTATGCGTGCACCACTATAACTTTCTGCTAGAAATTACTTCATCGGTGTTCAGTGGCCATGCTTTTTTGTTACCGAAAGTTGTATGATTATTTGTTTTTTTTTGCATTACGGTCAACGTTGCAACGGTAATTATCGGCAAGGTTGCAGTTATATGTGTACAAATTTGCCTTAAAATTTACTGTGCATTGCACTGACGAAAACTTGTTCTTTTTTCATTTGGAATTTCTAAAATGAAAATATTTGGACGAGTGTTTAAAATGTTTTGTTAAGGCGGCTTTTAATCTCTGCAACGCAGAGTCTGCATTTCATTCTAGATCATCTTATATTTATACACAAAAGTACATTATTAGCGACCAGATGGTTCTGCCAAAAAACGAAAATGAAGTTGCCCACAGTTCTCATTGAACCGCTAAAACGGTAAGAACGGCACCTCTTCACAGCATGCATGGACAAGGTTGTAGTTACCATGTTTGGGCGCTGCTGAGAAATGGAAAGGGAAATGGACTGAAAGCCCTATCATTTCTATGCGTGGGTAGGCAACCACTGCAGACCCTGCCCACGCATGCTTTTCCATATTCTCGATTCTAGCCGACAATGGGTTTGGGTCGATCGGCGACATCTCCCATATGCTGGTACAGCTTAGCCACACTTCCCGTAGTCATTTCCCTTCCCACGAAATCCTTGCGAGGATGGCGAATCGTCGGGTCTTGACGTTCCATTAGAAGTTGAAGGACACTTTGACGTTCTGCAAGACTAATATTTCGAAGGTGCCACTCTGGATCTTAGAAGCAGAAAGTGATTTACAATATTTGCATAATACTATAGTATTGATCTGGATACTATTATTTCTAACTCTGAATAAGTGTCCAAACCGACCATTAACCGCCCACATAAATGCTCCCTTTCTCTTCTTGTTTGGCTGAGGACTCGAACTGCGAGAATGCGTATTGCTTCGCGTGGGGAAATCACGGATTGCACGTCCTGAATAAAGTGGATTTGTGTTGCATGAAAGTGGTACTCATATAGACAGGGATCAAACTGGTGAATGTCTCATTCAGAAGAGAATAGTGATCGATCGAAACCGTATCGAGTTTTTTCAATGACCAACTTTCTCTATCCTCTCTATAGAGTTTGATCTATGCAAATCAAACGACCCCATCACCCGCCTCCAATTGTCCACAGAATCCCCTTCCCCTTCATCTACATTACCCGTCTTACCTACAGTATCCCCCTTCACTTACCTACAGTATCTTCCTCCCCTTCATTAACACATCCCCCTTCATCTATCCCCTCCCATCCCTTATCCCTCTCACGTATTCTTATCCTCGCCGTGTCATCATCCTCTCCGTCCGCCTTCCGCTTCAACGCGTGACGCGTACAGGATGACGCGTCTGCGGCTCGATCCTGAAGGTGACGTCATCTTATTGTACAGTACTTTCTATGGATACTGTCAAGTGTTTACTAGTAAGTACTTGAAAATTGGACTACTCAGTCTACAATAAATATTTCCATCATAATTCCAACCTTTGCCTGTCTCCTGTACATTTTCCTCGGAGGAAACAATGTTGAACTCGGTTTGCACTGTTGTTTGATGAAGACGGTTTGTCTGAATTTTGAATTTAAAGGGATAAATATTTTGTATTCAAAGGAGCATATAAGATCATTCAACCTATGTACAATATGCACAGTTCTAGCCAATTCTCCATCCTCCTACTATCATGATAAAATAGTTTAGCCCGAGTCTAACCCCTTTCCCTCAACCAACTCACTTGGCCTTTACACAAACATCTTCAATATCTCCCATCTTCACTTTCTCCGCTGATTTTTCATGTGACAACTGAGACCACATCTTGAAGACCTGCAATAGATGTCATCAATTCACTGTTAACTTCAACTCTATAAATGAACTGTAAAACAAAAGGAGTTTTATTTAATGACACCCAAAAACTGGATTTCACCATCTTGCGGGTGCTGTCTACGGATAATCTTCCTATTATAACATAATCTACCTATTATACGGTAACCCCTTTCGTCCCTTCACAAACCTCTGCATGTCGCTCACTGTGATTGACGTAGTTTGCAAGATGTGCCGTCAATTCCCTCATCAGAACTGACAATTGTTCATCGCTGAAATATAAAAAAGAATAAAATAACCGCAGTAAACTAACTAAGAAATTCAGAAAGAAAGAGGTTATATAATTTCTATATTTTGAGCTTGCAATGAAGGTTGAATCTCTCACCGACTTCCCGAGTCCTTGATAAGTTTCGAAGTGAATTGTGTGTATGTGAGGAGATCGGAAGATTCGCGATAGGCGAGGAGTGAAGTGAAGACCTGAGAAGGGGGAATAGGCTAATACATCGCAGATTTAGTGAAATCTCATGGGATACGGAAAGATATGATCTACGTGTCTGCCTGTCCTCACTGCAATTGTTCTAAAAAGTGAAGCATCACGGGCACCTGCTTGCACTTATCGACATCGGCGGTCGACAGTTCTTCCTTTCTGATTATCGACAGCATTGGTTCAAGTTTCTGCAATGAGACATCCTACTTATATTAGTTTTTTTTAAATTTTCTGCAACGTTTGCCTATCAAGCTTATTTTGTCTCTTCAGTTATTTTGTCATTTCAACCCCACCGTAGGTTCGTTCCCACCACGACAAATCTACCGTCTACCTTGGGAATATTGTAGATGAACGAGTGATTCAACTTCAGAGGCCAATAGCGGGTCAATCGCATAGCTCGTTTCCGTGATTCCAAGTTCGGAATCCAATCATCGGACTGCAATTAGAAATACATCATAATCGAGATCATATCCCTGCTTGAGATAAAGTAATTCTAACTGACCAAACTATCTGAACAATAAATGCCAACATCATTAACCTGTCTCAGTTCTGGTTCGTAAGTAGCCTCTTGCACAGACTTTGGAATAGTCAGAGTCATCTCCTTGATCAATGTACAGAAGTCATTGACACGAAGACCCGAAACAGCCTTCATTCCAGCCGAGATTTTGGATGAAGGATTGAGGAGGGGAGCTGAAGGGAAAATAACATTTAGCATCTTGCCACTACTACAAAATACTCAATGTTGAATTGAATTACCAGCTACTGTAGGTTTACTTCGTTGTTCTGGTAAACGTAATCTTACTCTCTTTAACTTACACTTCAGTCGTATTTCGTGTATGTATATCCGTCCCGCATGAGCATGCAAAGTGTGGGTAATTAATCGATCTGCACCGAAATTGTGACGGAGACCTGAAGAGGAGAATTCACAATTGTAGCTATGTAAGAAGCCAGTCGAATACATTACTTTTCAATATGAGTTTAGGAAAAAGATCGATCTCGACAGAAATCTACATCAAAGTTTAAAGAATTACGCCAACCTTTTTCACAGCCACATTTCTTAAAAAATCAATAGGCGTAATGCTCGAACTTCTAAAAGTAGTTTGCAAGAATGATTTAGAATTGCCAGCACAAAACGCACCATTCGTATACCGTTTGACCTCCTTGTTCTTCCCTACCGTACTCTCTTTAGAAGTACTCGGTTCATCCAATCCTCGACTCTTCCACGGTCCCTTTAACGATTGGTTTCTCATATTCAATCATCTAGTCTTGTAATATATGAAAAATGGCATATTTAAATGCACAATAATAAGATGACAAAAATAATAATATCTTCAAACTCACAGCCATTTCCTTGTCCTTTTCCTCATCTTCCCTCTTTATCCTTGCTATTTTCTCGGCATTCTTTTCCTCTTCAGTCAATTCACGTGCGAACGGAGCATTCTTCACCTTTAGCCAAAAATCCAATAATTTAGGCAATTCCCATTTAATGTATTGAATATACGTCGACAAGAAACCTCACCAAACTTATTAGAAGCCCGTTAAAACATCAAATTATTATAAATAAATATTCCCGTACCTCCAGCATAACATTCTTTCCAGCTGCCAAAAAGGTAGTGAGACAAGCAGAGGGGCGACTGTGAACCTGGAGAAGAAAAGGGATAATTGATGAAGGTATAGTCTATATCACATAGAGCAGAACCATATCGATAACTATAATGACTACTACGATCACTATTGGTGAATAAGAGGAAGACAATAATACTATTCTCACCTGCGTGGGAGTACATCGATAGGCCCGATGGGTTCGAGGAAACTGAAAAGGGACAATGATTAATCGATGCGTTAGGATTACGGTAGCTTCTAGGTATGATGTCAGATTTCTACTTCATTTTTTTCACTAGTCAAATGCTTTTCCGTTTAAGGAATATTTTAAATAACATCCGTCACTCCTCAAGATCTATTGTACCTCTCATCATATTCTACCATACCCTCTTTCCATATTCTACCGCACCCTCTTACCATATTCCACGCAGTCTTTGGAGAGGGAGTTGCCCATGTCAATCGAACTGTATCGTATGCTCGATTGTGTATCGGACCAACGATGTACCGTACTCCCTCCTTTGCCTGAGTATCACTACGATCCAGAAAGTATCTTACATTAGGTGTCTATCCACAAATAGGAAGGTTATAACAATATAAGCATAGTTGAAGTGTTTCAATACTCACAGATCCCATAACCGAAAATCTACTCCTAGGTACCACTCCAAATAACCAAAGCCTATTCTCTAAACCCACCTTCATCTTCATTTTACTCTTATCCCCCTTCTGCGATTGTTCCATTTCTTCATCCAAATCCAAAACATCCCTCCTTCTCTTATTATTTTTCGTTGTCTCCTTTTTCTCCTCCTTTTCCACTTCGACCACTGGAGGGTATGCTGTCTGTAACATTTCATGTCTATTTACTTATAGTATCTCTGATATTTTTACAGCACTCCTCAGTTACTTGAAATGTCTTATTCCCCTAAAATTACCAACCTCTTCTGGATTGACCTCCAATAGCCCAGCCCTTGCAATACTCGCATGAGCTATTCTCTCGTGTAACAATTCCACATCGTAGTTTACAGAAGCCGATGCATGCGCTTCTTCCTGCACACATTTTTTGAGTTCCGAAATTTGTTTTTATTCTTGAATCAATCATACGTGGACATTGTCATACGTGGGTACCGACCCATGGTATGGGTGGCAGGCCCAAATACTGTTGGAATTTTATTTTAGTAGGCCCGCTTTAGACAAAAATATCGTTGGTAGACTCATAGATCAAATAGTGCGTCGGATCCGAAGAAACCAAGGCACTTCATAAACTAAGCTTTTCCTTACAATTAGTCTACAACAAAATTTCCACTAGAATGCTTCCCTTCCCCCGTACCTTCATCGGAATTCCTGTGATCGTAGTCGACACGAGATCATACAGAGGTTGCAGAAGACCGTGGGTGGCAACCTGAAAAAGATCAAGGATCAAACTACCAAGAACAAGATCAAAGATCAAACTACACTGTAGTCCGTTTTCACCTGAATCTTGTCACCGGTGGCCTCACATACAGTAACCGAGTAGGAGAGAACAGGGGAAATCTGAACCAAAGTTTTCAATCAAATTATTATTAATTTTCATATTTCGAATACTCGTCAAATCATAGCTATTTAAGAAAACAATCCCTTACCTCTTGCAGCATCTTATTAGTCACTTCTGGCTTCTCTCCAACCGGATAAACATTGAAAATGAACAAATTGATGTGGTCAATCTTAGCGAAGCTGCAATTATTCCGATTATCTGCGATATCATCACCATTTAAAGGCCCCCACCGACCACCTTTTGACCATATGCTTTATTGACATCATTGGCTAGCTCTGAGTGTCATGAGTTCCGAGTAAAAATTCGAAACTTCGCCGTTGTTTAGAAAAAGCTGTGCAAAGATTCCTCTCGCTTTCTGCGTCTTTTCATTCCTCTCTGGTCTCTCACCATCAATTAACCGCACGTTAAATGGATGTACCTAGAAATGAATGAGATGGTCGGAGGGGCCTTTAATCGTCAATTTTCTGCTCCTAAAATAAAATTGAAGGAAAAAAAACTAGTGAATCGAAAAAATGAAAAAATAGTGATAAAAGCTTACGTCGAGGTCTCATCCAACCCTCCAATAATCTTATTTCTGCTCTCGATAATTTCTTCCACATCGCGAACCAATTCATCCACTTCCGCGTTCCTTCAATCAATATCCTTCCTGGCCAATATGTTTCGCAGTTTCTATCATACCTCTGCACAGCTTTCCTAACAATAAAGACTCCCCCCACATTCAAAAACAATTCCCTATCTCAAGCTCAACAAACTGACGTTTTCAAACTCGTATACAGCAGTATGCATCCCTTGTTCTTCAGCTTGATTCGACCGTCTCCATAATTGCCACTGAAACTCAAGGCTAATAATAAATTAAATTCAATCTTATAATTACTCTATTCCAGTAATGAATGCGGAAGACAACTCACGTCTTCTTCGATAATGGTCGCTCCCAACCGAAACCCCTCGATACTTCAAAGATCAAAGATTAAGAGGATCAAAGATCAAAGATCAACATGATCAAAGATCAGTCATGAACAAGCAGTTGCACTCACAATGATACGCAGTCTTCGCCAGTTCAGCATCACTCAATTCGGCCATTCGATTGTATCGAGATGTCGTGGAGCTCAGGGCCTAAATTCATTCGATTAAAAAATTGTAATAAAAACAGAATATAATAAAGCTAAATATACTGAAAAGTAAAGTAACCTCGACAGCCATGGTGACTCCTGATAGTACAGAACATGACGATTCGTCTCCGTCGATTGGACCTCCAGCCGTAGCCAATTGACGTGAGAGCTAAAGGGGAAAAGTCAGTTTGTGATTCGATGTGATGTGAACTAGGGTCAAGCCATAAGAATAAAGTTAGTAAAATGAAGAATATAAAAAGAAGAAGATAAAGTAATGAGAAAACGGACATCAACCAAAGAGACGAGTTTGTCTCCCCAATCCGAAGAAAGACAACGACCAACGAAATCAGCGAGAACGAAACGAATCAGACGGGTCGAATCGGGGAAAATGTCAGAGACGACGCGATGGACCTGAATGGAACGAGGGCTTGGAATTAAGGGTACGGTAGGGTATGGCATGGAGGGAGAGCATACGGTAGACATTCGATACAGGCACCGTCATTAGCTTTGATATTTGGCAAGCATTACGGAAGTTGACTAAGGAAGAATCGAATGTTATCGTACGTCTGAGTACGGTATTCATAGCATGTAGACTATGGAAAACACTTGATGCTTGCTGTAGATGCTAATAGTTCTAACCAACATCGTGCCTATGACACAAATCGATGGAAATCTTACCTCAAGTGCAGCCTCCACGACACAAGTCCACAATGTCCTGTTTATGTCTCCAATCTTCTTCATTTCCCCTTTTGGCCCCTTCACTTGAATCGAAACCGACTGAAATAAGAGTATTAGTCATCCATAGATATACGATTATCCCACCCTTCATATTCATAAATCAGCTATCCCTTACCGATTTCGAATCCTTCTTCAGCTTCGGTCCATGGTCCAGAAGAATGACAACTTTGTGTGAAGGGGGAAGCAGATAATCCGATGGATCGGTCGAGAAAGTATTCAGGGCATCCTTCATCTCTGATAATTATATGATCCTTTAATATATCCAGTTTGGTGTGCTCAAGATATAAACATCATTCCGGAGGCTACGGTAGTGCACAGTTATTAAAAAATAAATTAATACTTTATTCAGCAATCTGTACACAATATGAATAATCAAATACAAAGGAGCATTGCAAAATAACGAATATCAAGAGAGAAATTTGTTTAATGTACTAAAGGCTATTGAAAAGAACAACACTCTAGCAAGTAAATTCACAAATAAAGAAAAACGAATAAATAAAGGCCATCAAGCAGATGCCAGAAGAGCCTTCTGTAGAGAACTCTCGACGACGAGTTTTTGGTAACACCAGTAGTTGGATCGAACGGAATCGAGGGAAATCAGCTCATCCAGTAACTGAAACATTACAAATATTACAAGGCTATTCATGGGAACAATAGTTCTGTGATACGCGCATTACCTCAGGTCATGACATTGAAAGAGATTTTACAAAAGAGCGAAAATAACAGTTTGATGAGTTATCAGAACTTATTGTTGTCTAGTTATTCAGTAATCACACTTGTCGTTTCATGCCCCTGCATGTCAGTAAATAAATAAATAAATTCAGGAATAATCGCCCCATAACCGGGAGACTAACCTTCTTGGCCTCTTCTGCATTCTCCACAATCCCCTCTCCTTCTGCGATCTTCTCATTGTGAACATCAACAAGGAACGAAACCATGTGCGGGGATCGCTTTTCCTGACAGAAGAAACATATTTACATTACATTTTCGCAAGAATTTACATGGCAATTTCTAGTATTGCATACATTCTGAAAGCTACCGTAATCATCCATGCTGTTTTATTAAGATAAAAAGGTTTTTTAGCATATGGCGCATCATCTTGTATAAAACGTTTTGTGCTAGATTGTACTGAAATAGAGCAAACTCCCACCCTTTCAGTCTTCTCATACAATTCCTTCACGTATTCGATTATATCCGGCCGCGATGCAAGTCCATTATCCATTAGAAGTCTGAATAGGATCGGCCTTTATTTATCCATTGATTTTACTGTTAGAATGTGAAAATAACGATATCGAAAAGTGAAAATGTGTAAATAAAGTACCCAGCCAAATAAGTCCAGACACTCTCGCTGTGGGGCATTAGACCGATGATTTGCTTGACAATCCTGAAAAGAGTAGAATTCTACGGAGAAGCTAAACTGCTTTTCAGTTTATCTGAGGAAGGTAAATAGCCTTTGCGATACGTCAAAAAAGGTAACGTACTTGAATTCGCTTTCCAACGTATCCTTATCGGAGATTCGGCCACTGAGTTGAAGAAGGAAATAGCGGTAGTTCCAGGCAGAATTATTGCGGGCATCCTAAAAAAGAGTCCATGGTATTCTTTTACAGATTGTCTGTTTACTGATTTATATAATAACTGCAAATTTTCAATAACTATCTTATTCCTCACAGATATTTGAAAGCGAATTACGGTAAATTCATACCTGGACGAGAAGCTCATTTGCATAATCCAGTTCTGGTTGTACAGGAAGTTCGAAACGACGGACAACCCACTGCCTGGGAGAAAAAAATTAAGTCAATTACTGGTAGATCCACTAAAAATAGCAAGCCCATCCGACACAAAGTTTTCGAAAATTTTGAATGACTGTCGGTAAAATAAGAAAAAAAAACGAGTGAGTGATGTGAGTTAAGTATTATATAACAAGCATAATAAAATATGCGAAACCTGTGTTGCCACGCGTGATAATTCTTCTGTTCGTCTTGAATGATCAATCGAGTAAACGACAATTCCCTCGAAGCATCACCAAGCCATTCAATTATTGCACGACGATGATGCCTAAATTGGTCATTTTCAAGAGTATGAAACATTTCAAAAGTCAGCGATACTCAGTCAAAATTTATAAGCTTTCACATCACACTTCGTATTAACTCAAACTATAAAAGAAAGAGGGACTTACCAAACTTGATAATTCTTCGAGTTTTCAAGAATGATATCCTCGAGGTAGTTGAGCTCTTGCACCAAATCTTTGTTGAGATGACGAAGAAGATCGCGTCGATATTGCCTGAAGGACTTCATTTATCTGGTGTCAGGGGTGCAGGTAATGTGGTAGATAAGCTATCTACAGTACACTTTGCTATACTGAAATTTTCTCTTCACAAAACTCATCCGAATAAAACCAACCCTCAGAGAGGTTACAGCTGCTTAATCAATATGGAACGGGATAATAAGGAAAAACAACAAAATAAGAGAAGAAGAAACGTACCAGAGAGTGTAATTAGCAGCATTCTTATCGATACAGTCTTCCGTTAGCCTCAGGGCCCTTTCAGACTTTTCCCCCGATTGAAGAACCGCTCGGAGATACGCAAAGGCATCGATAACTACAATGATTACGTGTAATATTTCCACATGTACATTTTCAATCAACAGTTTGAGCAGTCTACCAACGCGTTTCTTGTTGTTTACAAGACATTCACCGGCTAGTGAGATGAGAATCGTCGTATTTTGTAATGGAAAGTGTTGCTACGCGAAACGATGCTCAAGGTTTCTGCTAGAGGGAACAGGGGATAAATACTCATACTTGAAATTATTTTCGCGGTAGGGGTCATTTTCAAGATGCGGTTGGATAGCCATGTAAATCGAGAATTCGTTACAGCGGTGGGGGTAATTTCGCACTGCGGTACGGGTAATTTCATAGTAAACCGCGGCTTGCGGGCGGGAGGGGTCCTACCCCGTAAATTACAATCAATTACCGTGTTTTTCCCCTGAGAGGGAAAAAGTAAATAAAATGACTAACACTCTTTGTCGTGTTTGATTGAAACTGCCGCGTTCTCTGCTTCACATGGATAAATCGGAGTCACATCTTTCCATTCCGGGTTATCCTGAAGTGCGTGATTATCGTTTATAACCTAGGTAAAATGGATTAACAAAAAAGCCGACCTTGTAGAGAGAAGAGGATGGAATTATGTCGCCTTCGCCGTCTGCCATACTGAAATAGAAAGGATAGAGGGTTTTTATGGACGACGATTGACACAAAATAAACGACCACTTTTAATATAACAGATATGAGTCATCTATTGTGGCTGAGAAATAAACAAAATTTCGAATGCATCGTGCGCAGCACGCTATGTTAGGGCTACTCTGTCACGCCAGTCGAACTGCAAGATGGCATTCAAATCCCGCTGCGCGCGAAGATTTTGGTTCAAACGATTTGGATTTGCGGTGTGATAGGCGTGTGCGCTGCGGTCGCGTTCTGGCGGTTTGCCAAGCTTATCGATTAGGTTCAGTCACTGTTCGAGGAGTTTACGTTTTGTCTTAATCTTTATGTTTCAGCTCAATTTGTAACGAAGTTGTTCATTAAGATGGCGAAGCAAGTAATCGTTATCAACGACGGCGGACAAGGACGCGGACGAGGACGCAGAAGGAGGCCATGGAGCAAGTGACATTTTAATGAATTCATTTTTGTATTAGTTCAAGGACTGCATAGCTTTCGGTTTATTGTTCGCAAAGCTTTATTCAGAGATGATATGTGTTACATTTCAGATTTCAAAAGAACGACTGGGATAAGAATGGAGAAGGACGAATCACCAATGCGGCTCGAGGGATCGGCACTTTCCAGACGGAACGGTTCGTTCTTTCAGATTCTTTCAAGATTCACGTATTATTGTCATTGATACACTCATCATCCCTACCGAATACAGTAGAGTTAATTCTCAATTATGAAGGCCGCGGTCTCGATCGCGGAGCACTCGACCGAAGAGGTCACCGTCACGAGCACCTCGACTGTCAAGATCTCCATCAAGAGAGAGGTTTGTCGGTGGCTACGCTATTTAAACATTACCCCTAGAAATATGAATACAAAGTTATTGAAAACGTTTAGTTTTCGTTCCTTGTCTTTGAAGAAGGAGAACGAATTGGGGGGGGGAG
>LS917717.1:56637-117463 GCA_900490955.1 Micoletzkya japonica | reverse complement strand
AGAAAGAAATGGAGGAAGGGAAGGAGGAGGGGGTGGGAGGAGGAGGAGGCACGCAAGTGGCGCGATAGTCAGGAGCAGCTTGCGCGCAAGACGAGCGCAAGTTGCGAGCAAGCAATAGGGCAAGTTGCGCGGCAGATAACCGGGCGGGCGACGCCCTTGCGGCGCAAGTGACCATTTTGTGGCGCGCACATTGCGTGAAGAGTGTGGAGAAGTAGATCTTTTCTAAGGCATCCAGTTTATGATTTCAGAAGCGAAGAGAGCACCAGTGGAGATCGGAGAGTGAGGGAAAGGAGGAGAGGGAGGGGGAAGGATCTGACAACGATGGCAGTTGGATAGTGGAGAATGAGGAGGACGGGGATACGAATAGGGATGCTACTCTCAAGGAACACGCACAGAAGGTACCTAGGCTGAACTCTTCTATTCATTTATCCTTTGTCTTTTACGCAGGAGTGCGCTATTAAGCAATCATGCGTTGCCAGTGTGACAAAAAAAGCAAAAATGAAATGGAGATAGATGTGGTTGAGGATTAGGTTTTGTCAGTTATAATTTATTTTCGGACGAGAGAGCGTAGACGAAGTATAGGAATGAGTTTACCGCGGGAACCCTTTCGTCAATAATAGAGACACGACTCTACGAATGTAGCATGAAAAACTGCTTAGCAAAGTTGGCAATAAAGCTATGCGTTAAAAAAACTTTGTTTATATGGAACTACAGGAGACGGCGCTGAGTGGGGACACGATTGAGCAAACGAGTCGTTGCCAGGACAGAACCGAGTCTCCCCTCGAGGATATCCAGGAGACTCTCAGGCAATTCTTCAACCAGGCCAGCAATAGACTTTTGGTTTGGTGCTGGCCTTCTCATATTTTATCGTACGCATGCTTCGAGGTTCTTGAATAAAAATGTTTTGAAAAATAACTTTATAGTGCTATTCTAGATTTCGCCTCTTCTCGGTGCAAAGCCTGTCGACAGCTCGAAAATCATAGAAAGGCTGAGCGAGGAGCAAAAGTGGTCAGACGCGATGAAGATGCAGCGAATTTCGGTAAATATTTTACTATCTACGCCTAGTTGGATCAAATGTTGGACCAGTAGAAAGTTCCGTTTTTTTCTATATGGTTGAGAAAAAAGTTCCGTCCGTCGTCTCATTCCTACTTTTGACGAGAGAGCGAAGCGGTACGAAGAGAGCCCAGACAAAGTAGGCATTAGTTTACTGACGTAACTTTTCGTCAATAATATCATCTCAAATGCGTAACGGTAAAATATATTACTTTATGTGAAACTTTTGAAAGTCAAAGGAAGATAGCTGTACTGTTCCTTTGAGAAGTTCATACTAATCTAAACTGATAGTACTTTCTCACAGTGTTCTAAATGTTAAGCGAACGAGCCAAAATGCTTAGGATACCGTGTTTTCCGTGCGAGAGTACCTACCGAGTACCGAAATCAGGGTTATTTTTCGGCATCTCGTTCGCTTAACATTCTGACTGTTGTCAGAACACTGTATTCTAGAAGTCAATTTTATACCCGCATCAGAGAACCTTCTTTTTGAGATAGACAAGACGGAAAGGATATTGGGAAAGATGCAGAGGATGGACAGGATGGTGGAGAGCTACGAACAAAGATACACGACTTTCATACAATCGGTAATTTTGCTTGCCTTTGCGTGCTTATTTGCTTCGTGTGCACTGTTTTCCACTCTTAGGCATTTTATTGGAGACAGCACACGTATCAAATGGTGTAAAAATAAAAATGTGAGAGGATGGACTCACATTCTCCCTTGCGACTAAACACTGAGCTTGGTATCTACTCTGGTACTCTGGTACACACTGGTACTCTCTTCTCCTCCTCCGCACCGCCTCTAGAGCATTCCATTCGGGTCTTTTTGACCAGTACGTTTCGCTGCGTTTGGTGACAAGACACGTCGCGGCTATGAGTGATGTGTGAAACGTATACATCAAAAAGACCCGAATGGAATGCTCTGACCGCCTCCCATCCCTGCTGAGATCCTTGTTGTCCATCCGTCCCCTACCGTATCCCTCACGCTCTCACAGCCGTGTCCATCTCTGGTCATAACAACAACAATAATAACATTTCAGATGATGGATTTGCTTCTTCGCGACGCGAGGTGAAGTCACTCTTTTATGAAGTGTATGCCCAAGAACTGTGCATTTTCCCCGAATAAAGAACGAATAATTTAGGCTTTCATCTGTTGGCTTACATGATAGGTATGCTTATATGGAAAGGCATCTAACAGACCATAGAGAGGAGGTATATAACGAAAACATTCATTTCATCAAGGTTTCTAGTGAGGGGGATGGCTCTTACGAAAGGGTGAGCAATGGTGTGGGTGAAATCATTCGTAATCGCGGTGTAAACGGCCGATCGCGGCTGGCCGCTATTGATAAGATGTCGACATGTTTACGCCTGATATCAGGATGGGATGCCTTCATAAGCCGGTGCGATACGCTCAATTGACGTCTGCTCTACTTTGGCTCTCTTTTATACTGTGCAATCGTAAATATTGCATGCAGCTTAGCTATGTCGTCTCACGTTTTGCTTAACTATTTTCAAGCTTTAATAGCGAGTTGCAAAGGGTCCTAGATGGTAGTGGACAGATTGCGGATTGATTGTGCTAGTATCTAGTTGGTTATCCATCTTACACTCTTCATGCACGACCGTTTAAATCAACGCGCACAAAACATTTAAAATGCACAGCGAGTGGCTAACCGCGACGCGTACGTGACGCGTATTGAGAATGGATTTTTAAGCCAAAATCTGACTACGGTATCATCTCTCTAAAGGGAAGTTCTGTCCCACAGTTAGATGTAGGTTGCAATCGTACGTGACATGTGAGCGATTCCTCCATCATCTCAGCAACTCACACGAACTCCAAGAGGAATGGCAAGTCAAGTGAAATCGCCGATCGAATGCCGAGATCGCGTCTCGTGGAAGACAACGAAGCAGGAGAAGAGCGAGGAAGCAACTTGCAAGTACTTCAAGATGTACGAGAGTAAGTCGCATCCTATCTATGTAGACAGCCCATAGAGCGTTTCTTTTCAAAACTGTTTTCAGAAGTTTCACGGTAAGTTGATAATTATTCTTAGGATTGTTAAATATCCTGTCGAGGGTCACGCACAACCAAAAGGGCCGAATAGAATGATTTATTCCTAAAATTCTGATAATATTGATAATGTCGGGAGTTGGTAAATTTTCCAGGTCCGGAGAAGCTCTTCTGCATCGGAAAGCAGACGATAACACGTTATGAAGAGTAGGTTGAACAACAAATTGTGCATATATTCCTATGGTTGAGGACCACTTTCGTCGATAATAGTTTGCTTACGTACAACTCGTGTCGTCTTGGCGTATTGCAATGTTTCTAGGAAAAAGGAGGTGCTGGTGACGAAGCTTCCCGCTGCAATGACGCGTTTCCTGGGCGCAACTGGCACGAGTATCGTATACACAAATGAAGAGGGAATGTCGACGGCGATGTACGGAGGGTACTACTACAGAGACAATGACTCCTGGAACTTCAAAAAGTTCGCCAGCGTAAGTTCTAAAGATACGTACAAATTTCGCTTGTTCATCCTCTTTGTCTTGTGGTTTGGAACGTGAAACATCGCAATGCATTAATTGTGAGGGTTGAGAAGTTGCGAATGACCGCAGAGTCTATAGTAAGCAAAAGAGTCCGATAACTGGATCAAAAGGAAAAGAGCGGCGGGAAAGATTGAAGAGAAATAAAGTAGAGATGTGCAGGCTGGTCAGTGCAACGATTATGTTCCATACATCATTCTTAACCACGACGCGTCTCGTCGCGAAGAGTAATGAAACATATTGGCCAAAATGACCAGTCTGCACAGCTCTAAAATAGAGGTGGATAGCGTGCAAATATCTTAATTTTTTTTCGAAGATGAACCCACGCCTTATTCAGTTCCCGTACACGGTCATCAATCGCTTCTTCGACTCGAATCTCATGTTGTGCAAGATGCGAAACGGCGACGTGGCCCTGGTTGAAATGAATTGGGTACGATTATGAACTTCATATATTAGTCGTTCACCAGGCATGGTAAATACTTTGAAAAAGGTACATCTCATTTCAAATGCTTTGATGAATAATCACTGGTTCGTATTATGCCAGAGCTTAGCCATTATCAATACTGATAGTACGGTGAAGTAAGCGTGAAATGCGTCCCTCATATCAGCTGTAAGGCATCACGTGAAAAGAGATGGATAGAATTCATTCCCTTTGCTCACGCTGCACCTTATCAACAGTAAAATATGGGACAGTGTGTCTGAAATATATTCGCAAAATGAAGCTTCTTCATGAGGTCATAGCATAGGACAGTTTTTCTCCTTGATATTCTATATTTTACAGCTTTCCTCACACCTGTTGCACACCTTCAATTTCTGCGAGGATCACGCTTTCGGCATCGGTTATAAGTCTGTTTTATCGTTGTTGTTCAGTCAGTCGGGTGGTTCCTTATTTTTTCCATACTACTATTTTTAAACAGAAACTAATATTTTTCAGCAATGTTGTCATTGGTAGATAAGAAATGATATGGAAAATGTACAGACGACGCGTGTTCTTCCTCAATCCATCGGCTGACCAACTCAAGATAGTCTCGTACGATGTATTGGGAGAGGACCGGAGGGAGGCCGTGGTTCGTCTCTCCTGCAAAGAGGTATTCATGCAATATTTAAGAGGCTTGTAGTTAAGCGCTTAATCTTACGCGTTTCGAATTGATCCATCCTTCCTTCTTCAGATTATCTACTGCAAGTTCATGGGATGGAAGGGCTTTCTGGTGACGATTCTGCATGACAAATTCATCTTCATCCACAACGAGACACTCGCATGTTTTACGATGAGCTGCCCGTGAGTGAAGGGAGGCAAAGCGATACGTCAGTTCGAATATCGGGCGAGAGAGTACGCTAATGTGAGAGTTCTATTTTAAAACATCAAACGAATTACCGAAACTGTTTATTTTACCCTTGTCGAAGCGTCGGTAATCCAAATAAACGTATCCATCGTAATCAGAAGAAGATGAATGGTATCAAATTGAGGGAGACGAGTAAGCAATCGTCGCCCGAACTGGTCTCGATCGACAGAGAGGGCAGGGTGACTGCCCAGTACGAAGACCGAATCCTCGAGGCCATCACTCGCATAAGACCACCCACCGAACCGGTATTGATGATGTTCCGAAAATGTTCCGTCAGTTGCTTCATTCATATTTCCGACGAGAGAGCGAAGCTGTAAAAAGGGAGTGCTGACAAAGTAGGATGAGTTTAGTGAAGGAACAATGTCGTCAATAATACGTATACCGTCGCTATATGTTTCATGATTGCTCCAATTATTTAACAATAGAGGAATCTGATCACTCTCCAATATTTCAGAGCGCGTCGGACCTGGAGACCTTCACGATTACAATCGCTCTGAGAAAGGGGGTGAGATTCAATATATTTAAAAAAATATGGGGAGAAGCTATTCAAAGTTCCTTTAGAAAGACTTATTTGGTATATTTTTCGGAAAAATACAGAGATGGATTTCTACTGATGAGTACTCCGGATGTTCATGTTTCCCTTGAATTTTTATACTTTTATTTTCCGAGAATTTTCTGAATTATTTTTGAATGAAAAATAAAAAAGTAATGCTGCAGGAGGAGAACATGGAGCACGTGCAACTCACCGTGAACAACGAGTCAAAACTCATCGATGAACTGCTCAAGTTCCTTGCTATTTATTATTGAAAACAACGATTCGGCATAAGTATTATGAACGTAATTGTTCCGCTGGTGATCTCATTCCCACGTTGTCTACACTCTCCTCAGCCGTACCTTATCTAGCTACGCAATTCAGTAAGATCAAGACGGAACCGGGTTCGTTCATCAACATTCGCCATCGTGGAATGGCCGTCCATCGACATGCGCGGGTGAAGAATCTTCAGCTGAAGAACAACGACGTCGTCTTTGGCAGCATCTGGGTATGCGCTCTTCGTGCGACCACTTTCAACGAAATTTCCCCAGCCGGCTGTGGTATGTTTCCCCGTAGCGTGACTCTGGGGAATGTTTTCCCGGCCAGTTAGGGGAATTTTGGCCGGGTTCACGCGGTACGGAAATTTCCAGCGTAGGGAAATTTCGCTCTGTTCATTCTAGGAGATCCAAATAGCGGTTTTTGCGCATTCATTCTGTAGCCCCCCCCCCCCCCGAGATAAACCAACGAAAGCTAAATTCTTGGTTCATCCACTGAGGAAATGAAGAAGCCCCATTCAGGAACGAAAGGATCGCAGACGACAGAGGGGGGAGGGGGGAAGGGTGGAGGGAACTGGAGAAGACTCGGATAACGATGGAAGTTGGATAGTGGAGAATGAGGAGGAATGGACTACGGAGAGTGATGCTACTCTCAAGGGACAAGCACAGATTGTGGTACGCTTCGCTTTCTCATTCACTTTCTCGGCTATCTTTCACGCTTCCATAAATACCGGGACATGCGTATAGAGTGCGATAAGTGAGACAAAAACATCAGAAAGAGAACCCTACACTCAGCGAAATTTCATTAGCCCGCTAGGGAATAATTCCCTAGCACACGATACCACAGTGAAAATTCCCTAAAAATTGAGGCTCCCCCTACGGTTTTTAGGGAAGTATTCCCTAGCGGGTTAGTGAATTTGCACGGTGGTAGCGTGTGCTAGTGAAATTTCGCTCAGTGTAGGATGTAGGCAAAAGGATCCAAAGTCCATTCCTTTTATACGATGTGTATGAACATCCATAGAGAAGAGACTTTTCTTCTCTATGGATATTCTCTTACAAAGGATTCAAAATAATGTATATAATAATCAAAAAAGTAGCACTACGGATTTATTTGCTGATACTTATGATTTTAAATACTTACATAGACTTATAGGCGACCGCGCAGAGTGCAGCTAGAAGTGCGAAAAAGCCAAAGTCAGGGAAGGCTGGAGAAATGGACAAGACTTCACCTTCGCTTGAAGAGACTGTGCGACAATTTGTGGAGCAGGTATCCACTCTTTCATCTTCTACTTATAGTTATATACTAGGGCAAAACAATATTTCAGTTTTGAAGATTCCTTGCCTAAATGTGTTTTGTTTTTGATTTTTTATTTATGCAAAGTTAATCTTTTTAGATTTCGCCCATTCTCGGTGCAAAGCCCGTTGACAACTCGAAGATCTTAGAAAAGCTGAACGAGGAGCAAAAATGGCTGGACGCTATGAAGATGCAGAGAGTTTCGGTAACCATCGATACTTATTGAATTGAGTAATTGCAGACAGTTACACTGTACCATCCCAGCAAGAGTTCTGAGAACAACTAAACACAGTGTTCTAAATGTTAAGCGCACGAGCCAAAATGCTTAGGATACGATGTTTTCCGTGCGAGAGTTCCTACCGAAATCAGGGTTATTTTTCGGCGTCTCGTTCGCTTAACATTTTCACTGTTGTCAGAACACTGTGTAAAAATAAGTTATCTGATCAAAGCTTTTAAGACATATGGAGAGCATGCCAATATATTCGTTTTCGCACTGTAATATTTGCAGATGGAAAAGACAGAGACTATGTTGGGAATGCTACAGAGACTGGACGGGATAGTGGAGAACTACGAACAACGATACTCCACGCTCATTCAATCGGTTATTTTTAAATTGTATTTTTCGCCACTGATATTATAGGTATATCAACACTTTTTGATATTAGAGGCAACTATTTAAAAATAAAAGTTTGAACACTTGGACGTTTGAGAAAAAAAGATGAGAACTGTGCGCATTTCAGATTACGGATTTGCTCAATCACAATCAGGAGGAAGTAAGACCAATCAATAAGTTTCGGTGAACTGTATGTGAAATAAATGTACATTTCCCTGAATAAAGGACTACGAACCAAGAAGCGATCAGCATAGTTTCCATACTCACATCACTCTCCATTTATCATTATCATTCACATGTCGTAAACATTACTTTCACACCCGTTATTTATCACTGCAGTACCCATGCTCTTTTATATGTAGTCTATAATACTACGAGTGCCGTTCTCGTATCAAGTACTCCACATTATTGATTTGCATTTCTCAACTTTGTACTTTCGTCGTGTTTTTTTCTATGCAACTAAACGTATAAAGTATTTATTGCCTGTTTCTAAATGTCTCTATATCAGTTGTCAGTTGACGTTTGCTTTAGTTTTCCAAGATTCTTGTGACGAATCACCACTAATTGAATTACTAATCTACTGCATTCCAAAGGCTGACGGGTAGCCTCAGAGAAACAGAGAGCGAGAGTTGGAAAGATAACGGATAGGGATGGATGGCTGATGGTGGGTCGAGTTAGAGTGGGGAGAGCCAGAGTTTGAGGAAAAGGTTACACTGCGTTCGCATCCCGACCCATACTTATTCCGAGACTGCTCGCTCCCTCGTTAGCTCGCCCTTCACATTACAGCTAGACTTTATTATGACATTTGCTTCCAAAACAGTTGGACAAGTTTCTACACCTCTTCTTTCGTGAATTGAGCTTCCCTGGAAATGTGGCATGCTTCTTATTTTGTGCAATTTCACTCGACAAAGTTCACAGGAAGAAGAATGTGTTGATAAACCTTTTCCTTTTAGCATTTTGTCTATTATTGTTGACAATCTGTCTGCCTATTCTGTCTATTATTATTGCTTTGTTTCAAGAAGAATGAACAAGCTGTTCATCTAAACGTCTCTTTGCAGGACTCATGTTACTGCGAGTTCTCACTGCTATAGCATGCTGCTCCCTAGCCTGCTCCTCCCTAAAGATCATGACCTTCAACATCTGGCTGAGCGGCCGTGAGGTTGATCTTTGATCTTTGAACGTTGGTCCTTGATCTTTCGCGTCTAGGTGAAGGACGGTCTCGAGAAGATTGCCAACCACATAAGACGCGTCGATCCGGATATCGTCGCTCTGCAGGTTTAAAAGATCCATTTATAAATGCCTGCCTATAATAGCCTTGCTCTATGAGTTTGAGGGAGGAATTTTTTCATTTTATATTAAAAATTTCTTAAGACTTCAATTTCTATATAACTGGTTGACTAATGAAATGAATTCTAACCATTGACTAAATTCAGGAGGTGGAGGCGCCGGATGTGGTGGCCAACCTGACCGCCTATCTCGGCAAGGGATGGCAGGGAGTGCACCATTGCAACTCCACCTATCCCGATACCGGAATCATCACCAAGCATACGGTACGACCATTTTCTTTACTATTTTTCCTTTATAGAGATAAAACTGTAATTAAAAATGGATATGACCATGAACCAGATTCTATGCGCATCTTTGCAATGGACCAGATGAGCCAGGGAATATTTGTAATCCATTATTGGAATATTTAGATTGTGCCGGGCACCTACACGCACGTCGACTATGGAATGAGTGTCAAGATTCAGTTGGACGCGGAACGCCAGGTTAATACTTTCTCATATAATATTATTCGAATCACACTAGATAATTTATAACAGAAGTTTTGGACGATCACAATGAGATGTTTGGAACAACACATGTGAGACATGAAAAGATGCAATGGGGCAACATGTGCCTTTCGTGCTTTGAGCAGCTGATCTTTGCCCTTCATAACATGCGCTTTGTCCTCTTCGTACTGCTTACAATTAGAATCCGGCATATATTTAGATGGAACCATCATCTTGTCATAAAGCATCATGAATGAAGGGATATGAAATCAATTGATTTTGGGTCATCTACCGAATTCTACTCCGAAATCATTTCATATCCACTTCCCTCATTTTCCTCTCCCCCGTCCGTTTCGTTCCCCTTTCCACTATAGTAGAGAAAAAAGGAAGATATAATAATTCCGGTTGTAGCGACGATTCCGGTGCCTTTCAAAGCGATGTAATCAACTTCTAGTGTGTATCATGAGAAAGTCTAGATGTTACTGATCTCAAAACCATATCCATGCATCTTTTCTTGGAGTAAAATGGCACCGAATCACGAATTATGCGTTCCGTTCTCCTCGACTATACCTACCTGTCTCCTCTCCAATTCGCGCTCATTCCTTACCCCTCGGGCTAGGTTTTTTTAGCACGCAAGGACAGCTGTCAGAAGGAATGCTGGAGGTGAAGGAGTGAGAGGAGTGGAGGGATAGGAAGGGGGAACGAATGGGGGTAGGGATAAGTAAGTAATCTTAAAAAAAGGAAAATCAGCCCTTTGAATTTTAACCATGATAGAATTAAGCAAAATTCCCTTCGCAGGTCTCGTTCTGGTCGCTTCACCTCGACTACCGTAGTTACGGACCGTACGCAGCCTACAACAAGCTAGTTACCTCGGCCGATCAGATCATGGCAGGAGAGTACCCGAGGAGCACTGTTGGTTAGTGGGACATCTGTGTACATAAAACTCATAGACCGAAATTTTTTTCTAAATTTTTTTTTCTAAATTCGCTCACATTTCAGGTCGCGTTCAGAATATGATCGAGCTGGTGACCTCGCAGGCCTTCAAGACACAGGTATTATATATAATATATTTGCTTATCATTTACAAATACCCCATAATTATAAATTTTATTTCATTAGACGTTCTTTTTGGGAAACCACCACGTTGATCGAATGCATTCGATTATATAACCTTGATGCATATAGGTATATGCCTACAATTAGGACTAATGAAACCACGGATTTGATAAAAAGGATGTTGCCTCTCCTTAGCTAACCATCATCGTCTTTTCATAATCAAACCGTTGCTCCCCTCAGATCTCCAAGTCCAACATCGTGCCAGTCATAGTGGCGGGCGACTTCAACACCCCCTCGCATCTCGACTGGACCGAGGCCAACGCGTGGGTTTTTCGAGTTCAGACCATCCGTTTGTAGGAAATTGTTAGTAAGCCATTGAAACATTATTAAAAACTTTCTAAGTGTTGGAAATTGATATAGAAATATCATTATTTGCCATGAATAAGTTTCAGAGATGTTCGACTTGAAGAATTGCGACATTATTTAACCCCACGAAAAATATCGGTGTGTATAAAAATAGGTTTGCATTCGGAATGACATACCGACCTCCTTCCTATTCATTCTACCGTATCCTTCAGCAAGGAACACGGTGGCTGGGCGTTCCCGTGGCCGTCGACTCTCATTCTCACGAATACGAGTGGGCTCATCGACTCCTTCCGCCAGCTCTACCCCAATCCCGTTACCGATCCTGGTAGGGACTAAGTCTGAATGAGCCTCACTCCGTTTACCTGGATCATGCAAAGATAGAAGTTCAAATAAACCTTTTAAAGATATAATTATATAAATTCGAAAGAAAAAAATCAACTGCAGGAGTAACGTGGTCAACCGTGAACAAGTTCAACAGTGAATGGGACTACACCATCCCCGAGCCAACCGACCGAATCGACTTCATCTTCTACAGAGGACCGCTCAAGTTAGTCGAAGTCACCTAAGCAATTGCATTCCTATTGAGAAACTGGATTGTAGGAAAGTGATTTTTCTCATTGAGTGCTTTCGAGCTCAAATTTCGGTTCCATACATCATAGGACATGGGCTGTTTAGCATACGGGAATGAGCAGTACGATCTGATGTTCTCACAATGTTTTGACAGGAGAGTAAATGTTAACGAGATGCCGAAAATTAACCATGATTTTGGTAGGAACTCTCGCACGGAAAGCATTTATCCCGAACATTTTGACTCGTTCGCTTAACATTTAGAACATTGTATTCTATTTACTCGCCATCAGACCGATCGAATCGGGTCCTTATGCGGGCGAGGACGTGCTCACGCCCATTCCCCACCAGTGGAACAACGACTATCCCAGCGACCACTTCGCCTTCGTTACCACCTTTGAGGTATTCATAGACAAACTGTTTGATCACTTGTGACCAGTGCTATTCACAATGAGCGAGCGAAGCGGCGAGAGACGCCTATGACGAGAGCTATTAATATCATGTATATTAATAGTAGTACAACTGTAAGCAACTGTAAGCTTGTTGTATAATTTATAGGACACTCCACCCTCAAACGACCCCGTCGAGGAGATGAAACCTGTTGATCCGCGGTTCCTGGTGGTTCGTTGTTCACCTTCTAATCATAAATGTTCTGTGATCATGCAGACTTTCGATGCTCAACGAAAGCTCAAACTAATGTATTATCATTATTAGAGCATTTCATTCCAATCTTCTTCGTGGCCACGCTTCATTACCAAGCCGAACCATCGAGAAAAATGGAATGCTCTCATTGTTTAGTATATAGCGGATTATACCGGTGCACGGAAGATTTGCAAACTTTTGCACAGGTTCTCGTCTGATATTTGGAGAGATCTTCCAGCGTATCCTTCTATTCCACTGAACTTCAGCGCCAGCCGAAAGACGCTCACCGCCTCCCCTTTGCCATTTGTACTCCCGAACTGTACGAGGGACAGGAGATAGAGCCGCGACTCGGAGTCAGGCGTCAGTCTCTTTCCATCATCATAGCCCCCCCCCTCCGATTCACAGCAAACCCTTTCCAATGCGTCTTAAACTCTCCCTTCTACACTCGCGTGATGCGCATTAGCCACAAAATCAATTAAAATCGTACTTATCGATTGGTCTACCGCTAATCTCGACTATGGGTGCAAGCGGGTGAATTGCAGCGAATACGATGTGGCCGATTGACGAGAACGAGATAGAAGAGGTGAGACCCGCCGAGCCGAGGAGAAAGCGCATTCACGTTCACAAGTCACTCAAGGAGGTTACGCTCAACTGACAATGGGAGTATCCCACGTTGATTTTGTCAATTTACAAAATTGAATGTATTAATTGGTAAATATTGGTGCAATCCTGCAGACCTGTCGATGCTATCGAATAAATAAACTTTATTTAGCTCCCTTCCGTTTTGTTGACGGGTGAAGCGGGGAAGTAGTCAGCATTTATGTAAAGATTTGAATTCGCGCAATTCTCTGATGTTCATACACATGATTTTTTTGTCAAAGACGAATTTTGGGAACTCCAGGCTTAATAAACACGAATTAAGCTTCGCCCTGCTGATCATTCTGAGCTTTGAGTCGACAAATTTTTGACCTATAAGATAGCCGATCGCGGAATTGGTAAATGAGGAACACTGTGCGCAGTGATATTTCTCCTTCTACGTAGAACTCAGACATTGGAAATCAAGATCAAGAGGAGAAGAAATACATGTGTACTACAAATTACACCGAAATTTAATCATAACAGTCTGTGTAAATGACCGATGCGGCAGTTGCAATAAAAAAACAAAAGACTTTTTATTTGTGTTATGGAGGTAGGAGAATCCGGAGGGAGAAAAATCGTTGACATAGAGCTGCGATCATTTAATTAGCAAGAGCTAGCTGATCGCCGTGCCAGAATGAAGTCTGCAAAAATAAATTTAGAAAAAACAAGAAAGGGACAAGAATAATTCCAATAGGAATATAGCACAAATGGAAAAATGAAGAAATATAAAATGAGGATAATCTTCCTCTGATGTGCAATTAGGGGTACGATAGAACGGAAATTAAAAAAAAGAATATTGGTAGTTATATGGTACTTCTTGCATTTATCTCCTATTTATCAACAAAGTGGTTATTTCTTCTTTCGAGAACATAAAAAATGTGATTTTGAGAGCTTGAGGAATGTCACATGCATCTTACTACACAATTATCCTTAGATATATCCTTGCCCTTTACTACTCGCTCCTTGAATGAGACTTCCTAATCGTAGCAGTAACGTGAGACTGTACAGTCGATCATACTTTGGGTGAGCTCAATCCTTTCCCAATCTCTTATCTTAATAAGCCTCAACACTCCGCCACGCTCTGTTTTCTTGCACGCGGTGCTTATCGCTTGAAGTCTAGTTAATAAAGCACAACTGATAGGGTCCCCCCGCATGTCCGCTTCGTATCTATAGTTTGCGGTGCCCGGAGGCTTCATCTTTGAAGCCATGAATTTATTAGTATAATTCTTGCATAACTCCTTGTCTCCATCCATTCATGTAGGTATATCAAAAGTTTAGCAATTTCGACTACGTAGACCATGCTTCGGGTAATTGTTCTCCTGTTCATTTGTACCTCCTCATCTGCGGCCCTCAAAGTAATGACGTTCAACACATGGATGAGCGGAGGAGAGGTAAGGTGATAAAAATGAAAGCACTTGTCATATCTCTCTATAATATTATAAGTGCATTATTACGTCAATGGTCGTCAGGTAAACGACGGCATAGCGAAGCTCGCCAACCACATTCGTCTTGTCGATCCCGACGTGGTGGCCTTGCAGGTACGACCCTCTCAAAAATGTATTAGCGACGAAAGAGTAGGATCTTTCCTGCTTCGCCTGCTGTATATATTCTACAATTTTTATTGCTCTAGCAAATTAGTGCTTGTACATTTCCCGAAATTCCTCATTTTTTTCGACAGGAAGTGGAGACGCCGTACGTGGTGCCTAATATCACGGCGCTGCTGGGCAGTAGATGGCAGGGTGCCCACCACTGCAATGTGGTAGAGCCCGACACCGGAATCATCACGAAGCATACGGTAGCCATTGCCTCTTTCATACCAAGTAAAAGCCCAATTCCGTCCTCCAGATAGTTCCGGGAAGCTACCAGCAGGTCTCACGAGGGTTCAGCGTCCAGATCCAGCTGGATTCTGGGAAACAGGTTATTCCGCACTTTCATCTTATTAGTGACTAACGGAGGATGTTCCTGCCCTGTAATCCGTAATCGTCGCCTTTAGATAGCCTTCTGGTCGCTGCACCTCGAGTATCTCAGTTATGGACCGTATGCGGCTAACAACAAGCAAGTGACAACGCCCGATCAAATTATGGCTGGAGAGTATCCGAGTACTTCTGACGGTACGCTACGCTATTCTGTGTGTGCCAGATGGATGTTAGATACTTTCAATATTCATGACTTGTGATTCTGAAGAGCTTTACCAGTTTAGGTCGCGTGCAGAACATTGTTGAGCTCGTAAATTCAGAAGCATTCATTGCACAGGTGAGCTGATAAATCTGATGTTTTACATCAATTTTAGGTATGTTTCAAGCTGTTTAGCAAGAAAATTGCTTCCGCTGATTTAGGTTCGGAACAGCAACAGCGTCCCACTGATAGTGGCCGGCGACTTCAATGCGCCCTCGCATCTTGACTGGATCAAGGACAACGCGTAGGTCCCATTACTTTTATCCTACCCGTGTCTCTCGTTAACATGGAGGTCCCATCGTGTTCTATCAGTCTCGCATATTATTATTGCGTAATACCATGAACGTGTTATGTAGGTACCTAAGCTATGTAAGCAAAATCAAATGAGGAAACACTTTGCTTTCTAACAAATGATTACCAAATAATGAATTAGAAGATATTTATGCATTGCAGCCGCATCCACGGGGACTGGGTCTTTGCGTGGCCGTCCACTCTCATTCTGTCTACCGCCAGCAATATGATCGACTCCTTCAGGCAACTCTACCCCGACCCCGTGGCAAATCCAGGCGAGATCTGTCTTGTCTATTGTCCAACTCCAACTTGTCTATTATACTTCATATTGGGGTTCAGGATACTCGTGGTCAACCGTGAACAAGTTCAACAGTCAATGGGACTACACCATTCCCGAACCGCAGGATCGACTGGACTTCATCTTCTACAGGGGACCACTCAAGTCAGTGTTTGTCTTGATCGAGCCTGAAGCGATATGTTTCAAATCATACTTTGTTTACTAAAAAAATTGAGGCCAGTGTCTTCTGGACCGTACGCGGGAAACGGAACGCTTACACCCATTCCCCATCAGTGGAACAACGACTATCCCAGTGACCACTACGCGTACGTTACCACCTTTGAGGTAAGCACCATGATAATGACGCCCTTTCGGTTAATCAAACTGTCGTTGCAGGAGACAGCCTCATCTAATGAGCCCGTAGAAATGCAGCCTATCGATCCGCAATTTCTGGTGGTAATATATCCGTTTCCATATATTTTTTAAAGAAACTTCTTTTCTTTACGTAAATCACGAACCAAGTACAGCCCTCCTCCTTTTCAGAGGCCTCCCCGTCACCAGACCATCCAAGCTGACTTTTGCGATATGCAGATATATTACGGGAGTGCCCAAAACTAGTCAAAGAAGAATCTCTCAAGGAGAGTAGCAATAAGACGAATTCGTGGAATAAATTATTAGAGTTCGTCTATATCTTGCACTTCTGCAAACGATAATCTATGTGTGAACACCCTGCAGAATGTTGTGAAAGCTAAAAGAAAACATGAAAATGTTTTAGAGATTCAGCATGTGCTAGCATTTTTCAAAATAAATAATTATATTGTCAAGGCCGGATTTCTTCAAAAGCATGCCCTGTTTCGGGAACAAAGTCCACCTAACTATCTATCTGCCAATAGCAACACTATAGTATACATTGGCCGTCGCTCATCCGTAAAACTCTACTTTCGCCTTTCGTAATCCGCATCATTGTCAACTTGGCCACACTGTATTTTCTCGCACACACAACTCTTATCGTGCACTAATCATTGTCCGGATACTCTATAAAGGGTAGCTGATAAGAACCCTCCCTGCCGGTTTGCTTCGTACAGTTTGGCAACATGCTTCATTGTTGATCTATCCTATCTAGTAGTACGCTATAACTCCGTATTTCACGTACCTCTACATTTGCAAAACATGAAGAATTATTCCAGATCTCAATTACAATATGCGCGGCGTGTTTCTGTTTCTCAGTTGTGTTGCAACGTCTTCTGCACTCAAAGTAATGACATTCAACACATGGGTCAGCGGCCGCGAGGTATCTAATCATCAATAGAACGCGCCTTTTTGCCTCTTCTCCATCTCTGTTTTTTTCGTCACTCCCTCACTTATTGTTATCGAGTATTTACTACTTACTTCGAGGTGCAATTTATCTCTATAATATTCAGGTGAATGATGGTCTTACGAAGCTCGCCAACCACATTCGCGCTGTCGATCCCGATGTCGTAGCCTTGCAGGTCGTCTTTTGAATGATTTCTTGAAAATATTTATTGAGTATTTCGATAATCCTTAACAGGAAATCGAGGACCAGTATGTTGTACCGAACATCACGACATTGCTCGGCAGTGGATGGCAGGGGGCCCACCACTGCAATGCGAGCTATCCCGATACGGGCATCATTACCAGGCATACGGTAAGCGTACTATATCATTATTCAAAACAACTGAAAGCCAAACGGTTGCATATTTTATGCGTACAATATCGTGAAATAGTGTTTTTACGACGAAACAATTTAGATCATTCCGGGCAGCTATGCGCAGGTCTCAACAGGCTTTGGTGTGCAGATTCAGCTGGATTCCGGGAAACAGGTTAAATTACTGGAAATGCATGATTTCATGATTTAATACATATTTCACTTATACATATTAAAATGCGGGAAGCTGCATGACTTCTGCTTCTAGATCGTTTTCTGGTCGATGCACCTCGATTATTTGAGTTACGGCCCGTACGCGGCTAATAACAAGCAAGTCACGTCGCCGGATCAGATTATGGCTGGAGAGTATCCGAGTGACTACGACGGTCAGAGTTGCATTACAGTCTAGATATAACTTTATTGCTATCTCACAAGTAAATGCATATAAATTGTAACTGAATTTTTAATGAGCACAAGTAAAAAAACGTCCGACAAAAATACGGAGATCTAAGAGATTGTAAATGCGTGTAATTAGAAAAGGGAGGAATGTTCAGGGCGCGCTCAAAACATGGTCGAACTCGTCTCCTCCGAGGCTTTCGTTGCGCAGGTACGATCTCTACGATTCATACGTTATATTTTTAATCTATTATAATATATTAATGGGATTTTTCGTGAATTCTAAAGCTTTTTTCACTATACTCTCCATTTTACGGTTCGTAACAGTAGCAGTGTCCCAGTGCTCGTGGCCGGCGACTTCAACGCACCCTCGCATCTTGACTGGATACGGACCAACGCGTTGGTTGCTCCACGCTGACAATGAGCCTTATCACGACTTTGACTCGACTTAGATGCCAACTTCTTAAGCATCACTGTCTGATGTACTCTTAGTGAAGTATCTATGATTGACGAAAATTTTCGGTCGCTTCCTATTTTGAGAGCGAAGCAGTGTGAAGAGAGTCTAGACAAAAGTCGAAATGACGGATACTTCACATCAATAATAAGTCCATCAAGGATCTCATTCCAGTCGCATCCACGGAGACTGGGAATTCGCGTGGCCTGCAACGCTCATTCTGTCCACTGCCTCGGGCATGATCGACTCCTTCAGACAACTATATCCCGACCCCGTGGCTAGCCCGGGTGTGCCAACTTATTTCCTATTCGTTCTTGTAATGTCAAACCGCATTAAATGTATTTATATTGTCTTTGCCCTCGATTCCTAGGTCTCTCGTGGTCAACCGTGAACAAGTTCAACAGTCAATGGGACTACACCATTCCCGAACCGCAGGATCGACTGGACTTCATCTTCTACAGGGGACCACTCAAGTGAGCAACGCTTGCTAAGCATGCACATTGGACTCTGAACCTGCATGACAGTCTTATGCAATTTCGTATGACATTTGCGAAACAAATAATAATTTCTCAAGCAAAAGTTCTACGTCGTAGTTGATCCGTCAACGACCAACAAGACCCAATAGAGACACATATCTAACTTATTCAATAGCAAATAATGAAATTTCTATCTCAATTTCTAACGTTTTGAAAAGCTTCTATAATAAATACAAATGTGTTCTCAGACCTGTATCATCGGGGCCATACGCGGGCAACAGCACCCTGACACCCATTCCCAATCACTGGAACAACGACTATCCCAGTGACCACTACGCCTTCGTTACCACCTTCGATGTGCGAGTTATTTAAATACTTCAAAATATGAATTGCCGTAGTCAAACAATTTACATCGTTGCAGGAGACAGCTTCATCTCATGCGCCTGTAGAGATGCAACCAATCGATCCGCAATTCCTCCTGGTAACATCGTTTCTTATTTTCCCGAAATCAGTGATTTCTCTCCAATATTTCTAATATGGTCGTTGGAATCTGGCGCTATGCTACTTTTTTTTCTTCTGTACAGAGCATATAATGAAACGGAGAATCACACACAATCACATCAATTAATTTCAGAGACCACCCCAGCGCTACCTCAGCCAAACTGACATGTGCGATGTGCAAATATACCACGGAGTGCACAAGCCTTAGTCGAAAGATTTTGAAGAGCGTCTTGTATAAACCGTTATACTTCCTACGATTGTATCTACGCATCTCTCGCAGATCCATAGATATTTAGGTACTTCCACACAATGTGAACTGCTGCCCACTCTTTTTCACGCTCAAACTTTCAATTCAAGATTCAACAATTTCCCGGAGCGTAGATACACATGGGCTGACAAATTATCCCACTATTTTCTGATGCTTGTAGTTCAATGCCTTTTCGGAAACCTCTCTTCCCCCAATCCCTATCTGTCTCCTTCCCCATCCCTTCTGTCCTCGCCTAGCCTATCCTCTTCCCTTCCTTCCCCTTTATCAGATCTCCGATCTGATATCTATCTCCTGTCTGCCCTTTGATAAGAAGCTCCTCCTTCCCTGGCAATACAACTGTTCCAACTACGAGCTTTCTTACAATTGTGAAGAAGTTGTCGTGGATTGATTGGGCTCCTCAGTACACTCCTTCGTTGCTGCTAGGTACGTCTAAACTTACCGCTTTCACATATCCTCTTGGACTGATCTAGTACGAAGTGAGTAATTCTCAAAGGGTATATCCGATTCATTTTGTTATTGCACTCAATTTTCATCATTCTCTTCTTGTGGTGTGTGGTAGTCTTTCAATTCGTCTCTCCCACTTTCGCCTTTCAACCAAAGAACAGTTTGTTCGTCTTCTTCCCTTACAATTCGGTCATCTTGTTAGCAAGAGTTAGCAATCTTAGGGAAATAGCACTAAGAGAAGATCAAAATTTCTAGTAGTCGTCTGATTCAAGATGCTATTATCCCTCATTCTACAGCAGTTTTGCTAGTTAAAAATTGAGTAATCCCCCTTGCGTATACCTATCTTATTTTGTTGTTATACCTCACTAGGTTCGTATTCGTCACCCCGTTCAGGATGCTATTCCCCCTAATGCTACTCGTCTCATGCCTGCCAGCATCCGCCTTCAAAGTTATGACGTTCAATCTGTGGAACAGTGGCAAAAATGTATGCCCTATTTTCCCTTATAGGCCTCTATTATTGACTGTTTCCTCATTAAATCATGATCTTTGGTCTTTGAGGTGAAAGACGGGCTGCGACAGATAGCGAATCACATCCGTATCGTTGATCCCGACATCGTGGCACTTCAGGTAGGCAACTGGTATATCTATCTATACTTGTTCGGCTTTATGGTTAGGAAATAGAAATCAAGTAAATTTGCATTCCTCTCTACTAGTTCATTGAATTCATTCATTAGCTTTCAAACAATCATCCCCAAACGGCTATTTGTAGTTCAATGCCGTGTGTGTCCGTACTATCACCCGATATCGCCACATGCGAGAGCAGAGGGGTTCACGAGAACTCACCGTGACCTGGGAGTGATCTCACTTTCGCCTGCTGGATTATCAGAGATCCTGTGACGGATCATATCCAGACAATCACTATTTTGTTGTAGATGGAGTATGGGATAGCACAAACATAACACGAAAAACGATAGAAAACGTCCTAAGATACGTGCAATGCGTTCATAATCATCTCGTCCCATAGCATTTCATAGAAACAGGTGGTGTGAGTACTCAGTCGAGGCTAGGGCCATGTGGGAAGATCAGAGAGATCGGATAGCTACCACTCTTATTGTTAGAGAAGGGAGGTGAGCAAAAAAACAAGAGTATGACAACTTTTCTAGTGCTTTTTCAACATGAACCGAGGCTATGTTGAAACAATATAGGAGAAAACAAGCATAGGGGAAAGATATGCAAAAGACAATTCTTGAAATTATCACTCACAGGAGGTAGATGACGTCCACGTTGTTCCCAACATCACTAAGCTTCTGGGAAATCGATGGCAGGTGAGTTGTGAGGGACTTATGCCGTCGTCTGATACCTATATAGGTAATATTTATGGATTGAAAAGAGTGTGAAGATGAAATCTTGACACATATTCTTTGCAGAGCTCCCACCGGTGTCCCTATGGCAAGAAGAATCCGGATATGGGGATCATCTCGAAGCATAAGGTCGTGAATGTTATCGCAATAGAGTAGTTTTCAAAAGTGCTTATTGTTTGAGAGAGTAACAAGCTTCATGGGGCGCCGTTGCGAAGTTAGATCAAAGCCTTACTGTCTTGTCATCAAGCTGATCTACCGAACTACTCATAACCATGATGTACCTATCGTACTCCATTACCGTGCTAATTCAGATTCTTCCCGGAAGTTACGCCGACCTCCCACGGGGCTTCAGTGTTACGATTGAATTGGAGACGGGCTTGCAGGTAATCAATCATTTAGCCACAAAACGATCCTCTTATTCAAGCTTCCCTTGCCCGAATAGTCGTTGTTGCATAGACAACATTAATTCATCTCCAGGTTGCCTTCTGGTCCCTACACCTCAACCACCATAACTACGGACCGTACGCTGTGATTGAGGGAAAGGGAACGACGAGAGCGATTATGAAGAACATGATGAAGAGGGAGCATCCAGGTTTTTTTATCGGTTTGATTACTACATACAAAATACATTGAAATCGTTTTTTTTCTATGTGTGGCTTTACGGGATGCACAAAATCATTTCCGCACAATCTTGCTATTTACCTATTTATCTGTGGTTTATGGTCCGAACCGGAACCGAACTGTGTCAACCCCTCCAAAATATCACTGTCAGGTCGCACGCAGAATATCGTCGATTTACTCAGCTCACCGGCGTTTCAGTCACAGGTTATCTCTAGAGCATTACATTCGAGTCTTTTTAACATCAATCGATAATGAGCACAACTGTCAAAAGCTTATTATTCTGTATCAAAGACTTACTTGTTACTTACTATCATGGCTTATTATCATGTGGAAGGTGGTGCAAAACTATTTTAAAAAACTTAAAGGGACATGGAAGTGATTTTCAAGTGAAGCTTATATGAAAGTTTTTTGTCGTAATTAGCATAAAAACAAAAGGAAAAATTATAAAAATTAATGGTATTCGAGAAATGATTTTTTTGAAATTTCGCTCAACGACGACGCTACTGTGTTTAGCGAAAGGAATTAAGCTAAAAGCGACATTCTTCTCAACGACGGAAGACAGGAACAAAAAAATAAAACATACGATTTTCGAGTTTTTCTTTGGATTTTTTTTATTGTCACTATATTTTTCCTCACATTTTGAAACCTTAGAAGAATTTTCATCGAAGTTTACAACTTTTGGTTAGAGGCTGCTTCCTCCCTTTAACACACAATAGTCAGAAAAGCAGGCAACTCAGATCGCCAACTCCCGCCGTTCTCCTGTTATCGTAGCGGGCGACTTCAATTGTCCCTCGCATCTCGACTGGACCAAGCACAATGCGTATGCTATTCCTTCAGAACACTCTCAAAAAAGTTATTCAAAATCAAACTTAATCTGTCTCAGAAGTGTGTAGCGCTTCGAAAAAATATCAAAATATAGTAGAATAAACCGATCCGTCAGTGTCTTTCGTTCCAAAATGAGTCTAATTCTCCCACCTTTGCACACTCTCTCGCCTTATATTCGGAATGATTTTCCGACGGAGCTTTTTAATCCACTATGTATAATAAAATACATAAAAAAATCTATAATATTTAGTCGAGAACACGGTGGAGTATCCTTCCTATGGCCTGTTACTCGTCTACTATCAGCTGTCGGCGGGATGACCGATTCCTTCAGGGAAGTTCATCCCGACCCCGTCGCTCATCCTGGTAGGCTTATTTTTTTAAATATATTGTATCTATTTTCGCTATTTCAATTGTAATAGGTCTGGAAAGAATGTAGAGTACAAAGAATTGCAGGACGCACGTGGTCAACGATCCAGAAGCACAACAAGCACAACAAGACACTCGCGGAGCCACAGGATCGCATCGACTTCATCTTCTACCGGGGAGCCATCAGGTCAGTTTTACCGCGAAGACAGCCTCTTTATTTAACGCCGAAAAACGATGACAATCTTACTGTTCTGAACCTGGATAAAGTTAAAAACAAGCAGACTAATAACATGGAATTGAAGGCCTATTTCATCTACGACGTATGCCGGAAACGCATCGATCCATCCCATCCCGCATCATAGCAAGAACGGCTACCCGAGTGACCACTACGCTGTTGTCACGACCTTCGAGGTATAGATCGCAGTATTCCACCCGATGAAGAACACTTGGAATGCTCTGGGATATGGTTGCCAAAATGTTCAGTTAGTCGTTTCATTCCTATCTCGTAAGACCTAGTGTTCAGGAATCACCGATCCCCGTTAAATCGACCAAGCTCATTCCCCTGCATCCGATATTCATGAAGGTACGAAACTGCATATTTTGATGTTTCAGGAAAAAATCAACGCAATCATTAATTGTTCTTGTTTTCATTTAGAAGAAGTCCGTTCGAAAACAGCGCGAGATCTGCCAGCATACGATATTCCATGGGGGCAATCGATAAATGATACGGACACCTCGGTCGTATTGTACTTTTAAGAATTAACAACTATTTGATAATATTTAACTTTTTCATTGCTGGATAAGGCTGACGAAAGAGCTCACGACAGCTGTATACAGATATATCTCACCACAGTCAGTTACCGGTCCCGACAGAATGATATTAAGAGCCCGAGAAAAACGATCTCAGCGCTGATATCATACTGTCTCTGTTTTTTATATCATTCTTCTCCGATATACCAGACTAATTCTAAACAATCCGCAGGCACAGGTGAAATAGGCGTCGTATATACTTAAGTTTTCATGGGTACAGGGTGTTTCAGAAGCAAATACACTATCCTTTGATTTCTTGAATGGTAGTGTATCTCTTTATGACACCTATGCCTGTTTTAAAGTTTTACAAATTGCATTTCGTCCAACCAACAACTCTCGACTGCAGTTAATCTAATGGAAGACAGCTCGCTTCATTATTTGCAGAACGTGGACCGTCACTATCACCTCATCGAGATTCTTCGCATGTTAGTAATATTACAAGCGCCATTGAGTTTGACATACTTGTAGAATATTTAAAAGATTTATATAAATCGCAGTCCTTCATTATTTGCTTGAAAACCATGATATTTCTGTGAAAGAGGACGACCGAAAACCGTCTTTTTTTCTCAAAGGAGTGGAGAGCACCTTTCTTTCTTTTCTCAAACAGAGAGAGAGTGGAGAATAGGTAGGAATCGAGAAAATTGGAAACGGGAATATATCAAACTTTTTGGCGCTTGTAATAAGCAGGTAGTTAAAGGCCCCCTCTGACCATCTCATTCATTTCTAGGCACATCCAATTAACGTGCGGTTAATTGATTGTGAGAGACAAGAGAGGAATGAAGAGACGCAGAAAGCGAGAGAAATCTTTGCGCAGCTTTTTCTCAACAACGTCGAAGTTTCATACTTTCAACTTTTTGCTCGGAACTCAGGACACCGAGAACTATCCAATTATGTCAAAAAAGCATAGGGTAAAAAATGGTCGTTGGGCACAGCATTCCAATCGTCATAATAGCAAATAGCGGTTTTCGCGTAGAGGATCCGATCCTGTAGGCGAACCAGTGAACGAAAAAATATGAATTTAAAAACTTAAGCCACAACACCACTATGAATTCAACAAGTTCTGAAATTTTTTCAGAACCTAGCCGGCTTGAAAAATCTCAGAAGCACTCGTCCTAATCTTTTCTTAAAGCAATTAAATTAAGATATGATATCACGTATGGCATGTTCGCAGTGTTCATAATGCATCCAATTATGTTCTACATGTTCTTCAAAAAGTCTGATATGTTGACGATCGACTTGCGCATCGGTTATGTTGTGGAGCAGGTAATTTCCGGTGGGGAGGTGAGGTTAACAGTTATTACACGCAGAAAAATATGTACAAAGGATCGAATGGATTGGGTGTAATGAGGCTGAGACTGAGATATTATATTGGGAGACCTCCTTTGTATCAGAAAGACGAAAAGTGAATCAGTAGAGAACCAGCAGCGAATTACATTCACGTTGTGGAAACAGATAAAAAGAACCGGGTCGCTTGCTATAAATTTCAGGCCATTTATCTTGGTCAGGACATCTTCTGGAACTTGTGTTGTTGTGTGTATCCCGATTTTCCCCTTCCGGCCTTCATATGCACAGGCTTTCTGTGCACATCGTTCCCAATATATGGGCCAACAATTTTGGTACAGAAAACTTACATAGCTAATCGGGCGCTTTTTCATTGTTACTTGTACGGCTATCTGGAATTGCAACGCAAATTCAATCAAGTATTCATGAAGAACAACTCAATGAAATGTAGAGGAGTGGATGATTGTTATTGCGGCGAATAAGCAAATGGTTGCTTTTCAAAATGTATTCCACATTGTTTCCAGGCCATCCAATCTATCTTTACTGTACTGGTCGGCTTAGCGTATCTATACATAAACATGCTCGTTCATCAGATTATCACACCTGTCGGAAGCTTTTGGAAATGGAACAAGACGTGAGGATGTCAAGGGGGGTTCACTATAGACTGTGCAAGGCCATTTAAATAGGAAGATGGCAAATTATATATTCAGGAATATTGTTTTCAGCAAGCAGTGCCTGCTAATGGGCTATTTCGCATTAATCTTGAGCACAAACGTGGCTTTGTTCTTTGCCTTTGCTGTTGAAAGCGATCGGAAGGAGGAATATCTGCAGGCGAGCTTAACATTGCCATTGATTTATGTGAAGATTCGTTAAAACTTTTTCACGCTTGTTAAAGCAAATAAAACACACCCGTGCGTTTCTTTCCTTCTAAAATGCCTCTAATTCTTTTTTTTTCTGCCCACTAGCTCGCCTGATATTCGGAAAGATTAGAAAGATATTTTTATTTCAATCTACTAAATCATGCACTTGTATACATTTTAAACGTTGCACACTGCAAAAATAATGTACTGCACGAATAAAATAACTTTTACTCTTTCACTCTTCCACGTTCGCACAATCGCACAATCACGGGATCGCACAATCCATTTTTTAGCAATAGTCATTCTTTACGTCATGATGGGAATGCCTGATTGAGAATCAGGACACCCTGATTCTCAATCAGGCATTCCCATTTTCCGATTTGTGGTTTGAGCTTCACTATTAGAACAACCATTTCTCCGAACGAGAGATCGTGCAAAGAGAGGAGAGCGCAGAGAGTGAAACAATCCAAACCTCAATTAGCATACACGTGCCTTTCTTGATCCTTTAAGAGTGTTTACTTCTCCGGTAATGTCTGGATACATCCAGGGGAAGAGTTCGCATGCATATATTCGGTTCTGTAGCATGCATGCGCTATGTCTCCAGGATGTACCTTCCGTACTCCCTGGATGCATACTTTGCTCTGTCTTGCTCCCTTCTTGCCTCTCAGATGCATGTCAACAATTGCTAGTATAATCACAAATTTATCAAGTTTAAAGAACACAAGTTGGAGCATCATCATCTTGGAAAGAATAATCGAACTAGAACAATAAGAGCTTTGGTGGACTAGAATAAGTAGAACAACTTTACGTACCTTTACAATCGAAAAAGACGTTCTCCACATGCGCTAGGTATATAATGAAAATCAAAATATGTACTGCATCTCTGAGATTGACTTGCCACCTCACCTTTCGGTTGTAGACATTGAAAAACCGGCGAAGAATAATTTATTCTTCACGCTAAATCGTCCGTTCATTATGTCGTGTTCGACTATTCGCCAACCTGCATCTTAACAATATTACTAGTAGCACATAGAATACAGGAGTAGCAATGCTCAAAACATAACGAAGTTTCGAAATGAAAAAGTCAAGAGCATGAGCGCGCACTCTGGTTCCTGGATGTATCCCCGTTCTGCCTCCAGGAGGTATGCATGTATCTCCTGCAGGCTTAATTGTGTCTCCAGGATGTTCCTATTAGAACCGTGAAATAAAAGGAGGAATCTGTTCCACTGGATGTTCCTTGCCATCTAGGCATGACCGGAGAATTGGTATTTTTTCAGATACCTGACTTTGCATGGCTGAAGGAGTACCCAGGTGTTATTACGATATACGGAGGAATAATTGGAGATCTCGGTCCGTTCAAAAAAGGTATAGTGGATTAAAGTGGTCAGTCCTTTTTTCGCTCCAGCCATTCCCTCGCGTGATATTCAATCAGAATGATCTATTTACGTATATTTCGGTTTCGCTATGCAAACATTCAATGCGTTTGCTTTTTCTCTCAGAACCAAGCTGATCCCGTGTGGTTGCAGAAATTATCTTCCTCGGTATATCTCTCCCACTCATCGGCTGGTACCTGATCTTTGTTTCAATAAACATTATTAAGACCCTGAAGACAAACATGGTAAGCTTATTATCCATTCCTGAAGGCGTGGTTAAGATTTTTTTCCTTTTTGAGCAGCATTTTATACAAGTCTATCTGTGCTCGAAACCGAGCAACTATTAAAATCGGGTGAACAAATATAGATACATTATATACACACCTTTTTACGCTCCAATAGTTCGGGACAAATGCGCGGGAATTTAAATTTCTATCTCTTATATTTATCCGCTACGCAGGCTGTGAATGTTGCTGTTTCCGACAAATCACTTCGCATGCAACGGCTGGTCTGCCAGTGGTTGGTACAAGCGGTACGTAATTCTTACCGTTGCGTAAAACGTTACATCTGTTATTTTGTTGCTAAATGCTCCTAATCTCTCACCTTTGCACCTTCTTTCTCCAGATATTCAGAACATTAACGATTCCATTTCCGCTATCGACTTACATAGATAGTCACAAACCAGCTACATCAATGCTTTCATTTGCATAGGTTAAAGCGACCAGAGATAAATAGCTGGATATGTCATTTTTTGAATGATTGAGGAAAGTGAGAAGCAAGAAGAACGTTTAGATGTACCTAAGTGCTATCGTCTACCTCGGCCCGCTCTTCATACTCTTCACCATCTTCGCCCTTCCATTCTCGTACATCCCTCAGCCCCTGCTTCCCCTTACCCGATTCATTGTGCCGGTTTGTTTCATGACAATATCATTGACGAAACACGTCGTACGAGAATTACTTTTTGAAAATCTTCAATTTTGAAAGTATATTGTATAATAATAAATAGGAATGAACGCCATGCAGCAAGCAATACACGAAGACAAAAAACATTTCAGCTATGCTATACGCACAATTCGGCAACACTCACATTTAGTCTAATCTACCGTACCCAACAGTATCAAGAGGTAGTTTTCTTCTTGTTTAGAAAATGTTACTAAGCACTGTACTGCGCATGACTAG
Organism: Micoletzkya japonica; assembly: GCA_900490955.1. NCBI lineage: Eukaryota > Metazoa > Nematoda > Chromadorea > Rhabditida > Diplogasteridae > Micoletzkya > Micoletzkya japonica. The sequence goes on along the minus strand of LS917717.1, from coordinate 89,155 downwards.
ATACCTATTTATTACGGTTGACTAAGGTGTTCTTCGTTCTTATTTTATTTATACGAGATAGAGAAGCGCGGTATGAAGAGAGTTCACTAATTCGAATGATCATGGAATCGATACGATCGTAAACACTATCAGGAGCGAAAATAGTCGTTGATTGTAACCGTTAAGGGTTTGCTTGAGCTCCTCGAGTCAGGACTATCTTTCCTTTTGCGACGGCCTATTCTACTGCGCCGAAATGCGACCAAGAAAATAGAACCTAGAAACCCATCTAGAAGTATTAGTACTGCTTTTTCAACGAATTTGGCCAGTTAATCGTCGCTTAGAACAAAAAAAATGACATTCAGGTATTTTATTGCTCTGACACTATCTAGATAGCCACATTGAATCACTGTAAAAAGCAACGGCCTACCTTTGTCAACCAGTCCAACTAAACCATAGCTCAATCATGGTCCTTATTGACTTTGTTTTGTTCTTACTAACTCTGCCTCACTAAAACGAGTCTGTTCATGAGGCTGATCTAAAAAGCTCTCCGTTATCCTTTCCTAGTACTTCTTTCCTTTATGTTATGCGTATCGATTCCCAGTGGATAAAGGGTTTGTCATGTAGTTGCATCCTCGTGAAAGAACTGTGTGTTGGGGATAGGATTTCCAGGCTGGGTTCAGAGGGAGGGAAAGAGGGAGGTAAGAGAGAGTGTAGGAGAGGGAGAGGGAGAGGCGCCAACTGCTCCCTCCCTCTCCCCTTCCTCCTCCTCGCAGAAAATGTCTTCACTCTGTTCACGGTGATTGATCAGATCGTCTTGTTATCACCTCTTTCACTGTCCTCATTGGCTCTCTAGCAAAGCATTTCCTGCTTTCTGGAACCTTGCCAGATCTAAAAATAAAACTATATAGCTAATGTAGCAGGAAGCTCACGAGACTCCTCGCATCTGGATAGCTCCATAAAACGTTTCCTTCTCCTGATACTGATCGAGGCGCAACTTCCAACCAGGCTTTTGGCTCTGTTTTCCCCGGTGCAGCATTTCGTTCGCTATTTTATTCTGAAAAATATTATATATATACATATGTAGTTATAACTGAGTACGGGAAGATGGAATATCAAGGAATGTAAATTTTAGAGAGATAGTAGAGTAATATCATGCCCTCCTCCTGTCCCGTGATCCGTTCCCCTTCCTTCCGGAACCCTCTCCCCCTCTATCTCTCCAATACGTGCCCTTGTATGCTTATCCCGATGACTAATCCAACCAACATGTCTCATCATCTCCACCCCTCTCCCCCTTCCCCCTTCTTTTCTCTTCTTCCTTCCTCTTCCTATTCCATTCTCCCCTCCATCTGCCCTAGAGCGCTAAGTAGAGAACTCCTCTTTTCTCTGTTCCATTTGCTCATGATCACTGTTCATAAGGCTGATCTAAGTAACTTTATTCGTATAATATCACTCGTAATATTTCCACGTGTGAACTATGAAAAATGCTTCTCATCCAGATAGCATCTATCTCGTACCTCCATTATCCCCCTCCTAACCCTTCTCTAACAACTGCCAATGTCTCCATCCACCATCGCCACTCATTATCACACTTTATATCCGCATGTTTGTCTTTTCCGCCCGTCTTCCGTATTTTAGAGCCCAGTCTCTGACTTTCTCTTTCATTTATGGCTGGACTAAAACCCAACAAATAGCACCCAACATCTGTATTTTCGTAATGGTAATGCAAGAAGCTGTTTCTCATCGGAAGTGTACCCAGGGAGAAAGAGTAAATCGGGGGGGGGGGAGAGGGGGAGGGGGATGAGGAAGATTCTACGCTCACGGCCATTCAATACGCGAACACGAACGAATACACACACAGACAAACAGAAACTGCCGTTTCGACTGGAAGGCTATTCATAGCCATCCAAGCTTTTTCGTTAGAGTAGGAAGAGGACCTGGGAAAGTTCAATATTGTCCGTGGACTGTACATGTTTATTGGATGGCTTGAATGCTTTCTATCGCTCATGTTATGGATGATCCTTGTTCGGTTATTTGATGTGAACTGGTCAAACGGACACGGAAATCGCAGAGGAGAATGTTCCGTCAGTTGCCTCATTCCTAATTTATACGAGACAGTGAAGCGGAATGAAGACAGCCGACGAAGTAGGAATGAGTTTACTGGCGGAACTTTTTACTCAATATTAAGGTGACTCAAAATTCACGCAGGTACTCTAAAATAATTTCAACGTTTCTTCCATTCTTATCACTTCAGCACTATTTATCGGGTGGCCTCCGGTCAACTCCACAACTAAAATAGATTCTCTACGGAAGGAAGTGATTCACTCATTCAACCGGGGCATAGCATAAAAATTATGGCTGTCCCTCAACTGATCTTGGAGATAATATCGAGACTTATGGATTAATGCTTTACCATAGATTTAGTGGCAAAACATGGCTTGTCTGCTCTAGGAAAGCATTTCGCATGTTGAGAGCAAAGACAAAGTAGGAATGACGTTTACTGACGGAACTTTTTCGCACGCAATATAATGAGCGGCCCTCGATACCATCTCCCGTAGATCACAAATACTACAGGAATAGCTCGCAATCCTCCCATCGCCCTGTCCGTTCTTTCTTTATTGTCATCCTCTGAACACATTGAATAGAAGAGACCGAGAGGGGGAAGGGGAGGAATGCTAGCCGCGCCTTATGGTCATCTCCAATGAGTCATCTACAACCAAATATTGAGAGAGAGGGAGGGAGGGAGAGACTGTGTTCCCTGTTGAATCACAGGAGGAATGAAGCCTGGAGGGGCTGGTCACCCCCCTCTCCCCAAGGTGACTGTGCTTCTATATGAGCGGGAGAGAGGTGCGATACGTTTCTTTCCTGGGATCGAATGCACTGCTTATCGACTCCTCCATCATCTCAAGAAAGCATTTCTCTAGCATTTGTAATATTACCATTATGTCTTGATTCGTTTCTATGCTAAATAACTCATATTTCGCTGTTTTTTTGCATTGCAGTAATCATTCTTCTAATTCGCGCAATAGAGGCCAGCCAATTCGTTTATGATCCCCCCTCCCTTTGATGCCCCTCCACCCCCATGACACGCTGTAGTAAGCATCTCAGCGTATAAACTATCGCCCCCCCTTCTTTCTTCCCCCCTTCCTTTCCTTTCTCTTCTTTCCTTCTTCTTCTTTTCGCTCCACTTTTCCTCCCAGGGAGATCCCTCTCCCATGTCAATATTATTTTTTTAATCTTAAAAGAAATGACCTCACAAGGATCCGAATTTGTGCCACTCTTTCTCTTTTTCATTGGCTGTATTAATTAAGTGATTATGTGTTACTTCTAAAAAAATATAACTGTCAATTTTCCGCAGAATTTTTCCAACTTCTTTTGAAACATTTCCCAGCGAAATCAGCTCTACATTTCTACGTCATCGATAATCACCTTAAAAATTTTCAACTTTTCCAGTTTTCATGATTTCTATTTAGATCCTGTAGTTTTGCTGCCTATCTAGTGCGTTGTGGTGTATCAATCAAAATTCATTTTCCATTTTTCATATTCTTAAATATTCTTTTTTCATGTTCTTCAATATTCTTTGTTTCATATTCTTCAATATTCATTTTCCATTTTTCATATTCTTCAATATTCGAATATTCTTCTATCATGCAAAGCTGCGCCTTCTGTTCATTCGCTTCCTGAGTGTAACATTCTCGACACTGTACAAAACTCCTTCACCTTGCCTCGGGGAGAGTCTTGGCAAAAACGGGATAGAACGCTTCATTTCCATTCCTTTTCTCCCATGTCAGTGCATGCGTACACCTTCATTCTACACTGTTCTTTCGACTTTTTGACTTTTCTTAGTCAAAATGAAAATCTCTACCGCTTTTTCGACCACTAATCGGGAAGACCAGAGGAAACAACGTCAATTTATGTTGTCCACACTTTCCTCTATTCTGTTATCTATTCTAGAAACTATGCTCGAAATTATTTCAGCTTACGTATTATGGATAAAACGTTCACCGACCGGTAGGGTTAAAATTTAAAAAAAGCTTGAAACAGTAGCAATATCGCTCTCATTGTCCGTGATTTCTATCACTAGCCCCCTTCCCCCTCCCCTTCCCCCTCGATTGGTCTCTCCATGCAGATCGGAATGTCGCATGCGGTGGCCCGGTCTCGATTCGTGCTCATTGCCATTAGCGTCGTCGTCACTCTCGTTGGAATGGCCATGCTGGTAAGCGAGCTTCTCGTTCACGAAAAAACGTTCCGTTATTCGTTCCGTTATAAACGTTATTCCTACTTTGCCTGCACGCTATTCTAACCTCTTCGCTCTGTCGTCGTAACGACAAATGCGGAACACTTTTTCCCAAGCATAGATAGCTGGGAAAATAGGAATAAATAGGAATAAATAGGAAATAGCACTATGATTTCACGTAAATATCACATGATTCCACTATGTATTTGCTTCAGCTGGCCACTCTCTTCTCCGTTTCCTTCCGAACCGTCAACGTACCGTACCTCAATGGAAAGAAGTGAGCGCATTTCATACCTTCAATTACTTGAACCTTGAAAGAGATCCTTCCAGATATTTTATAGATCAAAGAGATCCTTCCAGATACTTTGGCCTCTTCCGCTACTGCTGGGAGCCGTACCCGTTCAACCTGGGCGACATGAGCTCCATAAATCCGCGTGAGATTAAAGATAAACTTATCTCGAAGACGAAAGATCAAAGATCAAAGATGATTTCAGCCGTGTCAACGTGCTACCTGCGCAGCATGTCGCCCGACTCGTTCGTTCGCCAGGCAATGCTTGTACCGGGACAGACGAATACCAACGAGGTCATGTACGGTAAGTATCAAATATTGGTCAAGATGTTTCGTCAGTAAATTCATTCCCCCTTTGTCTGCACTCTCTTCACGCCGCTTCGCTCTCTCATTGGAAATAGGAATGATGGTAGCCGACGGAGCATTTTCTTCAACCATAATAGCCTGAGAAATGTTCTTTCTGACGCTTCACACATCCATAATAGACAAAAACCCGTTTTAGAGAATTAAAAGTGAAACATAAGCGGGAATGGTACGCTAATTTTCAATAAATATTCCCCAATGTAATAAAGAAGGTCGTGCATTCCCCATTGCAGGCTTCGAGAAGTCCACGCTGATCCTCCTCGTGTGTTCCATAGTGCTCTGTCTCATGGCGGTCTTCTTCGCCCTGTGTACCCTCTTCAGCGAGATCTGCGCCCTCGCTCACTCTACCGTAGTACTGGCAGCCGGTCAGTTTGCGATTACTATTTTATTATTTCTTTATTTAAATTACACAAACATCGATAAGCATCTCCGTTCGATCGTTGTTTCTTCGTTCTTCTAGGGGTCAGAACGATGACAGGTCATAGTCCCGGTCTGTCCACCTCATGCGTCATCTCTCATATTCAGTCCCGATATCTATCGTTCACATCGTCCGCACTTTGACCAAACAGTCTTCGTTCCAAATATGCAGGCGATTACAATGAATCATGCAGCGGGGTGCTATCTCTATCTCTGTAGAAATACAGTATTGAGGAGATGGTTGAATGATAAAATTGTGCGCGTCTCCGTTATTTATGTACTTGCGTATTCAAGAGTTCTCTTCTCCGTGAGATTTATGAGTCCAAAATAACCGACTTTTACTAATTGTAAGCAGGTTTTGGGCAATCTTTTGTTGATAGATAGATATTTTATTTGCATAACACAAGGAAATGCGATAAAAATATATAAAAAGAACGGAGAAGAAGAAGAAGAGTTGAAAAGATCATTAACCTGATTTCAGAATATAGAAAGAAAAGAGGTCATTAAAAAAGCTTGTCAGATGAAAATATCACAGAGTTCCCCCCTCAATCACTGCGTTGTTCCCCTCACGTGCTATCATCACACTATCAACATTCTTCGTTTGCTCACTGACCTTTTTCCACTTCTCATGCGGCGCACTCATGTCACTTTTAGAACATTTGTGTGTGTTAGACTATTTTCAAAATTTTGCATATATTCATAGAATACGCTTATGAAAATTTTAATAATATGCAAATTTCCGCTTTGCAGCTCTGTGCGCGGCCTCGGGGTGGGGAGTGTATACGTACAACAATGAACAGCCAGAACTGCTCGGGGAGAACGACAAGGGACAGATGCTGCCCGTGAGCTACTTATACCGTTGTTTTGCAGCTGGAAGAGGAAGAAAATATGTAACCACAGTAAAAGTATTAATGAATCCTACCTTGTCCGCACTCTCTTCATACAGCTTTGCTCTTTCGTCGGAAATAGGAATGAGACGACTGACGGAATATTTTCGTCAACCATATAAAGTCTTTACTGTACTGCTAGCAAAAAATGAATCTGCCTCGGCGGAGACCAACGATAAAGTAACGTCAAGAATGGGCAAACGTATAACTACTTAAATCCATAATTTATACATATTTGCAGTACCACTACGGCTGGGCCTACTACTACACAGGCATCGCTGCCCTCATCCTCCTGGTGGCCTTTTTCGTTTCCGTCGTTGCCGCTTCTAGTATGCTCTCTTTGATCTTTGCCTAGACTCTAGCTTGATCTTTGATCTATGGACAGCGTGTGGTTTGACCTTTGGCCTTTCAGTGTTCTTCTATCACAAGCGACAGGCTCGCTCCCATTCGTCGGTGAAGCGAACCGGCATTAGCACTATACGATTGTAAAGATCAAGAGTTCAGGAGCCGGAAACCCGCGTGGAATACGTTTCACGCGAGTTATATGTACCTAGACATACCCGAAACTCCGCTTCTGCCCGCTTTTTTGTTCCGAATCCGTGCCTTCCTCACTTTATCCGGTATCCGGTCTTGCCGCGTCAAGACCCGCTAAGTCCAACCGTATCATTAGGCCTAAGATCTTAAGGTCTACGCCTACAGCTACCGTATACCTAGCTACCGTCTACCGTATACCTAGGCCAAATCTTAAGACCCTCCCCATCGTCATTCCACCTTCCTTATCTTCCCTCCGATCGACTTTACTGTGATTCATCACTATTATGTCCCTAGTCCCCCTACTTACCATAGTTACCCATTCCCTTCCATAATTGCGCATCGCTGTACATTGATTCAATTCACGGTGCGAATCCTCAATTCAAGCCATCGTTTCGATTGCTTTCCTCTTCTATATCGTAACCTTCCGAGTGATCTCGTATCGCGCAATAATAATGATTGGCACAGCCTTAACCTCCTGCATTGTGATAAAGCATTTACGGTCTGATCTGTATTGAAATGTGTCGAGTGTTGTAACATATTCCAACCAAGCGCAACATTTATTCTGGCTAACAGGCCCACCAACATAAGGGGCTCAAAGTCCCACAATTCCGATATGAAAGCGGGGGTTTATATCCTAGCACTCGAGGTCCCATATCGTTACGAGAAAGAGCCACTTCCCTACATAAATCCCTACAATCACGAAAGTCCCTAGGAAACTAGGAAAATGATCTCGTAGTGAATTAGCAAAGAAATTCCGATCGACTTACTGTAAGTCATGTGTCTACTACAGTAACCGATCATTTTAATTGCCTATTACAAAAAAAACGTTCTCCTTTTTTGGCTTAAAACCACAGACAACCACGACGAAAACAACAAGCACGAACAACAGAAACAAGCTAGAATAAAATGCGCTTTACAAAAAGAAAATTTACATAATAAATAATAGCATTATTATAAATATGTATTTTCGAGAGGGAAAAAAACAAGCTTTCAACACTTGGACAAGGAATGGGACTTCATCATTAAGACTTACTTGGTTAGGCGAGTCGGGAGCTAACAATAAATTGTGGTGGCTCTATGAACACTCTAAAGATTACCCTAGTTAGCGGGGAAAGGGTGTGTGGAATAGGGTATGGGCAACAATCGTGGACTAAACGTGCATAAATTACGGGAGGGAACCTTGCATCATGGACAAAAAAATCAGCCTGTGGGTCGGGTTTGCTACACGGTTTTCGATTATGCGAATACGGAGAGAGTGGGTATAGCTGGATTATAGCCAAGTTTCAGAGAGGGGTGATAAATAATAAGGATAACGGCGAGTAGCGGTGTGATTGATCCAGTCAGAGTGATTCATCATCGATTGATAGGCGTATCCTTTCCGTCAGTATCTTCAGTTCTTCTTCTTCTCCTCAGAAACCTGCGTATAGAAACCGTCATTAACCTATGCTTGTCCAAAAGGAATAGAAGATCAAAATATGCTACAGTAGCACATTATGGAGTAGGTGACGGTAATACAATAGGAAACCTCTTACCGTATGTTACCCCAAGACTACCGTATCGCCTACCGTATTCCCTCCATTCACTGAATAGCGTACCTTCTTGTCGTCGTCCTTCTCCACGAGATGGTCTTCCGAGTAGTTCCACAGCTGCGACAGTTCACCCCGACAGACGGCGAGGAGGAGGGGAATGATGAGACACGTGGGAACGAGGTACAGGAGGGCCGGTTGGGCACGCTGAAAGGGAACGAGTAGGAGGGGGAGGAGGGGGTACGGTAGTCCAGAGTTCTCAAGTCTTCTGCCTTTTGAAGAAGTCCCGCAAAACGTGTAATACAGTAGAGGTTTTGATTTTGCATTATTGCTCAGCACATAGTCTTCATATTTTATATTTCATATACTTTACTTCATATTTGCCCGTGTTTCTTTGATTCCCACCTTGAAGTGGTGCATGACAGCCATCGTAATGAAGAGACCCAGAGCATAGGCCACGATGGTCACGTAGAAGTAGATACTGCAAAGTGGTTCAACTCATTTTCTTCCTCTTCTCTTGTTTTTACTTTGACCCGAAACCGCAGTTAATCGGAAGCCTTCCCCCTATTCCTACCCACCGGAACTTGCGCTTCTCCGGCTGCGCCGGTCCCTTCGCCTTCTGCCCGGAGCCCTTCTCGATGAACTGCAAAGGACAGAGGGTTAAAGTAGCCGGCGAGGTAACGGTAATTGTACACAAAAAGATTTCGCTTTACTGCACTCAACTCTAGGCAATGAGTGATATTGCAAGCCATTCCTGGACCCTATACATTATAGTAATCGATATGGCGAACCATAATAAACAACTGTCCATCACTGCATTTCTCCACGAGTGACAGGTTCTGCCGAACAGCCGGGGCAGGATAGCATTACGCTTAATCCCCCCATACCACCTCTAGCGCAGCCTAAGTCACCCTCTCGCAGTGAGATAAACAAGCGCATGACTGTTCTAGACTGTATCTCGCTATGATCACGTTGGTTATTACGTACAACTAATTTCTTTCTACTTGACACTTTATGCGTATTCTTGTGATCAAGGACTAGTTACCTGCATCTCCCCGACGCGCTGGTCAAATCTACGAAGGAGCGCAATGAACAGACCGGGAATGACGATGTCTCCGAGTCCTACAACGAACTAACCAATTTCAGCCCTCCTTAGGGATACTGTAGCCCGCATATTTCGCAGTCTTAGCATACCCACAGCGAAAAATCCCACCTTGTAAATACTAATGATAGGGACCGTCTAGTCCAAAGAGAGTCTAAAGAGACCAAAGGCTGAGCCTACCCAGCATGGAGTACTTGCTAGCCTCCAGCCAGCCATTGCGGTAGAAATCCTGAGGGAACTGGAGGAGGATCGGAGCATCGATGCCCTTCGCTACCTTAACATGAGACCATTTTAAAATATTTCTCCATATTTCCATCATATATTCCGCTTATTCGCCTGTATTAGGTCCGTTTTACTTTGCTACTCTAGCGAATAATACATAAGCTACGCTCTACTTGAGACCAGTCAGAGTACGGCTTCGATTCCTACGTAAAACGAACATTGATAGGTCGATGGGGTGAACAAGCAGTGTTTAATGAATTTCGAATAAATAGCACAACCGGCCTATTATCAGCGATCCAGGCATCACTGTCTATCAACCCTTTTTCTTCCCCAAGCCCCCCCCTTACCGTAGTCATGACGTCAGTGGCGAAGACCCAGAAGATGTCGTAGAAGAACAGACCAATCAGCAGGAGGGTTCCGGCCTGCAATCGCAAACTGAACTACCGTGATCCAGATGAGCGCTATGATCTTCTATGGCTCTGATTAGTGTACCTTGAAGTTGGACAGGTGAAGGTTCTCGATACCGTAGATAGAGAAGGCAACGCCGAGGATGTTGTTGGTGATCCAGTGACTGCAATCGCTACCGTAAGCCCTTTCAGGTAATACCGTAATCTTTAGTTCTCTTTTACTTATACTTTGCGTATTACGTCAGCCAAGCGTATAATTTTGCTTGTAAGATACTGATATTTTTGCAAAAAAAAGGAAACAAGTCTTACCGTCTGTACAGATGGGAGATCGCAACGGACAGGCAGAAAAAGATAGCGATTGTGTCGTGTGTGTCCCACTCAACCTGAAAGAGGGTACTTGAATTGATAATACAGTAACTACTCTGGTATTTGCCCACACTCTGTTAACAGAAATAAGGGGTGTTACACGATGGTAACAGAATTGGAAATTCACCATTATGTTTACAGAAATAGGAAGTTACCCCCTTATTCCCGTCAAACCCGGTTGGCCTAGGCCGCGCTCTTCGATAGGGGTGGGATGCAGCTTGATTTTCTATCTCCGAGAAGTACGAGATACGTTCATGTAATGTGTTTCGTTCCTATCCCCTCCACCTCTAGCGAGGGTGATGGGCCTCCCTTTGGGAGAGGGATGAACGGCTATGAGTTTTGCACCTCTCTGCTAACAGCGAGCATACCATAGTGTAAACATAATTAGCTGCTTCACGGGGCATAGGGCAACCATTCTGTTAACAGAGCTGTGCGGCGCGGCCACTCTGCTAACAGAATTGCAGCCATTATGGTTACACGCATGTTAACATGATGGTGGTATTTCTGTTAACAGAGTGTGGGCAACTACCAGAGTGATAGACAAACTTAAAGGAAAGGGTCAAGAGTATCGTCCTCTTATCAAATCGTAGAACAGCTGTTGAGCACAGAGCTTTATCTTAATCCCCCCTAAACCCTCATTCTAAGTCCCTCCAAACCTTAAGCAGGTATTCAGTATCCTTCTTCTTCGCCTCCTCGATATCTCCCTCTTCCATCTCCTTCTTTCCCTTCTTGATCGAAAGAAGGTACGAGGTGCGCTTCTTCGGGCATCGGTCACCTTCAACATTTTAATTTTCAGATTCCCGCCAATCTGAAAAGCGGTAAATTCACAAGTCACACACCAATCGGGAGGAGGCGCAGGAAGAACGAGAAGAAGGGCTTGAGGAGAGCGGCGAGTGCGACGCAACCTGCACATCATAATTAGAGCCGTTCCAACTAGTCAAATACCCTGGACATCTATGTACTACATTTGAATGGTTATCCATTTCAATTACCCCATAACCTGCACATCACCAACCTTCGAAGCAGAGGAGCAGCAGGAGTACGGTCATACAGTGCTTCTTCGTGACCGTCGGCACCTGCTCCCAGAGGGGCAGAATCTGCAAAATGCCCGGCTCGATTTCCCGCCAAATTTCAAATTCAAAAGGTCGCTTTCAAAATGCGAACCGCGTGATTGACGAACTCGTCGACGGGCGTGCGGACGTTGGGCGGGAGCTGGTCGAGGGCTCGCGAGTAGTACGAGGGACCGGTGGCTGCCGCGGCGCTGCGCGCCTCCTGCCACTGCAATGCGCACTTCACACTTGCCATTTGTCTACCAAGTAATAATTGGTGTCCTGTACGTAGGATTCAATAAAGCGTACTCTAGAACGGAAAATTTTCGTTTAATCGCCACCTGGAGTTTCACAGTTGTCCTTTAATTACCCTCCCCTCTACATCCTTGCCGACGCACAATCAATACGACGTAATGGAAGGAAGGCATGAGAGCAGAGAAGCGGCGTTATTGTTGGGAATGGTTAGGAAATAGAGATATATCAAAAGAATAACAATAGTGCAGTATGTAATCTAGTAAAATAAATCAATATCTACCGTACCTTCTTGATCGGCTCGAGATATCCCAGGACGGGCGCGGGAACGTGCGCCTCTACGTTGGCCCAGTTCATCTTGTCAGGGCTGAAACGTAATTTATTAAATGACAGAACCATAATCAGCATTATTGACCGTGATATTTGAAAATACTCTTTAAAAAACGATCGAAATGCAGAGAAACGTCAGAAAAATCTTACTTGAAGAAGCAGTAGAGACCGAAGAGCACGAGGGACGCAGTGATCGGGAACCATTTCGCCTCCTTCAGAGTGATCGAGTTCTGCAAGGGCTGGTCTGTACACCAAGTGTTCTGGATCAATAGACGTTTGCTAGCACAGCCAAAACTTCTCCAACCATCTTTATCTATAAATTCATATATCTATATCTATTAAGGTGTTCCGACTCGGAACTTCCGAGCCATAAACTTGTACCGTACCTCGATCTTGTTCTGTCCCTTGCTGATCGTCCTTCTGACCAGCCGCGAGCTGCGCACTCCTCCAATTATGATGCACAGCAGGGACAGACCATATAGAACGCACGAGGCTGTCGCCTGCAAAACCCCATAAACACAGTGAATTAAAGATCCGTCAACTGATTATTCTGAAATTCAGGAGAGAAAGTGTGCTAAACTGAAAGATTCGCACGCATTTGTAACCAAAGTAACGGATGGACCGATCTATTCCGCTGTACGACCGATCATTGGTTCAATTTCTAACTTGTATGCCCTCATGGAAAGCGGTGAACTTTAGCTCCTGATTTAGCAAAAATGAAGAAGACTCAGTTTGACCTGTTCCTCGAAGGAGTACACGACAGGAGCCTCAGTGGCGGCCTCGACCGGCGGGGCGGGAGTTACTTCGGCCATGGTACAAGTTGAGGACGGTCCTGCAAACCACAATCATCCTCAGGCCACAAACCACTAGAGCAGGAGCAATTTTAAAAAAAAATCACGTGAAAACTGAGCTTTTAGTTGTTGCCTAGATCAGTAAGAATGCTCAAAATGTAAGGAAAATGAGAGCGTCCACAAATTAATTATGCGCGGGGAAGCCAACACAAAGGTCAAAACTCGATAATTCCCAAGTCAGAGTAACGAAATTCGATGGCGCAGAAGGGAATTGGCCTACAGCACGGTAGGTGTGAACATCGTACACTAGTCAGGGATGAAAACGGAATCCGGTTAACAGACGGGGGCCAACGCGGCGTCCCGACGTGTTGCCGCGCACTCTCTCCGTGGAAGTCGCGCACCAATCGCGTCGAGCTGCTGGCCGTGGTCCGCGCTCATTGGTTGGCACGCGGCCAAGAGCGCGCTCCGTTTGAATTTGCCATAAAGGGGCGGAGCCAAGAAAGTGGGCGGAGCTTCGGCTGCGCGGTCGCCGTCTAGCACACGTCAGCGTATTCCAGTCGTCAGTTGAGGATGCGTCGAAGCACGGCGATTCTCTGCCTTCTGGCAGGATCACTCGTTCTGCTTGGTGAGTGCATGACACCTTACCATTTCGAGCTTCCAGCCAGTTTTGCAATTCAAAATCATGATATGGAAAATTCTGGAACCGGGTGATCTTGCAGCCTTCGTGCCGTCGAACGTCGTTCTGGCCGAGGATGAGATTGAGGAGCCGATCAAGGGTGGAAAAGCCGGAAAGGCGACCGACAACGAAGCTGTAGAAAGGTGCATAATTCAAAAAATAGAGGCGGGAATTCAAACTCAAAATTTCGCCCTCTGTCTGTCTGTCCAAAAGTGTGAAACTAGTGCAAAGGAGCATACATAAAAGAAAGGCCGCCAGGTGTAATGACTCGACAATCTTATCGTTAGGGAAACCATCATTATTTGGGGTAAGACAAACTCTTAATGAGAATTTGGGTGAATCCTCTCAAATCAAGATCGAATCTCACTCAATCATTTTTTCCCGCTGAACTGAGACTGCTGACATGGCTATTGACTGGTTATGCTGACGAAGCTCTTCTCCCTTATAACACGTTGCATAGCGATGGACGAGAGAGCGAGGCGTAACCTATGGGAGGTCAACGTGTGATATCGCTAGACTATGGTGTAGTTTGATCTGAAAATGGGTGAAAACAGCGAAATCAATGCTTAGCTATCGAATAGTTGGGTTTAGCTTAGAAAAAGCTCATAATATTCCGTCCCTTTATCCATACCACCTCTTGTGTGCAATATACTCAAGCATAGGACTAGTTTCGACATCTCCAGAATAATACCCCATAAAATACGCCATAAACCCTTAAACTGCTGCGGCTTTCTCTGTGCGACGTGTCCTTATACCAGGAAGAGCATAGTTTGTTCACCGAACGGGGAAGGAGGAATGATACCATAGTAAAACTATAGTGTAGTGCAACGTAGCCCATACTCGTTCATAAGGAGTTATGTCGTTAAATACCTATTAATTTGCTGTGATTTCGCAAATCCGGCGCTTAGTTCATTTCCTGCTTTCTCTCTCGTGTGCGGGTAGGGGTGGTTGAATATTTGCAATGTCCCCTTCCCCTTCCCTTCCCCTCTCCGTCCCTCCACCGTGCCAGTCTGTATTAACCCTCTCGGGACTGTCCCCCCGCACGCTGTTCTCTCGCTACCCTCCATCCCTCCCCCTCCCCTTTACCTCTCAACCTCCCCCCTCTACCTCCGTCTCTCCTCCCCGAGAGCGCTATTTGACCCTCTCAGTGACCTAGGCATTCTCAAACAGTACTTGTCAAATAGACCGAGAGAGAGAGAGTCGATCAGTGCAAAGAGGGAAAGGGGAAGATGAAGGAGGAAGGAAAAGGAGTGATCTGACTCATCTATCACTGTTTTATTACGAATTTCAATCGTAACTGCATCATTTACGCATACAAAATAGCAATTAATGTTAATTGGTTTAGCGAAAAAAATCAAGTTATTCAAAGTACATGTGTACTATTGACATAACGCATAATCATGCACTTATTATGAGGGTAAAAGTGATGTTAAAGGTTGCTTGTAACCTGATCTAACGAAGCTAGCGAACTATCAAGGTTGATCTCGAAGGCTAGTATGTGTATATGTTGGGGAGAGATGAAAGGACAGGGGAATAAGATGCGAGCAGGGAGATACTCTCGCGTGGCCTACTTAGCTAGAGGGTTGAGGAGGGGAAAGGTCACCCCCGGTCGATTGAAGATGAGAGAAATGGAAGTAGGAGGGAAAGATAAGTACGATAAAATTGGAGATTGTTGAGATTTGTCCGTTGCTTACTTTTAAAAGGTGCTTACTCTAATCAAACTTATACTTGTGTCGAAATCTTCGGCTGTAGTCCTGGTCATCTCTAGTGGGAGCGGGGTGGAGTGGGTCTTCACTCTATCAAGGGAGAGGTAGAGCGGATATTGCATATGAAGCCTCGTTGGGGTTATCTAATTGAGGAGTGGATGGGAGAGGGTGGCTATAGGCTATAGCTGTGAGCGATGGGGGATTGATGATGGGGGAGTAGTGTATTGGCACTACATGGTTTTACCTTCCGTTTTGGACATTGGCTGGATCAAAAAGAGTTTAGGGAAGAACATGAAGGCAAGGTTGAAAGTACCGGCGTAGGAAAGATGTGGATACGTTTCAAGGGTTTCTTATAAGGGGAGATAGTAGTGGAAAAAATAATGCGTTAGGTGAATTAACAGGAAACTTTAATGAAAAGCTGATGATATTTGGCCATATTCGCATTTTCAGGGAGGAGGAGGCGATCAAGATTGATGGACTTTCCGTGGCCGAAGTGAAGCGACTGCGCGATGCGGCCGAGAAGCACGAGTTCCAGGCCGAGGTACGGCAGACGGAGCCAACCTGCACAAATATTTAAATTTGAATTTGCGCGGGAAACCTACATTTTGTAGGTCAACCGCATGATGAAGCTGATCATCAACTCGCTCTACCGCAACAAGGAGATCTTCCTCAGGGAGCTCATTTCTAATGCGTCGGACGCCCTGGACAAGGTAGGCGTGTTGGCATGGTGCCAATTTATGGATACTGGCAGTTTGCGAAGCTTCTGAATTGTGGATCTCTTCAGATTCGCCTCCTCTCGCTCACCGACCCCGACCAGCTCAAGGCTACGGACGACGTGTCGATCAGGATCAAGGTGGGAGAGGGAAATTTGAATTTGGGATTTGGCGGGAAAGCTCAAATTCGAATTTGCAGGCCGACAAGGATGCCCGCACGCTGTCGGTTATCGACACGGGAGTCGGAATGACGAAGAAGGACCTGATGAACAATCTGGGAACGATTGCCAGGTATACGGTAGGAAGCGAAGGTGTAGACGCGCGCTCTAGCCGGGTAGAGACGCAGAGGGGGAGGATAATGAAATGAGTTGTGGGACCTTAAGGGGAGAATATAATAACTTGTTGCAGATCGGGAACGTCCGAATTCTTGGCCAAACTCATGGACTCGAGCACGTCAGCCGAGCACCAACAGGCAAGCTTTATTTTATTGGCGAAAAGGGTCCCAAGTAAGCTGGGACCGGACCGCAGCCACTTTTAGGTAAAAGAATGAGACCTACCGTAATCTCCTCGCTGAAAAAACATTTTTTTGCTAGTATATCTCCCGTAGCCCGGGACCATAGCCGCGCTTTAGCCAGTCCGCGAGCTACCGTAACCTGTTCGTTACAGGACCTGATCGGACAGTTCGGCGTGGGCTTCTACTCGGCCTTCCTCGTCGCTGACCGCGTCGTGGTGACGACGAAGCACAACGACGACGACCAGTACATCTGGGAGTCCGACTCCGCCTCCTACTCCGTCGTCAAGGACCCTCGTGGACCCACACTCAAGAGGGGAACTGAGGTGAGCGAAACCCGGACTAGACTGTAGTTTGGTAGTCAAATATGGTCCCTTTCTTACTTCTTACTCTGTTTTGTCCCTTGATCTTGTAGTAAGAGTCCTTAAAAATGGTGAAGGATGGGATTATCCATTGGCGATTACGGTATGACTTCCCTTGCAGGTGACCCTCTACCTGAAGGAGGAAGCCCTTGACTTCGTCGAGCCGACGACCCTCGAGAACCTCGTTCACAAGTACTCGCAGTTCATCAACTTCCCCATCTATCAGTGGGCGAGCAAGACGGAGACGGTAGAGGAGCCGGTGGAGGAGGAGAACAAGAAGGACGAGGATGGCGCCGTGGAAGAGGAGACGGAGAAGAAGACCAAGAAGGTGAGGGGGGGTTTAGCTTTTTGACCTCTACTATGTTTAGCGAACGCTGAACAAAGTCGTAGATCAATACTACAGATCCTGCTAAACACAGTAGATGCAGTTTTTACACGCTACTTTTGTCCATGTAAGGGTGGAGCCGAGTGGTGTTACACCCTTTGAATATTAGGACGGGATTGCAAGCCGTCCTAATCGTTATAACGCATTGTCCCCCTTGTCCTATTGTTGTTCCTTGTTTCAGGTGGAGAAGACGGTGTGGGATTGGGTTCGCGTGAACAACGTCAAGCCCATTTGGATGCGCAAGCCGGCTGAGGTCGAGGAGGCCGAGTACGACGAGTTCTACCACAGCGTCACCAAGGTACATTAGCATAAATCCCGGAAATTTGCATATATTATTGGAGGAAAGCGAACGTTGAGAGAGCTGCACAGTTCTTTCCGCTAACCACCGTAAAACTTCAGCCGGAGCCGGCTTTTAGCCTAAGCTGGCATTTTGCCAAGAGAGTTTCACTGTATTTAGCGGAGTGCGCTGCAAAGATTTCTCAACGTTCCTTTTCCTCCAATAATATGTGAATTTTGTGAAAATATGCAATGCAGTTATATGGTATAAGTGTAAAAAACACACACACACATTTGAATATGCTAATTTATGCAAATTAAGGACATGGACAAGCCGCTGGCCCACGTGCACTTCACGGCAGAGGGCGAGGTCTCCTTCAAGTCCATCCTCTACGTTCCCAAGAAGGCCCCCACCGACATCTTCCAGAACTACGGAAAGGTAGCGACTTTTCTGACAATGAGATTTTAAATTTGCCGCAACGATGAGAAAAGCGCGCGAATTTGAAATATTTTGTATTCTTGAAGGTCATCGAGAACATCAAGCTGTACGTGCGCCGTGTGTTCATCACCGACGACTTTGCCGATATGATGCCCAAGTAAGGAGGGGGGGGGGTACTGTAGCCGGAGGAACTTTATTGGCTCACTGAGTGTACAATATTTTAACATAATATTTACATATTTAATAAGAGCAGTAACCGGAGGAGTACTTGTTAGGGATACGGTAATCACTAGAGTCTAGTTGTATGATTGTGTACCGCAATACCACTTTCCTTGGGAAGTTATTAATCCTTTTTTAACCTTAAGGATAGTTGCATAGTGTTAAGGTCGACCTTAGCCCTACCTTAAGTCTGCCTTAAGGTACCTCTCGTTCATCCGTGGAATCGTCGACTCTGACGACCTTCCCCTCAACGTGTCGCGTGAGAACCTGCAACAGCACAAGCTGCTCAAGGTCATCAAGAAGAAGCTCGTCCGAAAGGTGAGAAGGGGGGGGGGGGAGGGGGCGGGGATACTATTCTTTACGGTTTGAAAATCAAACCTTTTAATCGCGTTATGAGACCGAGAGAATGATGATGAGCATGAAAGAATGAAGAGAGTCAGACGATAAATACGCTAATCGCGCTTGGTGTGCAAACCCTAGTTGACAAAACATGTACCGCAAATCTCTTTAATAAGGCTTGCACAGGAGGGCACGGTTGCGGGTACCGTGGTTGGGTAGCCTACTGCACAACTTTACAATGATTGGGGAAGACTACTGTATACGAATATATTGACTTGGTTTATCGATCTTTATGTATGGGAGTGTCACTGCAGTAGTCTACCCTCAGACCTTGCCCATCTATGCAGGCTTCGCTCCTAGACCCGTCTTGGTTATGAGTGAGGGTATAACAGTAATAATGACAATACTAATAATAACCTTTTGTAGGTTCTGGACATGCTGAAGAAGCTGGACGGCACGGCCTTTGATGACTTCTGGAAGGAGTTCTCCACGAACATCAAGCTCGGAGTGATGGAGGACCCCTCCAACAGGTGAGGGGACCACACGCGATATGATATCGAATGGCAACAAGCCAATCTGATTTTTGCACATTTTTGTATTTGTTCAATGACTAACGGGATTGCGGGGGTTCACTTATCGAGATTAACTTGCCATATTTTGGCGCATCTCCTGATATCGTGCTCGAGTCTGTCCCATCCCCCTTCCAATCGCCCTTCAGAATGCGTCTGGCCAAGCTGCTTCGCTTCTTCTCCTCAAACGACGCGGAGAAGCAGACGACCCTCTCTGCGTACATTGAGAGAATGAAGGACAAGCAGGAGGCTATCTACTATGTGGCTGGAACCAGCAGGAAGGAGGTACGAGGGACAGCCATGATTAGCTAGATCTCGGATCTGGTCTGCTAATATTTGAAGAGAAGAACAAGCGTAATACTAGAGTGTAGTCTCTGATCTCTGATCTCTTTACAGGTGGAGGAGTCTCCGTTCGTGGAGCGTCTGCTTGCCAAGGGATACGAAGTACTGTACCTGACGGAGCCCGTCGACGAGTACTGTGTGCAGGCCATGCCCGAGTTTGACGGCAAGAAGTTCCAGAATGTTGCCAAGGTGGGTTTATTGTCGACGACGAATAACGATCAACGAATACGTTGTATAAAGCATATTTGGCAATTTGCCAAGTATTGCTGATTATTGACATTGTTGATGAGTTCGTGTTTCAGGAGGGAGTCAACGTTGACGACGGAGAGAAGGCGAAGGAGGCGCACAAGGCCCTCGAGGAGGCATTCAAGCCCCTGACCAGCTGGCTCAAGGAGACTGGTGAGTAGACGTTGTCTTTGCTTCTTATATTATATTTTTTCACGGTATCCATATTTGCCGGGAAGTAATCTAGAAGTGCAGTAAAAAGCTACAAGTAAAGAGTGCACGTTCTTGAAAAATAGTCGATGATCCTGTAGAAATCGCTGCTTTCCTTAACCAAGTACCCTTTCAGGACTCAAGGACAAGATCGAGAAGGCCGTTGTCTCTCAGCGACTGGTCAAGACCCCCTCAGCCCTCGTCGCCTCCAACTATGGATGGTCCGGAAACATGGAGAGGATCATGAAGAGTCAGGCGTACGCTAAGGCTAAGGTCTGTATAGTGTTAAGGGCTGAGAATAAGGTGTTCAAAATGACACATTTCAGTGCTGTGTAGCTATAGTAGTTTCGCTCAAGACAATATGAGTTTTGTGTGTACGGCTTACGATTGACCTACCGTATCCCGAGAGTCATTTATTCATGGTTTTCGTTGCAGGACCCGACGCAGGACTTCTACATGAACCAGAAGAAGACGCTCGAGATCAACCCCCGCCATCCGGTTATCAAGGAACTGCTCAAGAGGGTGGAGTCGGATCCGGAAGACGCGACCGCCAAGTATACCGCCGGTCTGCTCTTCGACACGGCTACTCTCCGGTCCGGCTTCACGATCCAGGTACGGTAGGAGAGTAGGGGGATAGGTAACTATTTATGAGCGGGGTTAGGTATTACGATGCTCGTTCGCCCGGGTTACGGTAATCAGGTTTTCCCTTCAGGACCAGGTCGAGTTTGCCGAGCGTATCGAGTCAATTCTCAAGAAGTCGATCAACGTGGCGGAAGATGCCGAGGTTGAGGTACGGTAACCGTTGATTTTTGGCTCTGTGCCAAGGTTTGAATTAGCTTTTAGCAGGAAAATGCTTGATGTTCAGGAGGAAGCCGTGATCGAGGAGGACGCCCCTCAGGAGGAGGAGGAGAAGAAGGACGAGACGGTGGTTGAGGAGGAACACAGCGAGCTATAGGACGGATACGATGAGGATATTAGGGTACGGTAGCTTTGGGTACTACGGTCCCTCTAAGGGCCTTGGGCCTTAGCTTAGGCACCCTAACGTTGTTTTAATCTAAAGCATTATGTGATAGAGGTGATTCCGGGCAAACTCCGTGAGGAGAACCGGCACCCGCCATATGTTTAGCCCCTTTTTTGCTGTTTTATCGTAACTAGGAGTCCCTTATTTCCCCCCTTTAAGCTATTTATTGTTGAAGACAAGAGAGGTAGAGAGTAATAATAAGAGAGAAAAATGTTTCGAGAACCGTGCATTTGCGTTGTGATAGTGATTATGATGATGATGACTTTTATATTTATGATTCTTGTTTTACCCCCCCCCCCCCTTCCCGATATCTCGCATCACCTTATCTTTGTCTCTTACTCAGTGGCATACGGTTTCCTCCCCTTGACCTTCCCTTATTTCCCACCCAACCAACGACTCTTTCTTCTTCTTTACAGTACTGCACACAATGTGTCCACATTTTATCTGATTGAATGAAGCTATATGGTGGAGAGCTTTTAGTGTGTTATTATTGCGGACAAAAAGGAAGATGATTAGATTTCTCCTCCTCTTACATACAAAAACGTAAGGGGGCACCCGGAGTCGAACCATCACTTCTTGCGTGGTGCCAGGGTCTCCTACCGACTGCGTCGTGGATGCCGCCATGGGAAACCTTGTGTATAGATTCCCCCCTGTTTTCGCCCCATTCTTCACTCGTTCCTCGTCCCTCCCGGGCCCTGCAAATGAAGTTTCCTTTCCCTATGGCAAGCTGTTGGACCAACAGAAATGGCTAACATAAGAAGACCAAAGAAGAGGAGAATAACGGTGTAAGTTTATACATACGTACGAGCGGCGACGAGCGTCGCGTGCGCGTCGCCGCCTAATTTTTTTGAATATCAGAACTCTCGAAGCGAAAAGTATCACGAACTGAAATTTGGCCATGTTCCGTGTCTAATGCAATTCAAATGTCTGGTCTGGGCTCATTTAAACGCTCGTGCATACATACATACATAGGCGCATTGGCAGGGAGTAGAAACTTTGGCAACGGTTGATGAAGCTCGGGAAGAGTGGAAATGAAACGTTCCCTGCACCTGGGGAGGCGTAATTTTATTATCTCAGAAAATGAAAAATCAAATCTTGCATAATGCGATTGCTTGGGTGTTGGTCCCTTCGGGTTTTTTTAAAAAAAACACGAGGTTACCACTTGGGCAGAGAAGCGCACGTTGAATGCAAATGCTCGACAGTGCGATGCTAGAAATGTTATGCATTCTATGGCAATGTGTTATTCCCGTCATTTGGTAAGGACCTGATTGTGAGTAGAAAGGAAGGGAATAAGGCATTCATAAGAGAAGAAAGATAAAAGTATTAAATCGTTCCGTTAGCAAGAGAAAAGTATTAAATCGTTCAGTTTTGAGGACAACTCCCGTGGAACCTGTAATACCCATTCCACTTTATTTCTAGTGATGCACAGTCTTGTTCTTCATTTTGAGAAAGGCTA
Source organism: Micoletzkya japonica (assembly GCA_900490955.1). Classification (NCBI taxonomy): domain Eukaryota; kingdom Metazoa; phylum Nematoda; class Chromadorea; order Rhabditida; family Diplogasteridae; genus Micoletzkya; species Micoletzkya japonica. Next base: position 66,958 of record LS917717.1, on the reverse strand, counting down.
AGCTGCCGATACATAGCACTAATGAGAAACCTTTAGAGATCTATTTTACTCACAAGTCATACATAAAGGGGAGGGAATACCCAAAAAGTTTTAATTTAAGGAGCGGAACGTATACTCCAGCCACGTGGAAGTCGTGCTGGGAATGAGTGAAGAAGTCCGCACGGAAGAGGACTTCTTCAGTGATTCCGGCGTATGCAGATAGATGGCTTTCGAGCCAATCGGTAATCATTACTTTTTTTTGCGAAATTTTGCACTTTTTTACTGAATCACACCATTTTATATTTATGGAGATAAAGAGAAATATCTACAGCCTTTATCAGGGACCCGGTAAATTTAGAGTACTCGGAGTCAATGTCGACGACGGCTATCGAACGATTCAAGTCCTGTACAAGATTGATGGGGTGAGACAACCACTATTTCTTAATATTTATGTAATCTTTCGAGCTACAAACCCTTCTTTGTCATTAGCATACTTATGCGATTATTCATCCTACTTTCTCACGACAAAGTTTTATGTTATTTTCGTATGACAAATTCTGCAAGCAAGATCATCAAACTGCCGTACGGTGTTGAGCGAGAGTCGTTCTTCCAGTATCAATTAAAAAAATCGAAGAAAAAACTCGAAAATCTCATATTTTATTTTTTCGTTCCGGGCTTCCGTCGTTGAGAAGAATGTCGCTTTTGGCTTAATTCCTTTCGCTAAACACAGTAGCATCGTCATTGGGCGAACCAGCATTCCGTTCTGTGAAGAATGTGTCTAACAGCGAAATGACTACTATTTTTGAATTTTCTCACGAGTGGCTGAACCAATCTGCACCAAATTTTCAGAACTTCTTGGGTTCATGATGGTGAGCTTAAGTTTTTAAAATCATGAATTTTCGTCGATTGGTTCGCCCATAGGATCGGATCCTATGCCCGGAAACCGCTATTCGCTATTAGAACGCTTGGAATGCTGTGTGGGTAACTTGGGGTGTCAAATAATAAAAAGGGTAGATGTTGAGCTGATTGTTTTGCCTTACGAAAAAAATCACTTGTATATTTCTTTAGAGTTCCAAGCAAGCTTCGTGTACGTCTCGGGATTGACGCGACTCACGACTGTCAGGGACTTCCTCGCTCAATCGATGGAGTCAGTTCGCTTCCTTCGCCGAGACGTAAGTGTCTTTAAGCTCTACACCCCTAGGTTATGTTCATATATCTTTCTGTACTTCTCCAGACTTTTTTCGCAAGACGCGGACGCGCGCGCGCCGCGCCTTACAGTTTAAGTGCGCGTGAATGTATGTAGATAGTTTTGGTGCGCGTCTTACAGTTTCCCTTCGCCAATCTTACAGTTAATCGCGCGCGTCTTGCGAAAAAAATCTGGAGCTCATTAGGCCTCAACGTTCTTGCAATATTCCGATCGGATATGCTACAATCTTTTGCTATTTTATTCCTTTCGCACGAAGTACTGAAGGTGCAAATAACAACGCCCTTTTCACAAAATCGGTTTGCAAATACATTAGCCAACTAACATCCAATTGTGAGACGGGTACACATACCGCCCCGAAAGAGGTGGTAGCTATGTAGACTAAGTCCTCTTTTTCAAAATCTACTTGCCTCCTTTTCAGCGCATATCTGCTGTTGTAAAGTGTACAGATGGCACCGACGTAACGTCCCTCTTCGGAACGCAACTGGTCCGCGGATCCCGGGAACTCTTTCGCCTAGTCTGCAGGAGCCTATTAGAGTTGTGCAGAGTGCTCATTTTGTACAATATGTTTCATTACTTTTGGAAACGCGTTGCGGTTAAGAATGACGCATGCAACATAATCCTGTCTGAACATCTCCATAACTTATCCATCCCCTGAATCCCCTGTCATCCCTTTAACCTCACGGTTGTGTAAGATAAAGCTGATGATGCCTTGACGGTCCGCAGCATTCCAAGCGTTCTAATAGCGAATAGCAGTTTCCGGGCATACGATCCGATCCTGTAAGCGAACCAGTGAACGAAAAATTATGAATTTAAAAACTTAAGTTTGTCTCTATGAATTCTAACACCTCCGAAAATTTGGTGTAGATCGGTTTAGCCACTCTTGAGAAAATTCAAAAATGGTGGTCAATTCGTTATTAGGCACATTCTCTACCGGGCGGAATGCTGTGGGTCGACTACATTCTCATCAAGTTTTTATCTAATAATTTACTATATAAGAACTTTCATATTTAACATACCAAAACGTTTGCTAAATGAAATAAGCTTATAACAGTAACCTGTACAGAATTTGTAATTACGTATTTGTTTTTGGAGAACACTAAATGCATCTTGCTGCTATCAAGTCCCATTTCAAACGCTACCGATACAGAAAAAAAAGAAAAGTATCTACGGGTCCACTATTCTTACTTTTCTGCACTCTCTTTATCCACTTCGCTCTCCGTATACTGCATCTAATACCACAGCATTCCAACCGTCATAATAGCGAATTTCGGTTTCCCACAGTATTCCGCTCGGTGAAGAATGTTTCTAATAGCGAATTGACCACTATTTTTGAATTTTCTGAAGAGCGGCTCAACGAATCTGCACCAAATTTTCGGAGCGCCTTAAGTTCATAGTAATGAAGTTAAGATTTTAAATTCAGAATTTTTCGTTCACTTATTCGCCTGCAGGATCGGATCCTATGCGCGGAAACCGCTGTTCGCTATTTGAACGCCTGGAATGCTGTGTTCCGGGCATAGGATCCGATCCTACAGGCGAACTAGTGAATCAAAAATTTGGAATTTAAAAACTTAAGCTCGTCGCCATGAGTTCCACAAGTCCCGAAAGTTTGATATAGGTGGGTTCAGCCACTCTTGAGAAAATTCAAAAATAGTGGTCAATTCGCTATTAGACACATTCCACACCGGGTGGAATGCTGTGCTACGGCCATGACAATCTATTTCGTGTTTTATTCCGTGACTCTTTTTTACTATTTAACTTTCTATTACTACAATATTTTCCTAAAAAAAGCGTGCGCTTTTAGCTAATGCTGGATGTAGATAGGCACCCTCACCCCATATTAATCCTGGTCTACTCACACCTCAAATCTGTCCATAGTATACGGCGAAAGTTCGCAGGGATGGGAATCTCTCACACAGCCATGCTTACAAGAAGCAGGAACTGATGCTTAAGGAAAGGGGAAAAAGAAAAGCTCAACTCTCAGGATCAGACAAGACGCCATTTTCTGAAGCAACCGTAATGCTTCGGATATAGCGAGAGCATGCTACGAACAATTGATCTGTCTATACATAATTCTGAAAATGAATCGAGAGCAAAAAAAACTCATGAAATCCGCTATAGAAGAGTCTGACCTGGGGATGCGAACTGCTCTTTGGAACAGAGTGCACAGTTGTCGGTTTTTGCGTGTTTTCGACCCATTGCCGGTGCTTCTTCATTACAGACCGAAGAATCGGAGTTCAACCTTTTGTTTTGCCAATTTTACCTATACGATATTTCGCTAAGTGTGCCTGCATCTCAGCTTCGTACGATAAATTTCTTTCATAGATGCATAATAGTAGAGAAAAAGAAAAGATATAATCGTTCCGTTTTTTGTAACGCCGATTCAGGTGCCTTTGAAGATGATCTGGCCAATTTTTAGTGTGCATCATGTAAAACTATAGGTGATATTGATCACAAAAACCTATCCATGTTCCTGGTATCTTGTCTTCGAATGAAATGGAAGCGCTTCGAAGTGCGCAAAATTCGCTAAACACCGTAGCGACGGAATCACGATATATACGTTCCGATTTTCTAGACTATACTATCATGGGCCTAAGTTGCTTTGAAGACGTTTAGACGTCTCCTATCTATACCCTGTGTTGGACCCCTAAGCTAGTCCTGATAAAGGACTGATAAAGATAAATGCTAACACTATGGAAGGGAGTTGATTGTATGATCTATTCCGGGACTAAATCGTCCTGTGGAGGTACTGTATCCACAGGTGGACTCACTCTAGCGCTTATAAAAGAGCGTCGAAGCATCGTCAGCATTGAGGGTTTTTTGATGCCTATGGTCCACCCCCAACTGATCCGGAAACATTGCTATAGCTGAATGATCCGAATGAAAAGCTTAAATTGTTAGGTTATCCCGAATGCAAGAGATGATTAGGCTAACAGAGCGGTTGGTCTCATCTTGATCGGTTTGAAATAGAAATAATTTAGTCCTGAGGACTCCTAACCTCGTGCTGGATATATTGTTTTTTTATTGTAAAAAGGAGTTTTTTTCTGACTTTACTTTGCGACTTTGCTTTCTGACATTTTCCAAAAACTTCAACAATCTCGCAGTTTATGCGAAAGTCACGTAATCTTCACTCTTATCGTTCATTCCTTATCTTGTTCTTCTTTTTATCTTTCCCTTTGCTCTCGCAACATTTCGAACCCGTCTGACCCCAGTTCTGGCCATCTTGAACTCTAGAGAATAGTGTTTCCGCGCTTTTAGATACCTACATGTTATTGTAAACGATAAGCGAACAAGACTTTCAGCATTTCCTTGGCCTTGCAACATCTTGACCTCTGTCCTTGATCGACGATAGAGTAGTCCTAAGAACTAGAGAGTAGCCGTCCAGTCTGGCAATGAGAGAGTAGGTAACAGTTGGTACCCCAGGCAATGGGCCAAGAGTGCCTCGGGGCATACTCTTCTACCCTTAGCCACGTTGTCCCGAGGTCTTGTGGACCATTTATCACGCAGCGCACGCAAACTCTTTCTTGCATTCATTACAAGCTTCTCCCTAAGACCAGTCTCCTTTATTTTTCCCCATATAAGTTTAGATAGTGTTCCTCTTTTCGCCTAGCCTACAGGCCGCATTGTAAACATACTTTGTGGCCATCATTTAAATTGAATAAATTGTGCTTTTGTGTAGGAAATCCACGATGGCAGCCTTACAGCATTATACGCTCATGTCAGTCTGAAACGTACTCCGTCGTAATTCGTATCACGGGTTGAAGTTGTGTTGTGGCACGTGTGTTTCGTTATAAGAATGAGTAGTGGGGGGGGGGTGAAGGTCGCAAAGTTTTCTATACCTAATCGTTTATGGGCCGTACTTTGATCCTTGTATATACCTATTTAGTTGCCTCAGGAACTTGTTGGTAATGCGATTGCGAACAGCTCTCCGCGTTTACCTAGGTTTATTGCTGTATTTTAGAATTACAGAAATGCGAGAACTCATCCTACTTATGTTACTTATGTTTAGTAGGCTACCGACTACTCTCGAATCATTCCAACCCGTGAGTAGTTCCTCCTCGTGTGTGAAGTCTGCTCCAATCCTGGACTGCAGTGCACTCTCTCCACCTCCCTTATCACCAATCATTCTATAGTTTATCCTGTTTATCTGAAACCTCCTCATTATCAACGTAGTCCCAGTCACTCCCTATTTATTACTTTTTTATAGTTAAACACTAAAGAAATAGATGAACAGTTAAAGAAATAAGTGTGACTGCTCCCTGTTCTCTCGTTCTCTTCTCCACTCTTCACCGTCTGTCTCTCACTTCGAAAGAAAAATTGCTTCCCCTCTCACAGTTCTCCTTATTCTTGATCCTTTTGACCTGAGAATGAGAACGAACGGATCTTTTGAGGAGACGAGACTGTTTGGATAGTCAGGGGACGAGAGTCTAGTGGAGGGGTGGATGGAGAGGGGGAAGGGGAGAGGGAGAGAAATTGTACTCGAATGTATCCCTTTTAGCCCCTCGTATTTCCTTCCGTTTCGCTCTTCTCCCCCCCCCCCCCCGTGTGACTTGTATTGAGGAGAGATAGGGGAGAACGTTTGAACAGAGGAGAACGGAGGGAAGGAGAGAGGTAAAGTCAACGTTAGACAACTTTTTGAATGCCAAAAAGACAGACTATTTGAGAAATAATCGGAGATCAGTTGCGTAAAAAAATACAAGAGTCCTATTTCACGGGGGGTTCGATACTCTGAAACAACATATGTGGTGAAATACTATCTATGAATTTGCCTTTAAAGCCCCCCTAACCACTTTTTGACCATACGCTTTTCGACATCATTGGATACCTAGCTCTCAGTGTCCTGACTTTCGACCAAAATGTAGAAAACATGAAACTCCGCCGTTGCTTAGAGAAAGCTGTGCAAAGATTTCTCTCGTTGTCTGCGTCTCTTCATTCCTCCTTTGTCTCTCACAATCAATCAACCGCACATTATTTAATTGGTTGTGCCTAGAAATAAATGAGATATTCAGAGGGGCCCTTTAATATCATCTTGAGAGACTATCCCTAAAGCGTTTCCTCATTTTCACAGATCGCAGAACCGATAAAGGTCCCCCTTTTTTGTTCTTCTTTGCCCTTTCTCCTCCTCCGCCTTCCTTCATCGAATCAGCCCGCGCAGGCCAAAGACGAATTGCACGCGAACTTTGCGCGTTCAACTCTTTCTTGCAACTCCTGAAATCGAAACTGTAATAAAATCAAAAGGCTTAGAAATTTCGATACCACCATCTCCGGATATTCAGAAAGTTCCCTCATAGACCAGATAGAGAGCCGTCGTGATCTTAACGACGGAAGAAGGCTTTTCCTTAATTATCGCGTGGCTTGGCCTTTGCGATCCGTAGTCTACGAATATCCACGTATATTAGAGCACGTTATCAGGCCAGTTTGTATCCAGCATGCTTCGCCTCGATTTCTTGACTGCGAGAATTCGATTCTGGCATACAGAATCGCAGTTTCCGATCACTTCTCCCAGTGGAGATGAAATCAGGCACAACGAGTACCGTCCATTTCCGTTCTTCGCTCTCATTATGCGCCAATGCGTCCACTCTCTTCGCTCTCTCCCTTCCATTCCCGTCTCTTCACCCCGATTGTTGTGCGACAGTACCGTGTTGATCGCTCTACCCTTTATTTCGTTCTCTCGCCCTCTGTCCCTCTCCCCTCCCTCTACCTCCTAATTCTCTCTCGCTCGCAACTCTCTCTCTATCTCTCTCTTCACTCTCTCCCTGCCCTTCCGTTCATCCCTGGTCTTTGCATCGTTTCAGTGCATCGTTGTTGACCACTCTTGCCAGATACACTCATCACCTTCATTCACGAGCTGAATGCTCTACGGAAAAGTAGCCTTACTCAAGCAAGCAACGTTTTTTTAATGTTACGAATAACTTAAATTATAAGGATATTCCCAGTTTCTGGCGCCTATATTATAGGTATTTATTATAATCGAGTTGTATGGAGTGGAAATTCTCAAACTTTATATATTGTGAGGCCGAAAGGACATAGGAAGTGTGCGTTTATACACGTGCGCAACTCACAGTGTTCTAAATGTTAAGCGAACGAGCCAAGATGCTTAGGATACGGTGTCTTCCGTGCGAGAGTTCCCACCGAAATCAGGGTTATTTTTCGGAATCTCGTTCGCTTAACATTTTCACTGTTGTCAGAATACTGTGAACTTGGCTCTTTCTTCGGCGACCGTTTTCTGATCTGTCTATTTATAAATGAATCTTCAATTCCGCTCACTGAGCATGATCTCTGTACAATCTTTTCAGGGCTAGGTTATTGTCTGATTGTAATCTTATCGTTAGAAGCGAACATAGATACGTTCTATTGAAATGTTGAGGAAGTCACAGGCTTACTGCAGCTATCATTCCACGAAGAAGCATAATGTAGTGAGTTTTTTTTAGCAATTACTTGTCACATTGACGCACATAATGAATGGAACACTGGTTCTACAATCGACATGAAATATAGCCCTGAAATCCTCTCATCCCTTTGCTTGCTGCCATTCCCTCAGCTAATTGTAAAGCTGCTCACATCTCTCAATCTTCTGCGTTGCCTTATCGCGTTTCTCGTCCTGATTACAGTCCGCACCAAACCCCCGCGTAATAACTCGATAGGTGCTGGAGGTGCTGATAACACCGGACCCGCGTTCCAGCCGGAGCAATGTAAATTATGAAAATTCGAAAATCGGCGCATTTGTACCGGATACCTCAATATTTACCGTAGATAGAGAGACAAAACTTTCGACTCTCTGTGTTTTACTCTCAAATGTTGTCCATAACACACCATGTACTTACTCCAATCGGAAATGCTCATGTTTATGCATGCATGTATCCTTCAACTAATCTTTACCCTCTGGCCTCATTGGGATTTTTAGAGGTTATTTTATGCCATACTCCATCCCACAGTACCTATACCATACCTTTGGAAAGCGATAATAGCTAGGACATCGTTTTCTTGAGTTCCCAAAAGCCCTAACTGTCGGATTGAAGTTAGATTTACTAACTATTTATCATGATGCCCTCCCTTTCCCATTCCTAATATTAGTTCGTGGTGCGCGGCACACCGATCTACCGTATTAGCAAATGCCGGAATGATTTTTCGCTTTCCAAAGGTTTTGCATTGCGACAGAATAGGTACTGTGATCCCCTGAGAAAGGAGTGAAACATATTGAAAGCAACTAATCTTTACCCTCTGGAAACTCGATTACAGTTTTCTTCTATTATAAGATCTAGTGGAGAAAAAAGCCCAAAGAGGGGCGCAAATCACAGGCCCATTCCTCTTCTCTTCTGCTTATGCAATTAGCCCCCACGTGCTTTCTGCCTTGGTCTCTTCTCTTCTCCCTCGCGAGTTCCCTCCGTTTATTTCTCGCTAATGTTTAGAACTCGGAAGCCTCTTCCCTCCTCTCCGTAACTCTTCTAAAGCTCTTGTCAAGTGTTTCTCTCTTCTCTCTCTCCACTTACTCTCCACCTCAACGTTCAAAGTTTACGCTTCTCCTCTCTAAACTCGGTCCAGAACACACGAAATCGTGTGCGATTCGTCAAGAAATTCACTCAAGCGCGGGATTGTCGCACTTCCCTTTTGGGGTGACGTTGGCATTGGGGGAGGGGGAAAAGAGGAATAAGGGAGAAGGGGGGAAGGGGAGATATTCCCCCGAGGCTACAAAAGTGACCACTGCCAGGCGGTGTTCAAGATGCACACGCATTTGCTTAGAAATCAAAAACTCAACCCATAGATTACTGAATATAAATCTATGCTGACAGTGAACGTTCTTATAATTTGATGTTTTCGTTAAGACGTCTAGAAAAAGCTAAGTCTCATAAGTGCATGGTGGAATAAAATGAAGCGCTAATTACCTTGCAATTTTTCATGACTCCTAATTCGGATGATTCGCTCACTTTCGGACACTCTCTGGTCTATGGTTGAGGGAAATGCTCCGTCAGATGTCACTGTTCCTATTCTTATGAGAGAGCAAAGCGATTTGAAGAGATTGGATACAGGGTAAATACGAATGGGTTCATAGAGTTGTCAATACTATTATATACTCGTCCTCCATAAATTCCTCTCACCTTTCCGAATGCAATACCCCAACCAAGCCCAATAGTGCACTACCGCATCCGGCTCATAATTGATAAATAACATGACTTGATCTCCGCTCGTTACCCTTATAAAGATATGTTGTACTATGATAATATATTATCATAGTACAACTCATCAGACTGCCAACTAATCCCCATAGAGAGCGGACTTGTGGTGAACGAGCATTGGCAGGCAAATGATGTAATGAGAGTGCAGCATTATTCTTCACCTCAGAGGATTGGGGGCAATTGGATAAGAGATGAAGATTCCGTGATTTGCATGGGTAAACCTGGCGAGGTGCAGTCCATGACTGATTCTACTCTGATTCTAGCCTAGCTGTGTTCAAACAAGGTCGCGAGTTAAAATCATGCATGGTCTTCAGTCTGTACATACCGGCTGTTCATACATTCGAATTCGACCTCGCCCCCCCCCCTCACTTCATCAATGTTTCATCGAAGAGGAGACGAGACCATCACGAGCGAATAACGAGGGAGTGAGAGGGAGGGAGAGAGAGCCGGAGCCGCGGAATAGGAGAGGTTCCGTAACTCGGCCTTTCCCCTCGCGTTTTCCTCCCTTCTGTCGGCTTGTGTGCCCGTCCGTCTGTCTACATACATACACGTGTGTCTGTCTGTGTGTGTGTGTTTCCATCTCGAATGTCACCCTATACTCTCCCCTTTCCACTACGATACTCTACTATAGTGTGTTCGTCTTGACCTCTTCCCAGCTTTTTAGTGGAAAGATTCGCGATTGGATTTCACTTATCCACAAACCCAAATAATCTCTAACTCCTACTCAGAGAAAGGTTCATGAAAACCGAAATTATTCTTCAAATATTGAGAATAATACCTATGCTTTATCTGAAAAGGAGGGATGAGAGTTCGCGGTGATTATCCGGCCTTAGCCTTATCAAGCGAATGCTAATCCGCAATCTGATATGAGCTAAACAGGTGTAGCGCAAATACGTGCGGGCATAAGATCAGTTTTTTTCAGTTTCAGTTTTACAACTTTTATCAGGACTAGCAGTGGATGGGT
>LS917717.1:34728-56537 GCA_900490955.1 Micoletzkya japonica | reverse complement strand
CTTCGAATCTTCTTCAAAAACCCACTCAGTCCGAGTTGCCGTAGAATCTTGAGTAGTCCTCTCGATCCTCGTTTGGAGCTACTCCCCCCGTGCTCCAAGTCTTCAGGGGGGAGGATCCATCCTCTTTTCCGCGATTGAATAGACGTGGGGCACTCAGATGACAGACGAAATGGAGAGCCGACCGCGCGCGAGGGGAACATAGAGAATGAATGGAATGAATGGAGGCATTAGATCATCATTCGCACATAATATGCTTAATCGCGGCCCCATGCGTTTTTCAATATTCATATTCATTGGATTACCTTTTCTAATGTAAAAATGTCTAAAACTGAGATCGTTCTAATAATAACTAAAACAAAGGTTGTTCCGGCAGTTCGAATGATCCCAATTGTCTCTGCGTCTCACAGCATTCCAAGTGTTCTAATAGCGAATAGCGGTTTTCGTGCATATGATCCGATCCTGAACGCGAACCATTGAACGAAAAATTACGAATTTAAAAACTTAAGTTCATCAGTATAAACTCAAGAAGTGCTGAAAATTTGATACAGATTGCTTTACCCACTCTTGAGATAATTCAAAAATAGTGGTCAACTCGCTATTAGACACATTCTTCACCGGGCGGAATGCTGTGCGTCTCTCCAAGTTCCATGCTCTCTCGCCTCCACTCTTTTAGTCTACACTGAGCCAAAATATACCTGTTAATATTTCGCCGGCAAATTATACCTTGTATAAATTGGATACCTCGCAGCCATATACCAAAACGTTAGTATAATTTGGAGGGTATTGGGGTAACTCTGAGTTACTCATGAGTTTTGACACACGTTTAGCGAATTATATAATAGTATTGATGTTTGCAATCTCAAATGATAATGCAGGTGTGAATGGAAGATCTCAGCAGACTTTGCTAACTCTCTCAAGCATTCATTCTCGACTGATTCTTCTGTCCACATCATCAATATGGAAAGCTACTTTCAAATTTGAGAAAGATCATTACTGCGATCCAATCCATTCGCATGAAAAGATGGAGGTTATGTTATTTCGTTATTTTTAAATCCATTTTTATCCGCTTTTAGGGGTTTGCGGGTTTCATGAACAATGTTTTGCAGTACAAGCCTGTCCGTGCTTGATTGTGTTTTCTCAACTGCTATCAAAGATTGCTCATCTCAAAACTTCTCATATATTACTTTCTGAACTTGGAATGAACTATGTGCATATATACAATGTTTCGTGCAAGCAGAAGCATTCGATAAGGGGACAGCTTGACAGGGAGTACCGGGAGGGGAACGTATTTTTGATATAATTTCGACCGCGTGCACGTGGACCGTGGTATATTTTCGGAGAGCGGGGGGGAAGAGACTGAGGAGGGGGGGGGTACCCTGGTATATTTTTATACCAACCTTTCGGTATATCTAAAATATACATGCAACGCATGATGGTAAATGTTATACCAAAAGGTTAGTATAATTTCGCTCACAATCAGTGTACGCGATTTAACAGAACGTTGTGCGGGAACAAGATCTATAATTTCACAATACCCCGATGGAATATTTCAGTTCCGCGGGGATTTGCTAATCCCGGTGATCAGTCCGCGATCAGTCCGTTCCACTCGGTGCCCTTCCCCAGTGACCATCCATCTCTCTATCTCTCCATTCTCCACTTGCCGATAATCCTCTCCATTTGCACGTATTCTGATGGTGTTCGGACCGTTCATATTTTACGGGTCCGTCCACTGCGACTTCCTCTTTTCGCACTCTCTTTACGTTGTTTCTTGCCTTCATCAGCTGGCATAATTTCTACATACGTATCTACGACTAGATCGCAGAAGCATTCAGCGAAGTAGAAATGAGCTTACTGGCGGAACCTTTTCGTCAACAATACAATATAGCCCAAAGCTCTCGCCCCTGACTCCCAACAATAAGCGTTCGGTGCTCGATCATTGGTCGGGTAGTTAACGAGAGGAGGGGGAAGAAGGAGGGGGGACAGAGAGAAATGGGGGATGATAGATGGAGTCAGAATGGAATGCGTTCCTGGTAGACGGAGGCAAGGCAACAATACGAGAGAAGAGAGTGAACAGTGGTCGGTGGATTACGTATAGGGAAACGAGGAGTTGGGGTAATGAGAGAGTGCCGTTGCTGGAATGGTAGATATGATTAGAATTATCTTATGGGTATTATAAACCAGACTAAAATGAACGGCTAAGTCTAGGACAGGCAGGAGTCAGGCAAGCACCTTAGGCAGGTATTATCTCGGTGTTCGATGTAATCATTTTGGCAGAAGATAAAACACTCCCCAAATTGGGCCCTTTCATCCCTTCCTCTTTAGGGGTCTCGTGATTGAGCGGCGATCCCATTAGTCCTGACGTTGTGCCCTCTACAACTACGTTCTCTGCCCTCCCCCTCCCCCGATCCCTCCCCCTTATTCCCCCCCCCTCGTCCCCCCTCATAACTCCCCTTTCTCTCCCTAGATACATCCCAGTCCCCGCCCCCTACACGCCAATTGAAACCGAGCGAGTCTAAAGAGCAGAGCCGCCTGTTCTTGCCTGTCTACTTTTACTTTTTTTTCTTAATTTTACCTTTTACAAATATATTTTCACGAAATTACTCGTTTTACCATCCCTCGTATGAACCCTCATTCTTGTGAAAATAATCTCTCTATAGTCCGTTTCGAATGAGTCAAGGGTGTGAAATTAAAGTCCCCTAAACTTCCTTTATATACGCGTGCAGAAACATAGCCTTCTTTCATGTTGCAGTCCCCTTTCTTCTCTCCCTAAACGTGTACTCAAACACACGTGTACCTATGTCTCGTTGGTTGGTAGACGCTGTGAATATCCGATAGAGCCGGGAAATACAAAAAGCCGTGAAATACAACGAGCCGGGAAGTGGAGTCCTTTCAATGATTACGCTTCGTGTACTGCAAAAGGTCATGCCCTTCGCTCTATGTGGAACAAAGAGATGAAAAGCTAAATTGACAGTACTAGGGGAATGTTACTAATGTTAGGGAGCATTAGTGATTCGCGAGAACTTAGCGAATAGAATATTCTAATGGGTTAAACTTTGAGTTGTTAACATTTCATCCATCGCGTATCTGAATGTCATGTAATGAGATTGTACACGGGCGCAGGTGTCTTTCGGAATCAGCTGTAGTGAGTGGATAGCCCGAGGCGATTGGTCTCCCCTGGGGGCTGGAAATCAAGTGGTGCGTACACTAGATAATGGTAGACAGATAGAGATAGGTAGATGAGGGTTGAGAACTGAGTCCCCTTGGTTACTTCTCCATAAGGCTCTCGTTTTGAGTCTTGAGCGTGTCTGGCTAACAATAAGGACAATAAAGCATCGCTAAATTTTGGTAGTAAACAAAATTTGGTAGCTCTTAATATTTGTTTGAAATATTCCACTGACTTTCTATTCCACCATAGACTCGATATTAGGTGTCTATATAGGAGTAAATGAGCCTAGCCGAGACGTGGTTCTCGGAATGGTGTCTAACACGACTCTCATTCGCTTCACCAAATGAGAGTAGCCTTTTCCGGAGACCAGCTATTACCAAAGACGATCAGCCTAATAGCCGGTAATTTGCTTTTACACCAAAGCCGGCGTTTGGCATCGTGTGTTCTGTGACGTTTATCAGTAGTGCTTCGACAGAATAGAAGGTTCACTTAATTTGCGGGAAAAATGTTCTCCTTACATTCTCTTTCTCTCTTCCCTCAAACAACAATCAGTACAAGGCGTCCTGTTATTCTTGCTATTCTTCTCTGTCCATTATTCCCTCATCGCTGTTCTCAATCCCTCCTCTGTTGCATTGTATCTTCTGCGAGCTTTTCATCGTAAACCCCAGCACAAGATGTACCGTAGTCCGCTGCTTTTTCCTGTTACGTTTCGCAATTTTCATGAGATTTGTGAAGTTGAAGAGATACGCATATCTCTCACCAGGTCTTGATGACGTTCTTAATATTATTGACGAAAAAGTTCCATCAGTCGGCTCATTCCTACTTTGTCTGCACTCTCTTCAAACCGCTTCGCTCTCTCGTCGGAAGTAGGAATGAGGCGACGGACGGAACATTTTCGTCAACCATACCTCTCCACACATTGACAGTTGACTACGCGATAAGTAGGTTATTTCCCGCGTTCTCTCTAATTCCTTTTCTGTGACGCTATAACTGCTAGCCAGAGACACAGAGAGAGAGAAAGACTCGTCTAGTAGCTCATACCGAGAAGTCTTTAGCTCTACACGAGCCTCAGGATAAATAACCTCACGCGATCACGATAAATAATAGCGTATACAATGTATACTATACATCATGAGGCTAGGTTCGTGTTCTCTTTTGTACGAGGAAAGTCCTAAAGTAGTAATGAGACTACCGACGGAACATTTGCCTCCATCATATTAGACCATAGTCATTTTCCCTAGTTGAGTATTCGCTCAATACTACCTCATCTTCATCATAGAGTAATGCCTGAATATTAGCATGTAGCCAGCTAGATAAATATATACGAGCCACTTTCCTTCGCGCCTTCAACTCTCTCCATTTCATTCTCCCCTCTCCTCCCCTTCCCCCATCTTACCCGTATAATTACATCATCTACCCACGTCAGGATGTGCAGACAGCAAAAAGCGCGAAAAGCCCTCTGGATTACGGTAACTTTGGGCACCTTATCACTGTTTCTGTCTATGTAATCTTTGAAGCTCCTCCGCACCTACTCCTAGAATTCAGACAACCTTCAGTAGCCCTTACCATTCCTGTGAAAGCAAGCGCATTTAACGAAGCAGTCTCTAAATTTGCAAATAAAACACGCATTATAGGAGCGAAAACTGTTGCCTTTTCTCGTAATTTGCGGATAATTAGACGATGGATAATTTACGGGAGCATTATGTTCAAGGTTGCCTTTGTCCTGCCTAATCACTGCATAATACCTCGTGCAAATCGTCTTCCGCGTGAGTAATCTCGCTTGTCCCCATCAAAGCGCGTAACTCACCCCCACCCCCACCCTCAACCGTATACACACCCTCGCTCCCCTCTATTCCCCCCCCCTTAATTCTCTTCCTCCTGATTCTTCCCACCTCTTCTCCCCGTTCCTCCCACGGTACGGGAGTGATACGGGAGAGTTGCGAAAAATTGAGGACTTGATATTACCCAGAATTGTTGCGATACCCGCGTGCGTTTTACTTGTGTGTCCTACCGGCAGATCCGATTGAACTACCGTAATCCTTCCAGGTCCTACAGTATGATCGGTATAGCGGTGCGCAAGAGGTCGGTCATTTCACCAAGCGACGGGTAAGTGTAAAATATGCCAATTTTCGCGCTTTAGAATACCCGGAAATTTTGAGATCGCGCCTAAACGGTGTTATTTGGAAGAGCATCATGAATGACTAACAAGTTTCCGGGTTCCCCTCCATAGGACACAACAACTTTTCTCGTTCATTTTCTCTCTCTCTCGTTCTTGCTTGTTGTTGTGGTCCACCGTTCACTAGAGTACGTGACAAATGTTATTCTGGAGACTCATCCGGGCTCTCTCTTGCTCTCTCGTAACTCATTCCCTCCCTCCCTCTCTCTCTATCTAAAGGTCTTGTTTTGCCCGTTCATTCTCATATTGCCCACACATACACACTCTCTCTTGCTTGTCCTCTCCTCTTCCCACTTGATTGTTTTCGTCTTTCTTCCACCCTCTCTAAACCATAGTAAGAAGAAAATGTCGAAAGTTGAGAGGACCTCTTGGAAAATCGTTGAACACACATTCCAATTAACCAGTACTCTTATCTTAGAAGTACGGAACAATGTTAAAGGATAAATGAATTCGAAAATAGCGCACCTTAATCGTTTAGCGCAATCTTCTCAAGCAATTTCGTCCGTAATCCATCAAACGTCGGATGAGATTAGGCGATTAATAAGGTCTCAGGTTAAGACTCAAGGGGGGGGGGGGGTAAAAAGCGTGATGGGATTAGCTATATTTGGCTTGTGAGGGGCAAGTGGTTACCTACGGGCAGATTGCATTTTGACGCGTTTTGGCGCGTTTTGACGCGTTTCGCATCGCCGAAACTCCGCGTCTAATTGACTACAATCTGACTCCGTTTCGCTGGCCACGCGCCTATTGAATAGAAGAAAATACGCCGAGTTTCCGGCTATAATCTTCGATTTGGCTTCCTTTTGGCATACACGATGTTCTAAATGTTAAGCGAATGACCCTAGATGCTTAGGATACGGTGTTTTCCGTGCGGGTGATTTTTCGGCATCTCGTTCGCTTAACATTTCGACTGTTGTCAGAACACTGTGCATACATAGATTCAGTTAACCGCAAAGCGTATCTATGAAAGAGAATCGAATCGTGAATATCGAGGCGCATCCGCGTATTCCACTGCAGCATTAGCTGAACTTCCCGCGATTAAAGAGCTTGATGAATACGCATGAGAGAAGGGTAGATACGTGACTTTGCTCAATATCTGGGGAGGTGGACTGTAGACCCAAATGATGGCGCACTACGGTGCGTTAATGAGCTTTGAGCACTTTTCCCCCCGGGGGATTCATGGCATTTAATAATTAAGCAGCCGATGACTCGCGTGAATACCCGCATAGGAATACTCGATGAGGCGCGCGCGTTCCCTGAAAGGGTGCAAGAACTTCTCTCGCTGCGGCTGTTTTGTGACCGCGGAGATAGGTAGAAAGAGCGTGCACTCGGAATCAAAATCACAGGGTACGTCGAAACAAGCACAATATTTTAAGTATGAAAGCCAAGAGTAGTCGTACAGGTGGTTAGGAGTTATTATCGGAGGAAAACGAACGTTGGGAAATCTTTGCAGCACACTCCGCTAAATACAGTGAAACTCTCTTGGCAAAATGCCAGCTTAGGCTAATGGCCGGCTCCGGCTCAAGTTTTACGGTGGTTAGCGGAACAAAATGTGCAGCTCTCTCAACGTTCCCTTTCCTTCAATAATACTAAGGCTACCGTAAGTCGAACATTCGCTACAGGAGTCCGCCGCGCAAGAAGCGGAGCGTAACGTGGGGCGACTACCACGACGTACGGTTGGGAGACACAACTTTCGAATTGGTGAAGCGATTCACCTGCCCGCAACTGCACGCGGACGGAGTCTGGTGAGATTTTTAAAATTATTTTTATTCTTTAATTATTCAAATTTCCTTTACTCATGTAAATTTAGTGGTAAACTTAATTTTGGTGCCAAGATCTCTAGAAGATGTAGCCACTCAACTGAGTCTGGCTGATCTCGCGCTCTCTATTAGTTGGCGCTAACGTAAGCATCGTGCGTCGCTGTCCAATTATCGCAGATATTGCCTCTCCTCTCCCCCTCATCTCTGAAAGTTGAGCGTTTACCGTAAATTCGCTTTTCCCTTTGGCGGAAATATCAGACACACTCGAGAGTGATAAGAAAAAATTTCGAGAGATATCTCTCGCTTATGTAGATGTACTTGAGAACGGGATAATTTGAACTTTTCATATTGTTGGCATTCCGTACTACTGATTTTGGTAAGATTTTCAACGGGGACACAGCATAATTACTTGCAAAATTACCATCCAAGTTAGGGAATAATTCTGCAAGATCCAGACCCAATAAGATAACCCTTTGCAGTTTCGCAGCGGATCTCTGCCGGCAGGAAAACGTGCTGATTCGTAAGGTGGACAAGGAGGATCTACGGGGAACGAGGGATCTACTCAGACATCTCGTGCTGACCAGAGCACTCCAGCTGAGCAATGTATGAGAGAGTTTAGAGCGGAGACGTCCTTTTACCAAATGTTTCGGAAAGTTATAGTGAAATAAACCGATCCGTCAGCTTCTTCCGTTCCAAAATGAGTCTAATTCTTTCACTTTAACACACTCTCTCGCCTTATATTCGGAATGGTTTTACGACGGATCTTTTTAATCCACTATACGAGATTCCCTTGCCAACATGGTATCTATCATGACGCTACCGTGTTCAGCCAGATATTTGTTGAAGATCACATGGCATGAGGACAAATGTACCATCTTGTCTGTTCTTTTGAGTAAATGAGGTGGATAAGAACATGTATATTACGAATACGCTTTCCAAAAATGCCTCGCTCCAATTCGATAGCTCTCAATTAGATTTTAGTAATGCCACAATAAGGCGTAAATATAGTGGATTAAAAAGATCCGTCGGAGAATCATTCCGAATATAAGGCAAGAAAGTGTGCAAAGATGAGAGAATTAGACTCATTTTGGAACGAAAGAAACTGACGGATCGGTTTACTCCACTATAGAGTGAAATCGACGAGAATGCGTGTTAAAAAGTGAAATTACGAGCTTGTTGACGTTTAGTTTATATACCGCATATACGAGTGAGGCGAGAAGCGAACCACTTGCGTGTTGATAGACAACTATCGTTTCTAATATACATGCTCTTATCCACCTCATTGGTCATGTAAAGCCTAAAGCTGGTCAACGCAACGCGATGAAATGAGGGGCTGGCTGCTTCCGTAAATTTGTATAATCTATGAATAAATTTGCATAATCGATAAACGGTCCGGATTCAGGTTCACCCTCTCGTCGAGGCGTACGAACGGGGCGGTGCGTACTATGCGGTGACGACCTCCATGGACGGAACCCTCGATCAGGTCGTCGGCCAGGTCAGAACCATGATTCCCCTCAGACCTCGTTGGAATATGTTTCAACCGGGCTATAAAGTTCAGCTGTGATGCTAGGAGACGTTGAGATCTATCTATTTGCAAGCTCTTTGGTAGTAAATATTAAAAAGTAATCGATATTCAGCGCATTCCGTCGTCAACGGTGGCACGGATCACACGGCAGATCCTGCGTACGGTAGAGCGGATGCACGCATCGCAGATCACCCATCGGGTGGGTTCATCTTGTTGGGGGAAGACAGGAATGAACTTGTGGAGTCGAAAAGAGGGAAAGGATAAGAAATAAAAAAAATAAATAGCTAAGCAAATAAAGCGAAAATAAACGTCGTCTAGATATGCTGAAAAAAATGTTCTGCCGGTTGCTATCAAGACTATTTGACATGAGAGAGCGAAGCGGTATGAAAAGAGAGCAGACAAAGTAGGAATGAGATTACTGACGGAACTTTTTCGTCAATAATAGATATATTGGTTCGCTTTCAGTCGCTCTCCGTTCACACTATCGACGTGAATATTGACTGTTCCGTGCGTCTCCAGAATTATGGACATGGACTGGAGGCCGAGGAGGCTGAGGGATTGAGGGAGGAGATGGCAGGTGAGATCAGAGATCAAAGATCAAAGATCAGAGATCAGAGAGCATAGATCAAAGATTAAGATCACTTTCAGCCGATCTGGCGGACGTGGCGGCGATAGTCGAGGCGATGGCCGTGGGCGTCGTCGAAACGCCGAACGACGAGGAGAAGGCCGGTGAGTGGCTGATCTGTGATCTTTGAACTTTGCAGTTTGATCTTTGATCTCTGTCAGGTGCCCTGATCGATGACCTCGTGCTTCGGTTACGGTCGGCGGGCGAGTCGGCCGCATCCCTCCTCGACCATCCCTTTCTGCTTCGTGCCGGGTTGGTATTTCCTCCATATCAAAGTTGAGATACTGTTCATTCTCGCTCTCAATGTAACATGTCGCATGGCACTGATACAACCTATCCTACCTCAAAGTGAAATGAAATGAAATGGGAGAATTTATAGGAGGTTTAATTAACTAGGACAATTCAAACTGAAATTGGAATAGGAGAAAACTGATATAGTGCTGGGGAAGCGTATCTAACCCAGGTTGTTGAGGGTCGACGTGAGTCCTCACCCGCAACCGCCCCTTCTGGCCGATGCGGACAGGGAAATCATGGAAAGCGATGACGTGCAGGGTGAGCTTTTTGAGGATTATAGAAAAAATAGTATTTTGTGATTTCCATGATTAATCTCAGAGGTGATTAGAGACAACTGACATCAGAAATGTATACCTGTATACTCTAGCGCCTCATGCAACGCGCTTTCCCGACCGGCTGCAAAAGCCCCGTTTTGGCGTGCGACTTTCCCTTGTAAACACGCGGCGGACACCGTTCGTCGTTCCTCGCTGTTCGTAGTGGAAATGTTGCGAATCGCAGCTTTCTCAATACTCTCTACTCTACGTTCTCGTCCATTCACACGATTACTATGAGTGCAACGCCAGTTCACGGCACTGACCGGCACTCGGGACCGCACTTACGCCCGTTCTGGGGGAATTTCAGAAATTTATGTTGAAAAAATATATTGAAAACATTTATTTAAAATACAACTTTAAAAGATTATATTTTCAGCAGCCATTGCGATGGAACTGCGGGGCTTTCGAACGGTTTCAGCAAGCTTTGACTATCGATTGTGGAGCAAATGAGATCAGAGATAGAACTGGAGGAATATTAATGTAGAGAGAGAGGGAGCTGTGCAGCGCACTCTGCTAAACTACTGTAGAATGGTCTTGGCAAAGTGCCAGCTTATGCGAAAAGCCGGCTTGGACTATAGTTCCACAGTGGTCAGCGGAAAGGGCTGCGCGGTTCTCTCAACGTTCTTTTTGCTTCAATGAGATTTAGTGGATTCAAAGATTGTGAATATAGCTCTATGAATATGCTTACAATTAGATATATAGTTGCTTCATTCTGTCAATGCGAGAATCACGTTTGTAAATGTCTATGCAGCCGGTTCAGAACCCTACCATATTCCCTTCTCTGTACAGTTCCAGCGTATATGTGAGTATTCAATTGATTCTGTAATATGAATATCTATGTGTGATTCGGCCGAGTTCTCACTTTCCTGTCACTTTCTAGCTTTGCATCTTATGCTATTTCGCAGGGTTAGATGTTGTCTGGTTTATTTTTTTTATTTTTTTTGTTTATTATTATTTGTTTATCATTAGCGGTGTTTTATTGAGAAAATCCCGTGACATAACGTTTTTCGTAGCTATCAATTTCTCTCCGCTTTGCCATTTCACATAAGCATATAAATTGTTCACAACTCTTATCCTTCTTTATTATTTATAGAAACTTTTTTTGTGGAACTAATAAGCCATTTGTACATTGTCAGTCAACCGTTGTACAGTTTCGTGACGAGTTTTTTTGAAAGTAAACAGCATTATTATTAATCCCAAGACCGTCATCCCAAATATACCCGAACCAGTATTATAAATAAAATCAAAGTTCTCTATTGAACAACAAAAGTCTTTCTATACTTCTCCATCTTTATCCTCCTCCTTTCATACGTTATAGATGATTTTCTTATTCTGATTCATTTACTTGACTCATTACCTCGATCAAGACTCCACAGAGCCATCACTCTCTCCGTCTGCTCCCTCCCCGTCCCCACACTCTCTCCCCCCTCCCCCTCATTTCCCCACTTCCCGAGGGGGTATATAAGGGGATGCCCTCGGCCGTCCCTTCATTCGTCTCGACTTTCTATCATGGCTGATCGGTCCGCTTATATGGGAGGAGGTGAGCAGAGTGGAGGAGGAGGAGGACAGGGAGGATACGCGAAAGAGGAATACGCCTTCGGATCTGCAGGTACCGTATCTCTAAAGATTGAAATCCCCCAAGTAGTCCATCGTAACCCCCCCCCCCCCAATGCTATCGTAATCCTCCAACTCCACCCCACCGTAATCACGTAGCATGTTGCCACCATAATCCCCCCTATACCAAACCGTCGTTCCGTTAGCTCCCCCAATAATATCGCACAGTAATGCCTTACAACCCATCCGGACAGACACAGTACTCCCTCAATACCATCTCACCGTAACCCCTGATTGTTTCCCTCTAATCCCTAAAAGCATTCTACCATAATCCCCCATAATCCTACAGTAATCCAGTGATGTCCCAAAAACATCCTACCGTGTTTCTTGAATACCATTCTACCGTAATCTCAATATCACCCACGATAATGACAACAAACTGGCCCTACTGTAATCAACCCAATGCTAACCTACCGTAATCCCACAAAACTGCTACCGCA
The DNA here is from genome assembly GCA_900490955.1 of Micoletzkya japonica. Classification (NCBI taxonomy): domain Eukaryota; kingdom Metazoa; phylum Nematoda; class Chromadorea; order Rhabditida; family Diplogasteridae; genus Micoletzkya; species Micoletzkya japonica. The sequence continues at coordinate 44,626 of LS917717.1, read as the reverse complement.
ATCTTATATTCCCCGAAAATCCCTCAGCATCATACAGCCAAAAGTATATACGAATCCATCGTATTCTTCTAATAGTGTCCAACCGTAACCCTCTAATGCTATCGTATCGTAATTCGTCGTATCCCATTGTAATCACCCAGAATTTTTCTACCGTAATCGCAGTAATCCTTTTTATTTTAAGCCGGATCTGGAGGGTCTGGAGGATTCGGAAGCGGCGCCGGTGGAAACTCTCCCGGTGAGATTATCGTTCTATATTTCGTCAGATCAGAAATACTGTACAAAATCGTGTGCTGTCCTAATTTTGAAACAAACTGAAGCAACATCGTAATAATTTCATTCTTCCGTACACCATCCATTTTATCAAGTTCGTATAGTCCGATATATGGTGTAATAGACTGATCCATCAGCTTCTTCCGATCCAAAACGAGTCTAATATTCGGAATGATTTTCCTACGGATATTCTACCTACTATAGTGTTGGGACGAAAGTACATTGTACCGTAACCGAAACATTCCATTCAGGAGTCACCAAGCCCCGTACCGACCAATCGGCGTATCTCGGATGAGACAAGTGAACGAGTCTCGAAGCTTAGGCCAGTGGAGGCCGAATAAAATGGGATCCTCTCCCAGTTGTGGTTGTCGTTGCTTGACATATGGGATCCATACAGACTATGGGGTGTTCGGAAAATTTAGAAAATGTTCAATCGTTCTTGGAAGCAAACATATCTATGAAAAAATGTTTCGCTTTTAGATGGTAGACTTTTCTTTGATTTTCGCTAAAAAGACTTTATTTAAAGAAGAAACGATAACAGAAACATAACAATTATTCCGAGGTATTTTAGCAAAATCACTTAAAAGCAGTGAACGAAGATCGTTGGGTAAAACGTAAAATGAACAGCATTACTGGAACCCGGTCATTTGAAATTGCGAAAAAGAACAAGAGAGGAATGCCTCGGTGGCAGGTTGCACATTACTACGAGTTTTCGATGAAGGTGGGGTTGCTGATGATGGGACACATTCCGTAGAGGGGAGTGACCGCCTTCTGGTAGGCTAGACACTGGCAAGTCGTGAGGAGCGAGTACGACAACTGCAGGGCAGGGAAAAATGTTTAATGGGGGAAGAATCATTCCGTTTGTTCTCATCATTCATATTTAGTAAGCGAAACTAAACAGCAATGTGTTCAGTTGCTTGTGGAACATGTTCGTCAAGGTGCTATTTCTTGATTTGGTTTCTGGACTACTTGATTCAGATAGATATTTCCTGTATTCAAGGCAAAGAAAATGAATTATCTCATAGCTTACCTTGGGATTGTGCCTGTTGCACCGTTCCATAACAGAGTTCAGCACCGGCTTTGAGGGAAGGGCAATGGCGCATCTGAACGTTATTGATTGACAAGAAAAGCGAATCTTATATCTATTCAGCGCCCGAGGTTTTTTTTTGGGGGCCTTCCATCAGGATCATGATGAAGTAGGAACGAGATGAGTGTGTTGGAAGTGCACCTCTGTATCACGTTTAGTTTCATGCTTTCATCGCCATATCGATGAGCTAAGATTGAGGGACTAACCGTTTCCGTGCAAAACACGTGGACATCTGGCGGTGAACGCACTTCTTCGAACACTGGAAGAAGTCGTGGAAGACCTTGAACTGAGCGTAGGCTTGCTTCCTCAAATTTTTTTCTTTTCCCCCTTTCCATTCCTGTGCCGTTTTTATTGTCCTAAGGACAATGTCCTTATAGGGCATTAATCTCTTCATACCGCTTCGGTCTCTCGTCGCAAATGGGAATATGAGTTTGCTGACAAGGAACATTTTCGTAACCCAGACCTCAGTAAACACTCAGCAAAATTTCCCAAACCGGTCACGGAAATTTGCCTCGCCCTACTGAATTCTGGGGAAATTTCCCCAACCGGTTGAGGAAAATGTGGAGGCCATGATTTGTGTGAAGTACTCACACAAGCGGAATGCTGCTGTCGACCTTCTCCCCCGGGTCCATCTTGATATCGAAGCCCGTGTGCTGGGCAAAGTCAGAAGGAGGCACGAGGTGCACGTTGCCGTCCTTGGCACAGCTACAAAGTCAAAAATTATATTTTGAATTGGCGCGCTTTTTAAAAGGTGAAAAGGGCGGGAAAGTAAAAGACGTACAAGTTGCCCATCTCCCGGAAGAGACATTCGTCGGCCTCGACGGCAGCGGAGGTGTCCTTCTGGAAGCAGTCGACGAGGGGAAGGAAGGTCAGACGGGACCACGACTGGGAACGGGGTGTATACTATTGTAGTATTGTCTTTATATAGTGGATTAAACAGATCCGTATGCAAAATCGTTCCGAATATAAGGCGAGAGAGTGTGTAAAAGTGAGAGAATTAGACTTATTTTGGAACGGAGGAAACTGACGGACCAGTTTATTCCAGCCGAATGGTGAAAACTCACTCGACAAGGTCAATGTAGTGGGAATATGCATACCTCGAGATGGTGATTGCACTGCTTGAAGCACTGAGTGACATTGGCGATCGCACTCCTCTTGCAGTCGTGGGCCTCGTTGCACGAACATTGACGGACCTGAAGGGAAGGGGGTCGCCTATCGTCCCACCACCGCTATTCAGCTCCTTCTGACATTGAACGTCATCACTCATCCAATCCCTTGATTTTTTGTGACCCTGTGTATTATTTCCCCAACCGGCAGGAGAAATTTCGCCCTCCCACCTAAATACTGAATTCTTGGGGAACATTTTCCTCGAGGGCACGCCGTGTTAATATTTTGTTCTGTGTAGGAGAACTAGCAAAGAAGGAATCAGCCTTCAAAGTAGACGAAAGTCAATTGATTCTAAGATGCTATTCAATCTAGGTAATTTACGGACACACTAGACTCTCTTACAAAATCAGTCATCATTACAATATAAGAACATCCAAATGTAGGGGTCCAGGTTTCATGTTGGCTTATCCTTCAAAGAGCCAAAACTACAGAAAAAATAGCTTCTTTGTGCGTAGTGCGAGAGCCTTTAACTACTCCAGAATATCATCTAATCCTACGTAATTACATTTGCCCTTGCTAATTCATTCATTCATGTGCAATGTTATCTTTTCTCTTTCTCTCTCATTTTCTGTTTACGTTATTATTCGCGTTTCCTTGAAACTTCAATAAAATTAACTATCACAAAGAAGGAATCACGCGGATCACAAAAATGTGCCAATGCTTTCGGTAGCCCACCTATGGCGAGGACAGGATTACGGTATCTATCCGACGTACCATAGACTGCTGCACTCCTGCCGGCCGTCCCCTCACACGTGACCATTGGCTGAGGGCGACCGAGGAGACGACGAGGAGAACGAGCGAACGACGAAGCATCCCGGGCGGTCTCAAGTATCAGGTTTGTTCAGGGCCGACAATAAACATCCTCTTTAAAAAGCGAAATAAGATTTTTCCCTTATTCAGACAGCTGTGCTAGATGGAGCGCATAGCAGAACTTTGGCTAAATGAGCAGAAAATTTATAAGATAAGAGAAGCATAGAAAGTTAGCGGCGAGCCACTCGCTATAAATGCAAATGGCAAGCGAAGGTTCTGAGAGGGTCGAGAGAGCGAACGAGCCGAGTGCAAGGATGAATGAGATGGGGCGGATAAGATTGGGGTGTACTCGGCTAGATAGGAAAGGGCCTTGATCAGGCATGCCCCCTGACCGGTGTGGATGTACTGTACTTTGATGTTTGATGAGAGGACGGGGTAAGGGCGGGGGCAGCCTAGTTTAGGCAGCTGAATAGGTTAGATGCGATAGGCCTTAGAGAACGTCTAGGGAAGGACCTGCCAGAGGGAAGGACGGGCGAGGGGAGGAGGGTGCACTGCTGAGTTGAATGCATGTGGTAGGTCGGAAATGGGCAAACTTGAGGTCTATGCGAATCAGAGAGGGATACATGAAGTCGAATTTGAATGAAGAAATGATAAATTGTGTGGATTGGTGAAAAAGAGGTAAGAGAAGCGACGAATTTTGATCTGGCTATATTGACTGTTCTGAATATGTATCTGGTAGTCTGAAGCCGCATCTCAGCGCGAGTTCTTGGCAGTTACGAAACTATGTGTGTTTTCCTGAAATGCGCATGCTTCTCATCACTGCCCCGTCCATCCAGTACTTTCCCCCTCAGGCTCTCCCCATTGCCCGAGGCACTCACTATTTGCCCTGATGGGAGCGGTTTGCGCAGTCTCATTAGCCTATCCAAACATGTGAGATAGGAATGAAGGGAAGGAGTGGTTGGCAGCAAGGCAGAGAGAGAATAGCATCCGATTATTATACGATCTCCCCACCCCGGCGACTTTACGATGCTTGATTGGTTTATAAGCCCTGATGCGGGCTAGTCAGGTCGTACGTTCCCTACGTTAGAATCTCTTTCTATTGTCATATCATATCGGGATCTTGCTCAGGTCACAGCATTCCGCCCGGTGAAGAATGTGTCTAATAGCGAATTGACCACTATTTTTAAATTTTCTCAAGAACGAATGAACCAATTTGCTCCAAATTTTCGGAACTTGTTGAGTTGATAGAGGTGAATCTAAGTTTTTAAATGTATAGATATTCGATTTCTGCTTGCGCCTACAGGATCGGATCCTATGCGCGAAAACCGCCACTCGCTATTATGACGCTTGGAATGCTGTGAGGTACTGCCAACCTTCGACTTGTTAGCTAGCAAAATGTTCGCCTATGATCTTTCCAATAATTTTTTTTGTTTTAACTTGTGCACAACTTGTTCGAGACTGCACAGGTCATGTATCTAGGTACTTATACATCGAGTGCAACAGTTTCGCACGAGTCTGCGCTCACACTTTATCGGGATGAGCGTAATTATGGTCATTATGCGCTTGCACTTTAGCGTGGGTTCAGCATATGCGCGTGTTGATATATATTTGACTATATGTCTATCTTGAGCTGTCTGAATCTGTACTCTTTCATTCCTGCACTATCTACTTTTTATACTTCCCACTCACACTGCTGTTGCAGCGATTTAGCCACAATCTACTACAATTTTTTGAGTTGACGTAACTGTGCACTTGTCACACATCTCCTCCAAAGCATTGCTAAACCCCGTCCAAGTGATTCTACCTCTTGATAGCCCTCTCTCTTCATGTAGCTTCTCTAGCTTACCGGTAGTTTGCCTAAACGCTTAAGATATTAGCAGGAAGGATGGGGGAGAAGACACAGAGATGATGTAGGGAGGGATGATGGCATGGACAGTTAGTTGGAAGGAAGCTGACAAGCTTCCCCCTCTTCTATTCTATTCTTTTCCGCTTTGTTTCGTTCCGGTATGGAAAGCTGTAATAAGATGGTTAACTTTGACTAGAATATTTACTCAATAGAAAATATTGTGATACAAAACGCAAACTATGTACCTATGCAGTGCCATGTGAAAAGGCCGACTCGACGGCCCTCAGTCCTTCTTCCTAGGCGATGCCACCCAGGCTGATTGCTGTGCTGTAGGTGAAGAACGCAAACACGCGATTAGCATAACCCGAACCCGATCCCCGCCTCTTTCCCTATTACTTCCTCTTCTTATTCTTACTCTTCCTCGTGGGTGTTCCCCCCCCCCCCCTGATCGCCTGTATCATGACTTTCCTGCTCTGTAATATGTATCTATCTATACCGTATTCAGGCATTATGCAATGTTCGACGGCTTCACTATGTAGGTGATCTTGCGAAGGCTTACACGAGTATTCCAGACCAAGTAGGAAGGAGCGAATGATGGAATATTGTGCTCAATAATAGATATCGCATAGTTCTACTTCCCCCCCCCCCTCATCACGTATCTCATCTATCCAAACACTCCATCCCCTCTTCTATCCTTCAATTGTTGCTGTTCTCTCCTCTCCAGCCCTCGCCCTGTCTATTGGGAGATATATCTTCGTAGTGAAGTGAAGTCAAGAACAAATACACGTGAACGGCGAGTGAACGATGTGTATGGTTGAAAGAAAAATTCCGCCAGTCGTTTCATTCCTACTTGAGAGAGTGAGAGGTAAGCGATATGAAGAGAGTCTAGAGAAAGTAGGAATGAGTTTATTATAGAAGGAAAGCGAACGTTGAGAGAGCTGCGCAGTTCTTTCCGTTAACCACCGTGAAACTTCAGCCAGAGCCGGGCTTTAGCCTAGGCTGGCACTTTGCCAAGAGAGTTCCACTGTATTTAGCGGAGTGCGCTGCAATGATTTCTCAACGTTCCTTTTCCTCCAATAATACTGACGGAATTTTTTCGTCAATAATATTTTGTGTGGTGGATTGAGAGGCTGTCATGATTGTCACCCAATTCGAATTAACTTTTATATATCTGTCCGTAACGGTAATTTTTGTAATTTCCTAACCAGGGCTACATAAGATATCGGTACACAGCTGATTGAAAGCAAAATTAGCAGCCTTCCAAATCCTTCTGAATATTGTGATTGGGCGCTCTTGATCTGGAGAAAGCTTGTAGAATATCACGAGATAGCACGAGAAGATAAGCTTGGCAAGCGATCATTGGTGTTGCGGTTTCTTCCTCTTCTTCGTCTTCTTCTGCACTCCTATTTGCTCAATTATTTGTATTAGACTCTGCCCGTTCGCTTTCCTCACGTTTGCCATCGAACACTTTTCATTATTGAAGAGGAAAGTGTTCCGACAGTTGTAGTCATTCCTATTGCCGGCGAGAGAGTGAGTGCAGACGAAGTAGAAAAATTACAGACGGAAGTCTCTCATCAATAATATTGGGGGATCAAAGTTGAACTGTTAAAACGGGTATCCACGTTTTTCGAAGAAAAAAGGCCAGATAGCGCTATAGAGTCTTGTAGAATTCGCTTCACTGTTTCACCAAATAAATACATTTTGAATGAGAGGCGCTGTGCTTTTATTACTATGCGCTATGCTTTAAAATGCTTTTATTAGGTCAATTTCTGCACTTCCTGAAATGCAAACTACTCCGTTCAAATATGTTTCAAGTATGTTTCACGCTATTGATATAAACACCGGGTCAGCTTCTAGTGCAATAGTTAGTACTAACTGTTTTTAATATTTATTTTTTTTTAAAAGTGGTCCGTCAGTCAACTCTCAACGCATTCCTACTTTGTCTGCACTCTGTTAGAACTGTCCCTTGATCTCTTTCTCTCTTGTCTTCTTCCAATTTATCCTCTGCCTTTACCTTCCCGCCCAATGTGTTATTGGTCGTTATTGGAGTGGCCCCGCTTTTAGAGGCGAACGAGGGGGAAAGGTTTACGGGTCGAATAGGAACAGTGCATGGAAGGGGGAGGGGAGCAGGTGGAGGGGAATCGAAACAGGGATGGGATGGAAATTACCGCTCTGAACTTGTGTTTGACTAAATGAAAAGGGAAATGAAAACGCGGAGGGAGAATAACGCAAAAAATCAAAACGGCCTTTAAAAGGACTCTCATGCTGTATACTGTATAGGGAAATCACTGGAACTTAGTGCTTGTAATGTATATCTGAATGTAAAGGGGAACGGAACCAGAGGAGAGTGGGATGGGATGGAAATGAACGGGGTTCCGATTCACCCCCCCCCCACATCTATGTATCTGGCAGTACCTTTAGGTGGAGAGACAAGATGTGCATTTCACCGTTCCCTAAATTAATCGAATGGCCAATCCACTCCATCTCTTATACCGCTAGCACTAACTTCTCTTGTTTTGATCAGATACGTACCGTTAACCGAATCTCGTTAAGTTTGAACGAGAATGCGACTGATTTTCCCCCAAAATCAGCGAATTCCCAGCCATCTTCACCATATATTTGGTTGATCCGCCGTGAGAGGGGCTGGTTGGGTGAGAATGAGAGACTGTACTTGAGATGTGGAATACCCACCGAAGCTTGGAGGGAGAGTCATAGATAGGATGACAAAGATGAGAGGGTGGAGGGAGAGGGAGGGAAAGTTGAGAGGGAATAGTTGGCAGCCTCCCCTACCCTTCCGAATGTCCTAATGTTTACCTGTGCGTGCGTGCGCTGTGTTAGACTGTACGTCAGCTTCTGACCTAGGAGTTCCCCCCCCCCACTCTCTTTACCTCGTAACTCTCTCGCCCTCTCCCCTCCCTCCCTGTCCCCCTCTCCCTCTCATTCTGTACCTCCTCTCCCCCCTCAACTTCTTATTGACACTCCTCCCCAGCTTTTTCCACTGCTGTTCGGTTCTTTCCTTGCATCGCAGGGTCCCGAAGCGCCTTTTCCCTGATTACTGTAGCTGTTCTTTTCTTGCCCGAGCAATGGGACTCTACATCTTCTTTCAAACTAATTTTCTGCATTGCTGTTTGCGTGAAAAATGCTTCAGAGAATACTTATATGCTTTCCTGACTTACTTGATCAATTTCAGAATGTTCATTTCACAATTTTTATATTATAGTGGAGTAAACCGGTCCGTCCGTTGCTTTGATTCCAAAATGAGCCTAATTCTCTCACCTTCGCACACTCTCTCGCCTTATATTCGGAATGATCTTTTTAATCCACCATACTCTCTAAGCGGAACGTGCTAATCGCGTTTCCTTCGCTACGCACAGCATTCCAAGCGTCGTGCATTCCAACTGATGTAGCGGTTTCCGCGCATAGTATCCGCTCCTGTAGGCGCACCAGTGAACGGAAAATTATGAATGTAAAAACTTAAGCTCGCCTCTATGAATTCTACGAGTTCTGAAAAGTTGGTGTTAATTGGTCAAGCTGCTCTTGACAAAATTCAAAAATAGTGGTCATTTCGCTATTAGACACATTTCTCACCGGGCGGAATGCTGTGTACGGTGTTTAGCGAAACTTTGGAGCTTTGAAACGATACCATTTCATTCCAAGATAAAAATATATATCAGGAAAATTGATGGCTTTTAGGTATCAGTAACCTCGGATTCAAATTTTCATTATATAGTGATTTGGTTATCGTGAAAACGTTCCCAGTGCATTACACGACGCGTGTTTGGCGATGGACTCAGATGGGTGGGGGAGACAAAGGGAGGGATTGGGGGGAGGGGGGAGGGAGAGAGTCGGAAAGCGCAATTGGGATGCAATGTATGTTCACCTGAAATCTCCGCTTGGAGCATCCTTTGCTTTCTGATCGACCAGAGCTTGAGATACTGCTCTTTCTTTCGTCTACGGTTTTTTTAAACCTCGGGAGTTGAACCTGCGACCTCCTGAGTTATAGGCTAACCTCTTAACCACTACCTATGCTAACAGCAAGCAGTTTTTATTGCTACTTTTCGTCAATGCTCTATTTTTTGCACCAGTGCTTTGAATATGCGCGTATTTGCTACCAACCAAGTTACCATCCAGAAGCATCATTCCGCACTCCTAATGATCCCCCTATCCGTGAAGTGATTTTCTCGTTGATAGTTCCCGTTCCCTCCATCCCCTTCTTTTTCCCAGTACCCCTCAACCCCCTCACCCACTCAGTCTGCCCCTTCTCTTTCTCTCTTCATTCTGCAGAAGTTGGCAATCTGTTTGTTGATATCATCATAAGAGGGATGGACTTAGGAGAGTTAGCGGGGGAAAATAGAGAGATTGGTAGAGAATGACTGGGACGTTCTGTCCGTCAACCTTTTCGCATTGATTTGCAGCCCCCACTCCTCGGGAGAAGCGTCCCACAGTGATTCGACCCTAAAGGGAATGCGGCATTATGACGTTTCGAAAACGTCGCCCACGCCGTGCACTCACAGGCACACCACGGCCTACTCTCTAAAGGAAATTTTGGCGCTAGCGCACCAGTTTATCATTTTTCTTCCAGTTTTTTGCCTTTATTTGTTGAATATTAGGGAAAGTTTCGTATATTCAAAAGATCTAAGCAAAATATCAGTGAAAAGGTGCATTTTGACCCTGTTGAAGACGTAAAACCCTTATTTCTCAGAGATTATAAGAGACTCAAAAACGAACTTAGTGCCATCTAATAGAGCTTATACCCTTCCACAACACTACGGAGAGTT
>LS913898.1:0-12792 GCA_900490955.1 Micoletzkya japonica | reverse complement strand
GGGCAGTGCCTATTCTCACTGTACCGAAGGCGGATGGAGGAATCAGGATGTGTGCAGACTTCTCAGTTGGAGTCAATGATGCTATTGAACTCCCCGCACATCCCTTGCCTCTCCCTGAAGACATCTTCACCCAGCTGAATGGATGTCAAGTTTTCTCTCAATTGGATCTATCGGAGGCGTACATGCAACTGCCGTTGGACGATAAGGCGAAGGAGATGTTGGTGATCAACACGCCCCTTGGGCTCTACCAATATCAAAGGCTTCCCTTCGGAGTGAAATGCGACCCGGCTATCTTCCAACAACTCATGGACACGATGCTTAGCGGGATCAATGGAGCGTATGCTTACCTTGATGACATCGTGATTGTAGGATCGACCAAAAGGAGGGGAACACGACACGACTCTCAAGGAAGTCGTACGGAGGATTGATGAATACGGTCTTCGACTGAAGCTCGCGAAGTGCAACTTCGGCCAGTCGGAAATCAAGTTCCTCGGCTTCCCAGTGAACAAGGAAGGGCGTCACACGGACCCCTCGAAGACGAGTGCCATAACCCGAATGGCTGAACCGAAGGATGCAGCTGAACTACGCTCATTCCTCGGTCTGATCTCGTACTACTCATCGTTTCTTCCGGATATGCATCTGAAGTGAGCTCCACTGGACGAACTGCTCAAGAAGGACTGCAAGTTCGAATGGACAGATCAGCATCGGAAGTGTTTCGAGGACATAAAGCAGTCACTGGCACTGCACACGAGTCTCGTGCACTACGATCCTCGCAAGGAGATTATCGTCGCTGCTGATGCTTGTGAGACGGGAATCGGAGCTGCGATAATGCACAAGCTACCGAATGGAGACAAACAGCCGATCGCACATGCGGCACGAAGGCTGACTCCCGCTCAACGGAACTACTCTCAGATCGAGAAGGAAGCTCTAGGATTGATCTTCGCCCTCTCGAAGTTCAACAAGTATGTCTACGGACGAAGGTTCACGCTTCAAACCGATCATCAGCCACTGTTGGCTATATTCGGATCGAAGAAAGGAGTCCCGATTACGGCAGCGAAGCGACTCGCACGTTGGGCTCACCTGCTTCTCGCATATGACTTCGAGATCAAGTATGTGAACACTCACAATTTCAGCCATGCCGATGCCCTATCACGGCTCATTCGGAACACGCAGAAGGAAACTGAGGATGACGAGATGTTCGTTAATTCGATTGTAGTCGTAGACATCGACACGGACCTGCATGAGGCTATCCGTGAACTGCCACTCACAGCTAAGCATGTGAAGGAGGCTACAGCCAATGACAAGGCTCTTCAGAGAGTAATCATCAAGTGCCGTAGTGGCTGGCCGTCCAAACTGGACAAGAAGTACAAGGACCTCGCACCGTTCTACAACAGGCGAGAGTCGCTTTCTGTCGTAGATGACCGTCTCATGACCAACGAGCGAGTAGTCATACCAGAAGCACTCAAGAAGGACGTGCTCAAGGAGTTGCATTCCGCACATATCGGAGTAGTGCGAATGAAGAACCTCGCTCGAAGGGCAGCATACTGTCCAAATATCGATAACGACATCGAAGAACTTGTGAAGAGATGTAATAGCTGTTCTGAAGCACAGAAGATGCCCGTCAAGGCACAGCTGGAACCATGGCCTGAGGAGAAAGGACCATGGGAGCGAATTCACATCGATTTCGCTGGTCCTCTCAACGGAATGTCGTATCTTCTCCTCGTGGATTCGTACTCGAAGTGGATCGAGATCTTCGCTTGTAATCGGATCACTACGGGAATGACTATCAAGGCTCTAAGAGAGACCTTTGCCCGCTACGGACTGCCTATTACACTCGTGAGTGACAACGGAACACAGTTTACATCGGACGAATTTGCTAAATTCTGCAAGGAGAAGGGAATTCGTCACATTCGAACACCACCGTACCATCCTCAGTCAAATGGACAAGTCGAACGATACGTTGATACTTTCAAACGATCGTTGAAGAAGATGCACGATCTTCCGACTGAAGACGCCATCCAGAAGTTACTATTCTCCTATCGACACACGCCGAGTGCTACCGTACCCAACGGACTGTCACCAGCTGAAGTATTCCTCGGTCGCGCAATCAGAGGAAAAATCAACTAGTTGATCCCGGAGGAGAGGAAGGGAACGATGACTGACCAGAAGTCACGGATGAAGGATCAGTTCGATAGTCACAATGGAGTCAAGATGCGCAACGCATCTATTGGACAGGACGTCTACCGTTAAGCTAGTAAATTGTGGGCCGTGTTTGAAACACTTGAAACAAGGCCATATCTCGGCTGGGAAAGGTCGTACAGAGTTCTGGTTGGAATTTTCGGAATCCTCAGGACGAGATCTATTTGTGCATCAAGTTTGGTAATGATTCATCAAGCTTAAAGACCTTTAAAGCGTAAGAATGTGGCATTGAAGAGGTTCGAACAGGGATAGCGAGAATTTCATTCATTCAAGATATATAAAAGCCGTTTTAACCGGTTTAGAGTTGTCTAATCATCACCAAACGTGATACACAAGTAGATCTCGTCCTGAGAATTCCAAAAATTCCAACCAGAACTCTGTACGACCTTTCCCAGCCGAGATATGGCCTTGTTTCAAGTGTTTCAAACACGGCCCACAATTTACTAGCTTGACGGTATGTACGTCAACAAGATGGACCCAACCATTGGAAATGGATAATCGGAACAATCGTTGGAAAGAAAGGAAAGGTCATGGAACGGCAATTGGATCCGATACGGCAACCATGCCAAATCAATCAGTGGATGATAACGAGGATGCGAGTATCCCGGCCAATACGACTTCGACAATTCGCCGATCTACCCGTGTGAAGAAGCAGACCGTTCGCTTCAACATCGGCCCATCCAAGAAGACGTACGCTTGAGATGTGCCGAAGATTATCGTCCCCTGAACCCCTATCGAGATGCTTCGCATCTAGAGGGGAGGTGTTGTGTAATAGCTAATCCCATTATACCTCTTTTGAATAATCCTAGACACCTCACCTCTCTCCTCTCTCCCCCTCTCTCCTCACTCATTCCTCCCCTCATTCCATTCACTGCATAAACCCTGAGTGGTCGCTCGTCTCTCGCTCCGCACCTCATCCATCCATACGTGGATTCCTGTCGTACTTCCAACCCCCTCTGCGGACTACCTCCCACTCTGTGACCCCTGTCGACTATACCGTAACCCTCGTGTCATCACAACACACAAACCCCTCCTCCCGGAGAAGACATAACACTATACACTGCCCGAAAGGTCTCCTTTTAGAGATTGATGATCTATAGTAAAAGAAATAAACAATTTTTATTGCAAATCATACATTTCAGATATCAGAAACATATGATAATAGCGGTTGCGATACAGGTAAATACATTTGTTGTCTAACAATGCCTGATGACGAAGAAAATAAAATACCTGAAGCCCGTCGACTGTAGAGGAAAGAGTGCGCTTTATATCATACCAACAGATTAAGCCAATAGGAGAATAAATCGTTCCGTTAGATAGTTACTCAAGAAGGTTCGTATATCAGATGACGGTGGGCAAAATAACCTACGTCGGGCCTCTTCTAGTGGTTGCCGTCCAAGCTGTACAGCCTTCCCTGAGGGTGGACGACACTAGCGCGACCGGTTTGTTGAGTTGCATATTTGTTGTCTTGGTAGAATTCGTTATTATTATAGGAGGAAAAGGAACGTTGAGAGAGCTGCAAAGTTCTTTCCGCTAACCACCGTAAAACTTCAGCCGGTGCGGCTATTAGCCTAAGCTAGCATTTTGCCAAGAGAGGTTCACTGTATTTAACGGAGTGTGCTGCAACAATTTCCCAACGTTCGTTTTCCTCCAATAATATAATACCTCTCCCTCGTAGTAGGCCGCCTGCCAGACCCGTTCAAAGTCCGCCCTGGGCATCTCCACCCCGAACTGCCTCACTCCAGTAATACATGTTTCACGAGAGTTGTCCGAAAGTGCGCAAACGATTGCGAACTGTCTAATACAACGGGAATGGTTAGTTTTTTCAATAAAATATAAAAAAATAGTTCCGTATTTGTGGACAACTCCCGTGGAACCTGTAATACGCTTATAATTTCTCGTTCAAGAATATTATTGACGAAAACGTTTCGTTAATATGCTCATTCCTACTTCGTCTGCACTCTCTTCATACCGCTTTACTCTCTCGTCAGAATGAGGAATGAGACAACTGACGGAGCTTTTTCCTCAACCATAACAAATAAGAATATATCCTTTTTCTGCAGTGGGCGACGTAGCGTCGGTACTCTATGCCCTCCTCAACCTGCACGGTCCTCTGCACGCGGCAGCCCTCATTCTGACCACGACAGCTTACAAAGAGGCGATTAAGCACCGGATACGCAAACTGTTATCAGGTGAGCTCGAAGCTACTCGCTTTTCGCATGAAACTGGATCGTTCCCACACGCAGCAGGTTATCAGTTTTGAGAGTTTATAGTTGCTGTTTCAGCTAATTGCGGAATGAACCGGACTTTGGCTCTAAAATGTGATGAAATCTCTCACCGCTGCACACTACAACTGACGGCTTACTTACAATTTTGCTGACGCTGTTAGATGACGCTTAGAATCAATGAATATTCAGTAATCTCTGCGCGAAGGCACAATACCACCACAACTACATCCGGCGAAATCTCCTAACACAGTGTACAGCAAGCGGCAATTGGTCAACGATGATAAAAACCTAAAAAAAACTGAATAATCGAATCTAAGCGTTGTGTGTGTATTTGAAATTTTTTTGAAAGTTTTTGAGAACTGCAAAGGATATAGATTTGTTTGATGAAGTTATCGGTGCAAATTATTCATCTCGAAAGCATACATACGAAGAAATGGGGATAATGAAAACATTTACACTAAATTTCGTCTTTGGAATCTGAAAATTAAGCGAAGATCAAAGATCAAAGATCAAGCGGCACCATATTCTCCTTCTTCTTCTCCTGTTCCTTGTGGGGCAGGGCCTTGATGGCGTTAGAGATGGCCGAGAGTTCGAGCTTGAAGTAGTGCATGGGCAGTGTCAAATCTGCCACGGACCGAATCTAAATACGATACATATGTAACAATTGCATCTTTTCATTTTATATGTTCTTTATTTTTATCTTTTTCTTTAACTTTTTCGCTTTTTACGATAAAATCAATCCCCATATAAATATTTATAACAGGCGAAATTAGATCAGCTATGAATATTGAGTAGACGACCTCCGTGACGGATCTCGTGAACGGATCGTACAGCAGCGTGAAGGGCCGCTCGAACTTGGTCGCGTATTCCCTGAAAATATTTATCAACGTTATTTGTTTTAACCACAAAACTATGAACCAAAAATTGCCAAAAACCTCATTCCTATTTCCGACGAGAGAGCGAAGGGACATGAAGAGAGTTCAGACAAAGTTGACATGCCGTTTACTGACGAAATCTTTCATCAGTAATACATGTAAGCTTTCTGTTCAAATATACCTCAATTTGGCCAGAGCGTCCTCGATTCCTTCCGCCACAAAGTAGAGCTGCTGGTAGTCGTCATCTTCGTATCTGAATTGATCTTTGGTCTTTGATCTCCGATCTTCCCCACTTCTGCAGTGCGGTCTCCGCGGGTACGAAGTCCCTATGCTCCGGAACGTCTGAGCAAGCGTGCTGCAAAATGCTATAGCTAATATCATAGAGTTTTACTACAACTTCTTATTCTACCTAATTAGAAAATTTATTAAAATTTACCTAATTTTATTCTAGATCATCTATAACGAATATTAAATGAATTTTCACATTGGATACGAGTATCCAATAAATGTATGTATCTACACTTCACACCAATATTTCGTTCTATAGCCATGCTAATGATAAAAGTCATGCAAAAATTGGACTCTCATTCAAATGGCTAGTTCTGGAATAGATAAATAGATACCTGCAGTTCTCCATATGCCGATAGCAGCCCCGCCCCAATCGCCCGCAGCTGTCCCTGCTCTCTACACAATCCGAACTCGACGATGAACCAGTAGACCTGAAGAGGGAAGTTTAGAAGTGCCCTGACATTTCGTGATGGTTGGATCGGTTAAACACGTTTGTTTCTGTTTAATATCCATCAGTTTTGCTGAGAAATTGGAGCATCAAAGCTAGATTATCGATTTAAGAAAGAGCCGAAATGCGCTACCGTAGCCAGCTTCTCGATCTGGTCATCCGATGCGCCCAGAGACATCAGACCGATGTCCTGGCTCAGCTGAATGTGATCGTTGATCTTTGATTTTCTATCTTTGATCTTTGATCTCTAACCTGAGCCAGGGCCGGATCGGCGAACATGGGCACATGACCGAGTAATTCGTGAATCAAATCCGGTTCCGGCGAATGGTGAGGCTTGGCCGAGTGACGGAGGTACGTAGTGGTCTAGAAATTGCGAATATACAATTTATGCAAATTAGGGAATTAATGTTCTACAACGCTATTTGGTTCATAACTCACTGAAAGCCCTAGGTAAAGTGTGTAAGACAGACGAACAGGTAAGCTAATATCACAGTCTATATAAATATATCCGTACCTGAAATACGCGAAAAGCCAGTGAGGCGAGAAAGTCTCGGGCTGACAAGAGACCGGAGCAGGGCCGAAGGATGAAGCCCGTCTTGCCTGGACAGACCAACGATCAGACTATAGAGATCAAAGACCAAACCACAAAGATCAAATATCAGAGACTACGTACGCTCGAGGTAGGCGTTGACGGTGTGGATCTGCGGTATGCGGTCCTCCGTCAGGACACCCTCATCGAGCAGCATCTTGAGGTTGCGACTGGAAAATGAGATTTTTTATGGCATTTGATAAGAAAACTATCGTTTTCTCAATGCAAAAGCGTATTCCGGTCTATTATTTATTGAAAATGGTAAGTATACTAAACCATGCAATATTTTTGGAGAAAAGTTCGAGCATGCACCACCAACCGGTAGGTGTTGCACGCAAGCTTTTCGTGGAGCGACTCGAGCTTCTTGATTACCTGAAATTTGATTAAAGGAAATGTCCCACAAAAAAATCGTTGCTGAGTTAGTCGTTGGAAACATAGCAGTATGGTCTATACAACAAGATGTGCAAAAATCCCGATTCGAAACGTCTCTCTTGTCCTCAGTACGGCTGAATGTGTGGGATACGGTAAATCTTGTGGGGTAGTTTGTAGTCTAGACCGGCTATCTAAATAACCCCTGGCAATGCCTGCTCGGTCTCGCTCTCCATGGAGCAGGAAGGGAAGAGCAAGGGAAGGGGCGAAGGTCTGTAGATGTGTGAGCGGTGGAGATCAGGCGATGCCACTGGGTATATTTGGAGAGGGGAGTGATTGGTTGAAACTACAAAATACCCCACAAGATTTACCGTATCCCACACTTTCAGATGGCCGTACTGAGGCCTAGAGAGCAGTTTCGAATCGGGATTTTTGCACATCTTGTTGTCTAGACTATACTGATATGTTTCCAACGACTAACTCAATAACGATTTTTTCATTTTTCCTTTTTTTCCTTTTCATTTTTCCTTATTTTCCGGGACATTTCCTTTAAAACAACTTGGCTCTTAAATTTGCCTGGGTTGCAAGACTTGGAGTTGGTTTAAAACTTGGCTTTGGTTCCAAAATTTGGACTCGGGCGTTGGGTCAAAAACTTAAAATTAGCTTGTTTCTGCTATGATAACTCGCTAATTTTGTAACCTGTATACGATATATCTATCTCGTCATCATACAAGTTCAAATCATCCACGCTTACCTCCCTCCACGTCTGGTGCTCCGCCTCCGTGTATTCTACGTCAATTAGCTTGTCGCCGCTAAATAATTGAAATTGTTCTTTGCTATTTATTAATTATTATTAAAATAAAACCCCTTAAACCGTATTCCGCAAGTAGCCTACTATTTGAATCCACTGGCCAGCCTATTGAGCTCCTCACGACGTGCAATGTACGCTGCATCGCCGTAGCCCTGAAATCGTTCCTGCTTCTCCCTAAATTTATTTATTCATTTATCATTTACATCATAGTGATAATTTAAAGTCATAGTGGAAATTCTTGGCATTCCACGGGTCCTTGTTGCAATAGACTGGTTATTTTTATTTGATTTGGATAACATCTCACAGCATTCCGCCTGGTGAAGAATGTGTCTAATAGCGAATTGACCACTTTTTTTGAATTTTCTAAAGAGAGAATGAACCAATTTGTACCAAATTTTTTCATAGAGGCGAACTTAAATTTTTAAATTCATGCATATTCGAGTACTGGTTCGCCTACAGGATCGGATCCTGTGCGCGATAAGCGCCATTCGCTAGTATGACGCTTGGAATGCAGTGATCTTACCGGATGTCTCGGATCGGTCGTCGGCTCGTACTTCGTAATGCAGTGCGAGCATTTGTCCAGGTCGGCGACGTGACGCGGAAACCACGGGACTGAAATGCTGATTTTCGGGAGTAATGGTTATAGCAAAGAAAACGGTCACAGCGTAATTAGATATTACAAGTTCCACGAAAGTTGACAAAAAGTACGCAAACGATTGCGAACTGTCTATGCAAATACGCGCGCTGATCTACCTCTAAGGCTCCAATTTTCTTGCGATTCTCTTAATTTCTGCCATATTAACACGTAAGGAGTCAATTAGACAGCTTAATTAGCGGGAATAGTTTGCTATTTCAATCAAAAGTATTAAATCGTTCCGTTTTGAGGACAACTCCCGTGGAACCAGTGATACATTAGCTGTATGTCTGTTTTCATTATGTAAAATTTGTCGAATAAATATGAAATTATTTGTCAGAATAAATGAGAAAAAATTCTCCGAGTAACTAATGTTGGCAAAATCGGAGTCGATTCGCATTTCTACTGTAAAACTATTCTTATACAATGAGTATGGTTGAGAAAGAAGTTCCGTCATTCGTCTCCTTCCTGCTTCTGACAAGAGAGCGAAGCGGTGTGAAGAGAGTCCAGATAAAGTAGGAATGAGTTTACTGACGGAACTTTTTCATCAATAATATTATTATTACTCCTGACAACTAGATGCCCACCCTCCGGCTCCTGGAGCGTCTTGTACATGCGTACGGTAGTTATCGATTCGTGAGCCGTCTTGAGCGAGGCGATCGCCGCCACGGCCGCATCCTTCTGGGCCGTGCACTCGATCAGCACGTCCGTACCTGCGACCGGAAATTAGGAAAGTGTAGATCCGGAGATCATACCTGATTCCCAGCCCGGTCGCGACTCGACATGCAGCATCTGGATGCGGGTGCGCTCTAGCGTTGAGATGACGGAGGGGAGGAAGTCGACCAGTTGGCCTGAAGACCTCGAGGAAAGCGAAGGGGGGACGAGTGGACAAGATTATCCATAAGATAGTCCCGATTGTTGATTCTAGAGTACTAACGAATCAAGAATACGAAAGATATGGATAAGACGAGCTGTACTGAAGAACCGAACTGGACTAAAGAACTAAAGCTCTGCCACGCTAGGGGCAAGAAGATTTACGCAAGGTCTTTAGTTTAGCGAATTTTAACTCCCTATGCCCTGCCGTATGAATTCACAAAGTATGATGGCTAAGAATATCTCTAGACTCGCACGCAAGCGACTCTTCCTATCGACAAACTATCTTTACAGAATACTCAAGAGATCGTCTCCCGCCTATCTTCTCTTTTCTACGCACCAAATGACCCTCCACATCTTCTTCTATCATGATTTCTCTGTCGAGAGGTATAATGGAGCATAATGGACCGATTGGATGCACAATAGGCGGTGAAGTTTCTTATGCTAGACACACTCATCGAACCAGAGTTCTGTTCCGATAAACACGTCTGGGGACAAGATTCCCCACTTTTTTCGGGGTATCGATTAGGCTGTCTACTCTGACTACGTCTATTATCCATTCAGGATTTTCTGATGGTTATGCTTTTCAGTCAATTCATGACCAAGTGTATGTATTTATAAAGGTGGAGTAACGCCTTCAAAACGACCCGAAGGGCCGTTCTTCTGACCCGTGGCCGAGACGATAATCGTGAAGGGTATGCGTTCCGTGTCATCGGGCAGCGACGTGAGCAGTTCCACAGCCTCGTCGTTGAGCTCGCGAGCTACCTTTAAGGATACTAGAGTGGGCCATTTGCCCAAACCCCCACCCCCAGCAATGAAGAATGATACAGGGGGGAACCCCCAGTGATAGGGGGGGGGGGGGGAAGTCGGGGGTTGGGGTAAATGGCCCACTCTAAAGGATACGCTATATAGGATACGTTTCGGAGTGATTTAGGATATTATAAGTTCCACGAAAGTTTACCAAAAGTACGCAAACGATTGCGAACTGTCTACGCAAATACGCGCGCTGATCTACCTCTCCAGCTTCAATTTTCCTACTATTCCACTAATCCCTGCCATGGTCATGCGTATGGATTCAATTGGATGCCGTAATCAGCGGAAACAGTTTATTATTTCAATCAAACGTATTAAATCGTTCCATTTTCGTGGACAACTCCCGTGGAACCTGTAATAGAATAGGTATATGCAATTGGAACACATAGAGTGTCTCTCCCCCTCTCATTCACCCCTCATTGTCAGACGACCCAACTTCGAAAGAGAGGGCTTGAACAAAACTTGGAAAAAGCAAAGTTTCAGAGCTAAGCATACCTGTTTGTCCTCGAGCGTGCTCTCCAGTTGCTGTCGGTGCTTGAGCGTACTCTGTCGCTTGAGACCCTGCAACAACGTAAAGCACAATCTCCTTATCAGATCCATATTGCCATGAACTATTTAGTAACCTAACCATATAGTACTAACAATAATAGTTCCATACAAATAATTATAGTTCTCGCCTGCAGGTGGTTCTTCTCGAAGCTGGCCTGATGGGAAAGGGAGTAGCGCCGGCGATAAGACGCTGCCGAGGACATGTCGATCGAACCCTGTTTAACTAGAATATGAAATCGAATATTCATAGTTCTAGCAGCTCTTATCTTGCGGCACATTAGACTCGCTTGAGAGACTTGATTGATTTCGAAGCTAAATTTCACCCCAGTGGATCAGGGCGTAAATTTTCACGAAACTGTGGCTACGGTAGCTGATACATAGATGAAGCACAAAATAAATAAATTTTAAATAAATAGCAAAAAAGTTCCCACCATGACGAGGCTGCAGGCCAGTTGGTTGCTCGTTTCGGCTATGGAGTGCAGGGCGCGCATATCTTTCTTTCTCTCCTCTTTCCTTGATACTCCGGACTTCCACTCGAATTCTCCCTCCTTCTGGAGTATGTGTCCTTAGTGAAAGAGAGAGTATCACCGAGCACGAGTCTCCCACTTCTTCCGATATGCCTGCCCAGTGCATAATCGCTTCCGGGCAAATGGGTCGCTCCTGTCTGATGTAGTATGTCGCTGTGGGATGCATTTATGGACAAGTAGATGAGGAATGAGCCCGGGGCTTGGGCAGACAATCAACATACGACAGGTAAACGTTGCCGAACGCATGGAGCTATTCTGACCGAGAATATTTCCAGGACAAGTAATAAAAGATTTTTGTGTGAACTGCATCATCGCTTGGTCTTCTGCTCAAAGTTTTATCCGCGGATTACGTGTACCTATTCGAATAAATAAAGCCAGAAATGCCGGTTCGGAGGGATATGTACAATGAACAGAGGTCTCATGATGCTATCACGGTACAATTTATAGCTTAGAGGGAATGTGCATATGGATAACGTAAACTACCGATATGTGAATGCTTCGTTGGCTAAAATACGTCAGTGGAATTGGGAGATATTAGTAGAACCGGGATAGTATAAAATTGTGATGTGTAGATCTCTAACCTCTATGGCTAATAAGCTTCTTCGCAACATATCACAGGGTGGGAGATATTAGTAGATTAGCATAAACAGCGAATTAATGGCATCCCGATTCGGCGGGGATTCCCTCGATCGGCAGCAGGGACATGAAGAGGAAGCGAGCCACTACCTGCAAGGCATATTTTATATTTTCATCTTTATTTATCTCCCTGAAATGTCGCGTTCTCCCTGAAAACTTACAGTGTGTAGTAAAATACTGCTTTCTCTAATTCTAAGATGCAATATAGTTGAGGAAAAGTTCGAGAGCCGTGAAGGAGTAGGAATGGCGTTTCCTTATAATAAAAGGCGAAACTTGCGAGTGTCTCTGTCAATTCTTGATCACATCTTCACCAAAGGAAGGGAGAACTAGTCGCAATATAAGGCCCGTGTGAAGCACATTCGAGGGCATTCGTCGGGCTCAAGATAGTCTTTCCGCTTCCCCGGTCAAAGTATCTACTCTCCTCACACCGCTTCGCTCTTTCGGCGGTAGTAGGAATGCGACAACTAACGGAACCTTTTCCGTCAACCATCATTACCTCGCCGAAGACGGTGGCCGCGCAGAGCCATACGTTGAAGGTCATGAAGACGAGCATGAGCAGGTAAGATATCGTGATCTGCGCCCCGTGCAGAAGCGCATCCACGATGCGGTGCGGCGTGATGCCCGCCACCCTGGATAATGCATTTTATTTTATTTTATTTTATTTTATTTTATTTTACATTGTTATGTCTCTGATGCAGAATGCCCTAGCCTTTCCAAGACCAGCCGCCGTAGCAAAGTCCCTTCGTTTGGTACTTGTGGCGGATTACATCCAACCACGACTATAATCCACCAATTAGACTGCAAAACCACTACAACACCAAAGAAGAGCACAAAAAATGATGCAAGATCATTCCACCAGCCAGACTACTGTATTGTCAGTTCGCGATTCAGTTGGGTGTTGTACCGTACTCGAGGTGTACCGGTTCAAACGCCCGCTGCGCGTCAGCCGCGAT
>LS913797.1:13929-42463 GCA_900490955.1 Micoletzkya japonica | reverse complement strand
ACATAGCTGATATAAACGAGCAGAACAGCAAACAACACGAGAGCTAAAATTTACCATTCGTCAGTCGGTTGATGTTGTTGTTGTTGGAGGGGGCACGGTTTCCTCCCCAGTTCCTTCGCTGCCCACCGCGAACGCTCCGAGGTCCGCGACCACCTCTCGGGTTCCGGAAAATGTCTTCCGTCAAATAGTCACCTACCTACCTAATGACAAAGAAACGAAGACTACAGTAATTCACACTTTCCAATTTTGCACTTTTCTGCTAATTTTTGAGTTAGTTGAGCAATTTTTCGACGAAAACTAGAAAGTATTTGAGCATTATCTAACCTCGCGTTTGATCCAACGCGTGCAGGTCCCGTGGGCGTTCGAGCCACAGCACGAGACGGTGATGAGTTAGATGTCGAACTAGTCGCCCTCTTGGCCCCCTCCGTCGGCTTCTTCACCGTCTGCGGAACACTTCTCGCTCTGAATGGAACATTAGAATGGGAAATACGAGAACCAATAGAAGAAGGTGACCTTCCATTGAGTCCATTCTCCTCGTCCCGTTCAGGCCCTGAACGGGACGAGGAGTCGTCGAAGCAGTGGACATGACGAGCGGCAATTTGCTTAAATACTCTCTCAAACATACTCTATATGAAGTACAGCGAAACAAAACGGCTTACAGGTTGCAGTAGCAAACTAAAATCAGCAAAGTTACACCAAAAAAAGCAGCAACAACACAGAAAATGTGGAAATGTGGAAATTGAAATTCACCCTTCCTGGCCCAAAATTACGGTAGATTTCCGTGCAAGGAATTTGAATTGCAGGGACACTCAGGGACATTTTTTGGGCTTTCGTTTGCTTAACACCTGAGGGTTTTTATTAACATTGTGCTAAGAGAACTCAGTCAGTTATTGCGAGGACACCCCCCGCGCACAGTATGGCAGAGGGGCAGAGGGCAAATGAGAGGGGGAGGCGAGAGAAAGAGCGTCCCTAGAGAGTGCAGACAGTGATAGGACGAGAGAGCATGCGGAGGAGAGAGAGGGCACGCTTGGTCAGAGTGGGACAGGCGAGAGAGTGAGCGAGGGAGAGAGAGCGCAGGTAGATCAGAGTGCGGCGGGCGAGAGAGTATGGGGAAGCGAGAGAGCGCGATACGTCACGCACGCTTGCATGAGAGAGGGGACGCGTTGCGTGCCGGCCTCGATAATTCGCACCCCGAGGCGACGATTGCGGAGCCAGATGGAGATGAAATGAGATAATTCTGCCAGAATCGTGATCAGCACAGTTCAATGCATAAGTGGAGTACAAAATGCGTTAAGTTTGAGAAAAATTTGGAGGGTCGAAATTTCGCACCCTGAGTTTTCAGCGAAATTGAAATTTAGTTATGCAGAATAGACATATTCTAGCCTTCTTGCACCTGGAGAAGCGATATATAGCAGAAAGAAGTAGGGAAAACGCTTGGGTGCGAAGCCTGATCGAATTTAAAATAGTGCGATTTTCGCGTTTTGAATTTGAAACTGAAGCTGAAGTGGACACCTAGCAACGGGGGAACGATCGTTTTAGGGTAAGTCGATAGCGTAGAATCCGATTCTGCGGTCGTCGAAAGCCTAGCGTTTCATGCTGAAATCGTAATATGCCCCGAGGGCAAATGTTTCTTAAACGATATAGCAAATCTTAGCGAGTTGGTGCGCTGGATGACCAGCCCCCACCAGATGACATGTGCAAAGTTCGATCCGGAAGTCCTGGGCCAATTTTTTGCAAATCGAGTTTAAGAGTCGAAAAATTTCGACGTCACCGTCGTCGGGCATCTGGAGGAGTTTTGATGCATACCCGGTACCGAACGATTCGCCTGGTGCTCCTCTATCTTTTGGTGAAAACCGCACGACGATTCGTTAACTTTGACGGAAGTTACATGGAAAAAAGAGAAGATTTTGGTCGCAACTTTGACGCCTCGGGGCTAATTCGGCTTTGAGAAATGGGGTCATCTTGGTGGCTATACGTACTTTTTGACGTAGAATCCGAAAATGATAACTAAAAGATGAAAATTTTCGAAATTTGAGCTGAAAATCGACTTTGAAATTTCAAACAGGCTTTCAGGCTTTTCATGTTTACAACATCAAGAAGGTTGAAAAAAGGGCTCCGTGGCTGCACCCGTTTTGAGGAGATCTTTCGAATAAAAAAGATTTATGAAATTTCGTTAACTTTGAAGCAAGTTATGGCGTTCCGTCGAAAACCCTTAGCATTTTCTATAGTATAGAGGAAAAGAATGGATCTCATTTTCTAGAACGCTCCGTCACCCTATTACAGAACGCTCCATAACCCTACTACATTTTGCGAGATTGACGGAGTGCTAAAACGCACAGCGCAGCGTGTCCGCCTGTCTGATAGGTCTCATGGCATTTTGCCAAATTCCCTGGAGAAGCCCGACAACATGAGCTTACACATCTGGGAAGAAAAGAGTACAATCAAGCTACATACACTAATAATGTAAGTGTAGCTTCGCTGAATATTTTGTAGCGACTACGGTAGTTTAACGGTAAGAGCCAGCTCTGCATCCGGGGAAAAGTGCGGACCACGCGTTTTGCCTCGTTGCTGCATAGACTGCGGGGAGTGGGCGGGGCCTGTTTGAATGATGACTTTTCAAATTTTGATTTTGACTTTCCGAGTTTATTTGTCAGTTTTATTCGTTAAGAAGCTATTTGTGTTACTTGAGAAATGCCGATTCATCTCTTGAATGAATGGAGGAAGAATCCCGGAGGACCGCAAGATCCAAGTAAGATTTTTTTTCATTTCGGCGTTTATTTATCCTTTATTTCCATTTCAGCTGCGTTCATGAGAACTCTAGAAAGTGATCGAGCTACTCTCAAGGAGAAGGCTCTTATCATCAATGCTTTCGACGACTGGGAAGTGCTAAACCCCACTTGGTTCGAGGTTAGGAAACGGAGGAAAAGAAAAAAATGACGATAAACATGAAAGGTGGCCGATTATTTGATGTCGATCGAGAGGCTCTATGACAATCAGAACTTCTCGGAACGTCTGAGGGCTGCTCTCCTTGCTTCTAAGGTAAGTCGAAGGTGTCTAAGAAGGAATGATGTTGATCTAAGGTGAACTACTGTCTAGGAGACTACAAAATGGCATTACAACTGGCACTCGCTGCGGGTTCGTGTGTTAAATTTGCTCCATTTTCACTTGTGTCTATCCCCTGTCTATGAGGAGCAACGTGCCCTTTATAGGTGAGTTGTTCTCACTCACTCCTCGTGCCCCTTCTTCATCCCTCGGACAACAGGATGAACAGGTATCTCATATACCCTTTCCCCTTTGTAATATATACTGTTTAGTACGTGAATCGAGTGATCGAAGAGGCATTGGACACGTACAAAAGAGCGAAGAGGGATGGTGTTCCCGTGGAATTGAGACTCGAACAACTAATCAACAGACTGTTCGATAAGAATCTCAAGAAGGTCAGTTGGATAGTTGCGCTCAATGCATTAATATCATTGTATATTTGTATTCTTCAGAAGGATCTCCGTTATGTGATCGGTCTTGCTATCGATACTCGTCGAGTGGATATGATTGAGATTGCGATCAAAGCAGCCGAAGACCAGACGGGTATCCTTTATTTACTCTATCACATGATGAGCAACAAAATTATATAAATTCCACAATGTTCTAAATGTTAAGCGGAATAGTTCTAGTAGCGAAATCGCGGAAATTGGCTGCCAATCGTGCGCATAGATTTGACTGATTGTTGGATTGGACGTTAGGATGGGTGCATGCGCCAGAGAATCTTAGTGTAAAGCGCTCACTAGGATGGCAGCTTTTGATTTATTCTAATTATGTAAGGGAGCCTGCAAAAATATTCGGACAAGAGCAACTCCGTTCTCCTGGCGGAACACCGCTGGCGTACCGGAGCACCATCGGTGTTACGGAAGTACTACGAGATCGATATTTTTGTCGGAACACCAGTATTTCTCCATGCGTACTACAGCGTAAACCCGGCTGGGCTAGGCCGCACTGTTGGGATACATAGCCTGAATTAAATAACAAAACGCGGAGCACCACTGGCGTACGCCGGAACACCAGACGGAGCACGAAGGAGCACCGGGCAGAACATGGCCGGAGTACGTCACGTGCCACGTCTGCTGCTCCGGAGATGTTCCGATTGGTGTTCCGCCAGAAGACCGGAGAACCCCGTGAAGTGTGAAGTGTGGAAACCACCGTAACCAAATAACCGCTTTCTCTTATGACACATGAGATAGTCATCTCGTTTCAACATTCCCTTAAGCTCTTCTGACGGAGACGGTCTCGAACGTGTTGGAATGTCAACTGGACACGGGACTCCGCCATCAGATCCTCGACCTTCTTCTTCGTATGTTTTGCGAACTCGAACAGCCCGACTTTGTCAACGTCTGTCAGGTTAGACACTTTAATACTTGTGACATGCTTTTAATAATATTAATAATAATACAATTTTGTGCAACCTTCTTATGTAGCATTACTATTGCATTTCAGTGTTTGATAAAGCTGGAGAAGCCTTACGACGTGGCTGAGATACTGAACAGACTGATTGCACAGAAGGCAGTGGTAAGAGAATGAGAAGGGGGAGATGGACAGGGGACTTGTTGAGGAAGGAGAGCTACTCGCTTACCAGATCGCTTTCGATCTATACGAGAATGCATCACAACAGTTCATCACGAAGATTGTCAATGCTCTTCTCAAGAAGGATGCTGAAGTCGCGAGGTTTGTTGTACTTGAATGAGGGAGGGACAAGGAGGACAGTAGAGAAAGGGATTGCAGTGGATCAAAGGAGGAATTGGGAAGGGCGACTCCCACGGGGGAAGGGGGTGAACAGACCAAGGAGACCTCTCCTGCTGCTCCGACCGATCCAGAAGAGGCCAAGAAGGTATTAGAGGAGGGAGTAAACAGGAATACGAAAACGTTAACTAACATCGGGTTGATAGGTCCACTATTTTAAGAGCAGAACTTGTGGTAAGAGATTCGCATGTTTGTCGTTACCAAATAGACTCAACTGATGGGTAGATAATTTTGTAAGCTGTTGGACGGATTTCCTTAAAAATATTGGGGAAAGCTGTCCTCGTATGAAGGATTGTAATAATAGTGGTTTACAGGTGAAGGCGATTGGACGAATTGAACTGATTCTGAAGGGAAAGGAGACGATCCGACATCACATGCAGTTCCTCATAAAGAACAACCACACGGATATGCTCGTGCTCAAGGAAATGAAGGTAGTTCTCGTTCCTCTCTCCTTCCTTATCAAATGGCGTTAAGGAATGTGTTCGTACTGCCACTGCACATAATGCTACTCTTCTGGCCAATGCCCTAATGCATCTCGGTTAGTTGCTATTCTCGTAGCTGACTCAAACTACACGACTACTTGACTACTTGACCTTTTGCTCAGGAACAACTTGTGATGACTTCCTTCGCGATAATCTCGATTGGATAAGCAAGGCAACCAACTGGAACAAGTTCAACGCAGTCGCCTCCCTCGGTCTAATCCACAAGGTGGAATACTTTCTTGTACCCTATTCGCTATCCCTTTCATCTCAGGGCCACGAAGAGTCGGCTCGTAAGATTCTTGAGCCTTATCTACCGAAGACGGAGGCCGACCAGTTCGGATTCAAGGAGGGAGGATCGTTGTATGCTTACGGTAAGTATAATTTGGAGCATGACTAGAGTGTAGTCTGGCCAATGGTACTCCTCTTCAGGTCTGATCCATGCCCATCACGGGAATCCCGAAGTAACCAAGTATTTACGGGAACAATTGGCTGCTGCTCAGACTGCGGCAGTGAGACATGGAGCGTGTTTGGGAATGGGACTGGCCACTATGGCATCCCATGATGAAGAGGTTGGAAGAGACAATATGGTGGCTGCATCGAGGCAAACTATCCCTTCAAGAAATTACTCTAAATTATATTTTGAGACAAAATGAGATTAAATTGATCGTGTTCGATTCGACCAGTTATGTCGCTTCCGATAGCGCACACCGCCATTTTGTATAAAGAGTGAAGAAGTCTCATTTTCAGGTATATGCTCAACTACGGGAAGTACTGTATACTGACGATGCCGTGACTGGAGAAGCTGCGGGAATTGCAATGGGACTGACTATGGTCGCCTCCCTCTCAAAGACTGCCTTTGATGTAAGCAAGAGGGGAAATGACAGAGGGGCAACACTATTCTTGCAGGAAATGGTACTCTACATCAATGACACCCAACACGACAAGATACAGAGGGGACTACGCACTGGAGTAGCACTTCTGGGATACGGTAAGGGAAGAGGGAGGGGTACGGTAGGGGAGGATGGGATGCTGTACATGGGAAAGGGGAGGGAACGGTAGTGAAGAGTGTTGTTGAAGGACGCGAAGCTGAGGCGGAACCGTGGATCAGTCGACTGTTGGAGAGCAAGTCGAATGCAGTACTGAGACAGGCTGGAGTGTGTCTACTGGCTATGGCTTATGCAGGCACGGGCAATGCGTCTGTGGTCAAGAGACTTCTGGCTAAGGTGAGGGGGGATGGGAGGAAGACTGAAGAGATATCAAGAGATTGGGATGAAGTGATGGAATATGCAGGTGGCCTCTGATCCGAACAACGACGTGAAGCGATGGGCTGTGATCGCCATCGGATTCCTTCTTTCCAAGTTAGTCCGTTTATTGTTATCTATTGGTTATCTCAGTGAAGAGAACAAGGAAGGGATATCTGATAGATAAGAAAAGTTTGAGAATCGTGGAACTTTTATTTTAAATTTTGCTCTGCATATCATGTCTGTATTATAAAACTTGTTAGGATGCCTACACGGGCTAGTGTTGTCCCCAAATTTCCACAGGCATCCCTACGTAATTAGAGAAAATCAAAAGCAGCAATCCTAATAAGCCTTTTACTGTAAGATTCTCGGGTGCAGGCACCCATCCTAACGTCCGATCGGACAACCACGTTATAATAATAATATTTTGAATTCTTCTTTTTACGTAAGGCAGCAGCTTTTTCATGATCTATTTGGTCTTGGTCTTACGCTGCTGTTGGGATACCATCTGGTCAGGTGTAGGCCTCATTTATGGAAAACTGTTTCGGATATACTATTTCCCAATCGTAACCACATCGTTCGTATGCGCTGTTTTGGCATGCTTGAAAGTGAAGCTAATTAACTGTAATTGTTCTCGGACATGCTTGCGCTTGAATAATGTAGTATTTGTTATTCTATGTCTTTCTTGTTAGCATGGCTTCACCAATAATGAAATGTCACCACAAAAATATAGGAGTGAATAGAATCGTTTATGAATATTAACGAATGTGAATCGTATTCGGTCGTTGATACTCTTAACAACTGTCAACCGCTTGATAAGAGTTGTGAAAAGGGAAGGCGTTAGACGAAGAAGGGAAACCCGAGTGAGGAAAGAAAGAGGAAGACCCGTGAAATGACTCTATGGTGAGGGAGAATATGAGCGGGATGGGGGGAGGGGAAGGGGAGAGACTTGTGAGAGGAACCTGTGTAATGGTGAATACAAGGGGAATTGGAGATATTAAATATGACTAGAGTAGGGAATGGAATGATTGTATGAATTAGAGGAAGGTCTCTTTGACTAGTTTTCCCTCGTTGGTGGTGGCTACGAGAGTGAGGTGGGGTCCGTGTTGGGAGGATAAGGGGGGAAGGGAGGAGTGCGTATCCCCCCTCACTTCCCTTCCCTCTTGCTCTGTATCCAGTCGAATGGACGACGCAGACCTCACTCGACCACTCTCATCTCGCCCTTAACCATTCCATCATTTTCTCCATTCCCCTTCCCCTCATCCCTACCATTCCCCCTTCTAACCGTGCAATCCTCTCATCCGTTCGTGTCCATTGGCTATTGCATATCGCCCACTCTTCGTTTTGTACAACAGGAGTGGCTCAGCGAGGATCATATTGGCCGTTGGAATGATACGAGAAGAACTTTGGATGAGTTGTGAATTGGTGGCCGATCTGAGAAGGGGATATATGTAGGGAGGAGGGGTAGAGTACCTTTTGATAATGGAGTTATCGGATGAAGCTGAGGAATGGAAGTGATGAGGGGATTCATTGGAAGAGGACGAAGACTGGATGAGAGCTTTGACTTTGGAGGCAGAAGAGGGAGTGTTGTAGGAGGAAGTGGGAGAGGAATCAGTCGAAGAGGACGAAGAGCCCTCTCTCGGATTGTCTTCCCTTAAAGCCTTCCCTTGTCTTCCCTTGTTCTCCCCCTCACCTGTACCCTCCCCTCTCGCTCCCTCCTTGCTCTTCCTTCGCCTCCTCTTCTTCTTCCTCTTCCGTCTTGCTACACACAGACCGACTCTGCATACTAAGTTAGCATTCCAAGTGTTGTTCTTCCTTCACCTTGTGAGAAGAATGCGAGTGAGGAATACGAGGAGTGGGATTGGAGACAGTGGATTCCTTGCGGGGACGACAGTTGTGAGCAGAAGAGGGACTGGAGTCGGCAGAGGAGGGTTCTCTTGAAGGGAAGGCAACCTTCCCCTTGAAGGGATAAGGACTTACCTTCTCTCGAAGGCTACACTCTTCCCGTTGGACGGATTGAGCACGTTGAATTCGTTTAGTCGCGTCCTTCCAGTCTCGTCCCTCGACATGGTCCGATCATAGTTAGAGCTGAATTCATTGACTCCTCCTGACCCTCCGCTTCCCCGTAAAGTACTCTTCTTGTTGCCCTCTCGTCTACCCTCTAACTTCTCGTGCAGACATGGACATGCCTGTGGGAGGCTGTGCCTTCTTTGCATTTTCACCACTTAGTTGTGAATACGGGCAAATGTGAGGCGACATGTGAAGAAGAGAAAGAGAAAGGGGGGAAGATGGCTAGGAGTAGCCGATTGGGAGACTGGCAACAGGGAAGAGGAAGAAGAAGACTGGACTCCCCCACACTATGGAGCAAGTGATACTCGTGAATTATGCAAACGAGGAACGAGTGAGACATTGAAGAACCGTGACTTGGAATAGATGACATAGCTTACTATGTGTAAGTATCGGGCATGATGGTGTGAGTCCGGGACCAGTAGGAATTGGCTGGATCGTGGTACGCTGCACAGCATTGACCTCGAAGAATACGAATGAAGGCCTGAAGGGGATTGAGAAGAGTCGACTTCGTGGACAGACCTTGCGGAAACGTTTATTGAAGACTGTGTAGATGAGGGGATTGATAGTCGATGAAACATATCCCAGCCAGAGGAAGAGAGACCCGGCCCAACTCGGTATTGAGCAAGTCTGAATAGTAAAGGTCTCGATTGGAAAAGACGAAGCCTCACTATTCCACAGAAACCAGAGACGAAATTAGCAGCGAAGAAGGGAGTCCAACAAATGAAGAAACAGACGAAGACAACAGCGAGAACTCGTGTTGCTTTGTGCTCGGAGAGAAGTTCCTGAGAGGGAAGGGAATGGAAGAGACGAGGGAATGCACTACTTGGTTGGCAGTGATGGAACTCTTCCTTTGCACTCGCGACACGATGGATGACAGATAGTTACTCGTTCTATTCCGTAGTTTCCACAGTCTCGTCGCCTGCTCATCTCCATCCCTTTCCTTCCTCCTTCAACTACTTACATTGATCTCATCCGAGTTCCTCTTCCTCTTCGCATTTACTCCATTCTTTGTCTGCCATATAATGGGTGGAAATGAGGCAGTGCTCTGTTTGGATGACATGTCCTTGGATATCGCTGATCCTCTTCTCATCGAATATCCCAATTTACGTGGAGGAGCCGACCTGAAAGAGACGGTTCACATGCCATTCGTATTGTCACTCGTATGATATTCGTCTAATGTAGTGTCTGTACACAGAAAGCTGTGAAGGAAGGAAAAGCGTGCCGGGTATGACTCTTTCATAGATGTTTTGTGCGTGTGAGAGGACGGGTTGCATGGGAAATAGTTGTGAGAGGCCTTGTTCTGAACAAGGAGAGACAACTCAGACGGAGAAGGGAAGGGAAAGGCGATACCTTCGTAGTCCGTTTCCACATTGACTTCCGTGATGCGAGAGGATCATCGCCTGTTTATTGAGAAGAGCGGTTGTACGCAAGTACGTTATGGCCATTATGAAGAAGGGAATGAGGAAGGAAAGGGTAGAACCGTAGATCATGTAATACCTGGGAGGGTCTATTGCACGGAATGAGATGGTTGACTCACCGATTGTGAACCATGCATGAATTGGCTTGTAGAACATTGGTTGGATCTTGAAGGGCAACAACAGCAAGAGGGGACGATATGAGTATTGTGATGAGCCATACGAAGGTAATCTTGATGAAGATGGCTGTCTTGGTTCTATTCCTAGTCTTGAGGGGTTGCGAGATGCCGAGATAGCTGAAAGGTGGCTGGGATGGATCGCATTGGACGGAGTGTCTACCGATCTAAGGAGATGACACTCATGTGGACGATGGAGGCACTACAGAGGAAGACGTCGGCGTATACATACAGGAGACAGAGAGAGAAGGACCACGTCCACACTCCTCAACATCACTCTCTACACTTAGTTCCCCTCTCTTTCGTGTCCCGTCACTTCTTCTCTTCTTTTCCTACTCTCAGTACTACTCAAATGAACGGAACACTCGCTACATGAGTGTACAACAGATAGTTGTAATATAGATTGAAGGGCTTTGTTGATCCGCCTATCTATATATATATCATAGTTATTGGATGGATGAGCACAAGCCAACTGTTGCTTTTGCCTCAGTCCCGTTCTCTCGTCTTCTCTTCCTCGCATAATAACACTTCTCTCTCGCCAGCTATGATTTGACCTGCCATTTATTGTTGTGGCATTTTGAGACTCCACAGGAAGTAGAAGTGGGAAAATTGATTTGATTGTGCACACTGGTTCGCCGTCTTCGTTATTTGCGGGGGATAATATTAACTAAAGAGTGGTTAATCTCGGTCTATAGATAGCATATCCGCTCTTATGCGCTTGGCTTAGTCTCTGCCATGTCTTTGTTTCGTTTGATTGCGTGGGGTCAAAAGGCGGAAAGCGTGCTCCAATCTCAGTCCCCCGTCTGCACATTCGACCACTTTTGCCTTCTTTCGCTTCGCTCCCCTTTCAATTATAAACATTTACGGACAGCTTCAAAACGTTGAATGCTCTGAGAAGCAACAATGCTTGGAGGAACAATTATGGAGAGCAGAGGGGGAAGGCACGGGGCAATGGAGGGAAAGGGTTCAGAGGCAAAGTGGGAAATGGGAGGGGGAGAACGGTGGTGGGTGGACTGAACGGAGGGAGGGATGGGCGTACCTTGCTTGACTTCCACTACGATGGATAGAGGCATGACTACGCAACACACGAGAAGATCTGCCAGAGCGAGGGAAAAGAGAAAGTAATTGGTGACGTTCTGAAGGCGACGGTCCGTAGCGATGGCTACACATACCTGAAGAGAAGAAGAGGATGAAGGGACGGGGAGGAAGGGACACGGATACAAGGAGACTAGGAGATACATGGAGGGACACGACACGAGTCGAGTCGTGCACTCACGAAGGCATTGCCCACTAATCCTACGAAGCACAGCAACGGAAGCAGAAGAAGAGCCAGTGCGTTGAAGGACAAACGAGCAAATCCGATACTGAAAGGGAAGATTGAGAAGATACGGGGGATGGAGGTGATATGGGAGACGAGGAATGGAAAGGACGAGGGATGGAGTAGAGGATGAGTAGATGGAAGGGGAGAGGAATGAGGGAGTATATGGAGAGACAGACGAGGAGGATAAGAGGAGCAATGACTTGATGTTAGACGAAGCTGCTAACCGGAAGAAGAGAAGAAAGCGAAGAAGGGAAGAAGACTTGGAGAAAGAGATTGAAAGACGTTCACTTGAAGAAGAACGAACGACCTATGCTCGTCCCCTTCTACTCACGCTATTTATTGTTTTCACTCTTCACGACTGCAGGCAAATGTCCTGAGGGCAAGGAAACTGGGATGGAATAATGAAAAACAAGTTGTTACATGGTCAGTGCAAAGTAATGGATAATAAGAGGGTTGAAGTGGTTGAGAGATAAGAGACAGAAGAGGAGGAGGAGGAGGGGCGAAGGGATGGGGATGGGGATTACCTTTGAGAAGTGTCATCTGAATGAGACGAGTTGATGGAGAGGCCGGTAATGGACGAGGAAGGAGAAGCGAAGTGTTGAATGGGAACGATTGTGAGGGAGGAAACGAGCGGGGAAGGGAGGAGGAGGAGGACGAGGGAGCACAGCAGTCTGAAAGGGAACCACTCACTCGTCTTGTACTTGTACTCCCCCCCCCCCTCAGTCCCCTTCAATCCCTTCAGTCCCTCGCAGTCCCTATCGGCCACTTCCTCTGAGTACTTGATGTACACAGTTATTCTGTCTCAATGACACCAACTGTCAAACTGGAGTACCGACACATCTAACGAACTATCCCCCTTCCCACTCCTCTTATCCAACCCCTCTCCTCTCTTCATCAACCTCTACCTCTCTCGTTATGCTCTTCATATGTCTGTTGTTCCATCTTATGCTGACCATTGAAGACATGACGGTATGGGTTAGATGTTGTTTGAGTGAGACAGTAAGGAGAGAGGAGGGGGATAGGGGAAGGATCGGTTGGTTGGAGAGTTGGGATTGGTAACGAGAAGAGAACAAATAGTCGTCACACTCGTGTAGATGCAATGACGGAGAGAGAGACTACATGTATATTCTCGCAGATAGACGGCCTGTCTCTATGTCTATGTTCCGAGATGTCCTGTATCCCCCTCTCTCCCTCGTTCCACCCCCTTGTCCCCCCTCCCCTCTATCCCCCACTCACCTCATATCAGGGAGTACCTCGAAGCGGCGGACAGTGCGAGTGTTGATGTTGTACGAGGAGACAGCATGAGTAGAGCAGGAGGGAGTGGAAGGCCCGAGAGGCCTCTTCTCCCTCCTCCACTCTTCTTCTATTAACAAGAATACTCCTTCATGTTGCGGCATGCACACATCTGCACAAGATACTTTGCTCCCTTTTTGTACAAAAGAAGAAGAAAGAGCGCAATTGTGGAATGGAACAAATGAGGGAATGACGACTGGTATAGAGAATGGATGGAAAGTCAAAAGAAGGAGAAGGGAAGGTGGGACAGAGGTAGAACTCGGAGTTAAAAGAGGAGGAGGAGTCTCCGTCTGTCTTCTTCTACCTTTGACCACGCCTCTCGAAAGGGACTCATCAAATGCATTGTCATGCTTATTCCCAGAGAGATCGTTGAACTCGGAAGAGTGTGAAGAACTGATGGGAAGGAGGCAAAGAGAGGGGAGAGTAGCCGGTATGCACGAGGTTGCTTATCTGTTTGTGTATTCTGTATACGAATGGAGAAGACATGGAGAGGATACAAGCGAAGGAAAGATGAGAGTGGAGACGAGTGAGAAAGTGATGGAAAACGAACACACCAACTATGTTATTACTCGAAGACCCGCTGAGTATACTCTGACCATTATCTAATTTAGAAGAAGGAATAAGAGGGGGAATAGGGCTAGAGAATGGAAATATGTGAAGTGAAGAAAAATGGAGAAGGAGAGAATGAAATGGGTGGACATACGAACAAGTAGCTTGGTTACGAAGGTGCTATTGTCTACTAGGGGAAGGGTTTGAGAAGGAGATGTGGTGAGAGGGGGATTTAGGGGGGGGGGTAGATGGACTGTGTGGACTGTAGGGAGAGGGGTATGGTAATGAATGACAATGCGAATGATCGATGAAAGGGAATCCGAGAGGAACGGAAGGAACGGAGAGAGAAAGAGAGGAAAGGGAAAGAGAGAAAGAGCAAACGATATGTATCTTGCACATGTTCGTGTTTACTAAAGAGGTATTGTGACTGACTGAGTAGTCAATATGGGCAATGGAGAGATGAAGGAGTGAAGAAGAGACTGATTGAACCAATGACAAAGACAGTAGAGAGCAGAGAGAAGGCTGCTCAGCTATTGACATATTTGCTCCTTTTCTTTTATTCATCTCATGAAAGCTATCTTGTAGACAGCACTATGCAATGTTCAAACTGACTAATGTCTTTATTTAGCGATCCGGAACAATGTCTTGCCTATACGGGAATGCTATTGGAACACTTCAATGGACATGTCAGATATGGAGCTGCCATGGCCTTGGGAATAGCCTGTGCTGGTACGGGATACAAGGTAAGAGGGAGGGAGGGGTGGGGGGGGGGAGTGAAAGAAGACTTGAAGGAAAGACTCGGACGGGATCTAATCGGTATAGGGTAGAAGAGTGCGCACTTTGCTAATTTGAATCCTCCTTCTACAAAATACTTGGTTGTCCGTGTGGTCTGCATCCTTTTCCTCCCTTTCCCCTTCCCTTCTCTCTTCCTTTCTCTGTTTTTCTATCCACTCTACTACCCTCAAGTCTTCAGCCCTTTCCCCCTGATTACGGTATCTACCGTACCCCTCTCCCCTCTCTCCCCCTATCCTACCATGCATATTCCCCCTCACTTTGCTGTCAGGTGACACAGACTAACTCATGTCTTTCCATCGTTTTTACTTATCTATAAAAACGATGTGAGGTCGGGAGAGAGTTATGTGTAGTGATAATAGAGAAGGACAGGGACAGTTGTAGGAAGATGAAGGGAGAGGGAGGAAGGGAGGGAGAGAGAGATGCAAGGAGAGAATAATACCACACGTCACACTCTTTGATGTACCCTTTGCTCTTACAGTCCCCTCTTCATAAATAATCCAAAGTGCTCTATGATTCTACGCCCTAGCCTCTTCATCCCTTTTAAACTCTCTTGATCTATATTACATTACTCAAGTAAATAGATTCCCTGATGCCGTTACTATGAATGATTCTTTGCTCTACGGAATATGGTAGTATAGGAATAGACAGGGGAAAGGAGGGAAAAGGAGAGAGTGAGGTGGAAATAGACTGAAGTTTGTAGGAGGTTACGGGATAAGGGAGGGAGAGGGAATAATATACTCAGTTAGAGGGTGAGATGAGAAGGGATGGGAATAGGAAGATGAGTATAGGGAGGGAAAGAGTTAGGGAGAGAGAG
This sequence comes from Micoletzkya japonica, assembly GCA_900490955.1. Classification (NCBI taxonomy): domain Eukaryota; kingdom Metazoa; phylum Nematoda; class Chromadorea; order Rhabditida; family Diplogasteridae; genus Micoletzkya; species Micoletzkya japonica. The sequence goes on along the minus strand of LS913797.1, from coordinate 27,516 downwards.
GGAGGAACGGACAAGGAGACACAAGAGAATCATAACACATGGACATGTCTTGTCGTGTAGAGTAGAGTGTAGTCTGTGGAACAGAAGCTGTAACTGAGTTGACGGAAAGAGAATAAGAAGAAAAAAGAAGTAGAGAATTGCGAGAGGAAGGGTTGTCAGGGGGTTAATGAGGGGTGATATGGTATAGTAGAGGGAGTCGACTGTGGGAGGAAAGGGAAGGGGGTGGGGTGAATAGAGGGAAAGAAGCTGACTGCAACTACTGCGATTACTAACGGAAATTGGCCTTTTCACTAGGTCTCGTTCCCTTTTCGGTGAAGTCACAATTCAGAAATAGAAATTTACTGAGTTCTCATAACCGAGTTCTCGACTGAAATAGCTAATTCAGCCATAGATGGCTTAATTTTGGAAAGTCGTTGTTTGAATTGGGTTGCATTGGAGAGCATGCCTAACTACACTATACATGTATTTGAAAGACCTCTCTCTGATTTTTCGTAGAAACTCCCTGAGACCTTACACTTTGAGGGAGATTTACGATGAGCTAAATGAAGATGGGGCAAGAGATATTGGGAATGTTCGGAGGGAGAAGGGAAGGACTCCCCTTATCAATCCTATGATCTCACTTGAAGCAGGCGAATATCCCAAGAACTACAACTGGAAACGAAGTAGAATAACAGAGATTACAGGGGTCATGTCAGAGATGAAATTGGCTAAGAAGTAAAGGGAATAGAAGAAGAAGAGTGTAGGCATGGAATAGCATAAGCATTGCTTCTCTCTCTTCTTTACTCTTGTCTATTCATTCGGTGTTGACTCGGATGACACGAAGGAAGTGATTAGGATTGGAACAAGTAGAGAGAGAGTGAGTAAAACGAGAGAATGAGTAAGAGTGCTATCACTCACATCAATGGCAGTTATTAATGGAAAGAGCGAAACATAAGTGAACGAGGTTGGAGGGGGTTGAGGATGGAGAGAATAGTGTGAATTGCATTGCAGGAGGCAGTCTCCGTCCTCGAACCTCTTCTCCAAGCTAAAGAGAACTTCGTGAGACAAGGAGCTCTCATCGCACTCGCTTTCATCTACATTCAACAGACAGAGGCGGGATGTCCCAAGGTAAGGGGGAGGGAGTCCTTAAGGGGGGTTGTGAAGGGACAAGGAGGAGATGAGAGAATTGGAGAAGAAGACGACAAGTTGTAGAGGAAGGGAGTCATGATAGGGGAGAAGAAGGGGAAGGGGAAGACAGAGGGTAAGAGAGGGAGAGGGGAGGGAGTGTAGAGGAGGCAAAAGAGGTACTCGGGTATTCCAAGTCTACCTCACACTGTTCCCATGGGACATATGAAAGAGAAGAAAAGGAGAAGCACACACTTAGTGTAGATGATAAAGACCTTCTTTACTCACTTACGTTTGTACTTACTGAGGAAGGTATTGTACTTAGGAGACTAGGAGAGAATGAGTATATGAAGGGGATGCAGAGAGGCTGATTGAGATGGAGGTGAGATAGGAAAAGAGTGCGGAATGGAATGAGAAGGCTGGGATAGAGAAGGTTTGTAAGAGCAGAGGGAATGAATAATGATCACCTTCTCTCGATATTAGGAATAGTGAGAGAATGAAGGGAAGAAGGCGTATGGGAGAGATGATTATATGTAGACATTTGGTTATATGAGGGTAGGGAAAGTTGTTCATGGTAGTAATAGTGGAGAGACTGCATACTGCAGAGACAATTCTTGCACGATATCCTGTTGTGGACAAGTTTGATTTGTTTATGGTTCCAGGCCCCTTTTTAGCTAAATTTATTCAGATTCGAGGACAAGATAATCATAGTGTTGAAGTACGGTAGTTAAGAGAGATATTGGGGAAGAGACGAGAGTGAGGGAAGGAGAAGGAAGGGATGGAAGAGGGTTGAAGGGAGAATAAGTCTTGATGAGAGTTGACTGAGAATACGGAAGGGGGAGGAGTTTGTGTGGGAAAAGGATGAGAAGAAGGCACGGGGATATATTAGGCTATCGAGGTTATTCATATCGGAGGCACTAGGAATAGAACGAGAGCTCTCACTCCCACGTTACTACCATTCACCCTTTGATACACTCCTACTCACATCCTTTCTCTCTGCCATAACTCCTTCTTACCTCCCTCTTTCCCCTCTACATATCCACCCTTTCCATCATCTTCTCTTCTCTCCTCTCATAGTAGCGGATTGAAGAACATGAGAATAAGGATGGATAAAGGGAAGAGAGGAAGAGAAGGGGAAATGGAAGGACAGAATAGAGAGGTTGACTGACAGGAGATAGGAGAGAACTTACTAGGAATTCATGGAGAGGGGGAGACAAGGTAGAGACAGAGAGAGCTTAGCAGGTAATGTATAGGGAGAGAGAAGCTTAAGAGGCAAGGGGGAGAGGGACAGAGAAACTTAGGAGGTAACCTATGCCCCTCGAACTGAAGAGAGAGAGGAACACGCAAGGAAAGCATAGTAGAGAGTAGGGAAGGGGAGAGAGGGAGAGGGAGAGAAGGTAGGAAGTGTTGTATTACAGGTGGCAGAGTTCAGGAAGACATTGACTAAAGTGATCACAGAGAAGGGAGAGGACTCGATGACCAAGTTCGGAGCTATTCTTGCACAGGGAATAGTCGATGCGGGAGGAAGGAATGTTACCGTATCCCTCCATAACAGGTACTCTATCGTGTATGCATTATAGGCGAGAGCACGCTTAGTCATTCAGTTAAGACGGATTGACTCCCATCGTGGGTAGAAGTGATTCCCCTCCACCCCTCCCCCCTATTCCTCCCTCACAAAGTCGAAGTCTCCTTTCATTCCCACTTCTTTCCCTCTGCCGCTTTTCTACTTTCCAAAGAGTCTCCGTCGGAATAATTAATAACCTTTGGAGGATCTGCACGGAGTGCGATTGATACATACTTGTTGTGGAGACTAGACTAGATACCCTCTAAGACTAGACTAGACTGTAGTCTGAGTGGGGGAAGGGCAATGGGAAGCATTGCAGATCGGGTCACGCGGATATGGGAGGCATGGTGGGGATGATGGTCTTCCTACAGTATTGGTACTGGCATTCCAATGTCCACTTCCTCTCTCTCGCATTCAAGCCAACGGCTCTCATTGCACTCAATGCTAATCTGGAGGTAGACTGATACGTTCCATTTGACAGAGATGAGTTGGGTGCATGGAATGGATGAATGACTGAGTGAATGAATGGAGAGTCCTTCAGATGCCGAAGATGGAGATACGGTCGAATGCGAAGGCTTCACTCTTCGCTTATCCGCCTCCTCTCGAGGAGAAGAAGAAGGAAGAACACGAAAAGGTGGGATATTAGAGGAGGGGGGTACTGTAAGAAGAGGGAGAGATGGGAATGAAGAAGGGGAAATACTGTATTTGATTTTATTTTTCGCATGAGACCCTCCCGCCCGCAAATCGTCTTTTACTATAAAATGACCCATACCGCACCGCAAAATTAACCCCACTGCTGCTCTAAATTCTCGATTTACATGCCCATCCTACCGCCGCTAGAAAATTACCCCTACCGCAAATAAATTTCAAATAGGAGTATTTATCCCCTGGAATGAAGAGGGGAATTAAAGGTGGAAACGGTCGTGTTGTCGATCACTAATAAGAGGAAGAATGCGCTGAAGAAGAAGGAAGAAGCTGTGAAGAAAGAAGAGAAGATGGAGGTTGATGAGGAGAAGAAGACTGTGGATGAGAAGTGAGTGGGGAGGGGGTACGGTAGATGGGGAGAGGGTAGTATCGTCAAAAATGAACGTAGTATTTCAATTCAGATCTTGTTAAACACACTATTATTGGAGGAAAACAAACGTTGGGAAATCTTTGCAGCGCACTTCGCTAAATACAGTGAAATTCTCTTGGCAAAATGCCAGCTTAGGCTAATCTCCGGCTTCGGCTGAAGTTTTACGGTGGTTAAAGAATCGTAAAGAACTGTGCAGTTCTCTCAACGTTCATTTCCTTTAAAGGGAGCGGGAGGCGATAAACAAATTTCGTCCAAATGCAACAAAACTTTATATTTTACCTTTATAAATAGTAAGAAACATAAAATAACTATTAAAAAATTTCAAAAAAATCTGAATGAAATTTAATTTTTCGTTCCGAGGGACGGTAGTACAGTGTAATGATTCCGTTTGGCTTGGCCCCTGTCTGCTAAATCCAGTACGCGTCGTAGAACGAAATTTCAAAAAATCATTTCTCGAATACTATTATTTTTTATTATTTTCCCTTTATTTTCATACTAATTTCTGCAAGATCTTTCATATGAGCTTCACTTGAAAATCGGTTCTATGTCCCTTTAATAATAGATAGGGTTAAGCCTTGGCTGGCAATTTGCTAATTCCGCCTTACTGTTTTAATCCACTAATTGAAAGCTTAGTAGATACGCTGATTGATCTTTTTTGCCAATAATACTATAGTTGGGACGGTAGGAAGGGAGAGAAAGAGCTGATTACAGGAAGGAACCCGAACCCGCCACGCACACTCTTGAGAACCCCGCGAGAGTGGTACGATTGCAGTTGAAGACTCTGCAGTTGATGGAGAATTGCAAGTGAGGGAGAAGGGGAAGGAGAAATGGAAGGGATGGGTTACAGGTACAAACCGATGAAGGCTCTGTCTCTCGGAGGAATCATCATGGTGAAGAACAGAAGACCCGAAGAGGGAGAGGAATTGGTGGAACAGGTGAGGGGGAAGAAGGGGAGGGGTACGGTAGATTGGAAGATTGGACGAGGGATAGACTAGTACAACACACGTCTACAATCTCACGATGAGCTCAAGAGAGTCTTACCGTATTCCTCGTTACCGTAACTTTCAGGCAACTGCTGGAGGAGCCACTGCAAAGGAGACGTCTGTTCCCGAACCCCAACCTCATTCTTCCTTCGAATTCAATCTCTCTTCATACTGAGCACTCGCCCCCTCTTACACTCGAATATGTGCAAAAAGATGATTATTTATTTGTCTTCAGTTTCTAAGCACGTGTAATTGCGAATGATATGGATAAATTAATGGATTTTGTAGACTATTTGACATTTATAGTTTCGCGTAGAATAAAAAAAACAGTCGACTAATGTGGATAGGATGATAGACGCTCAATCATAGAGCTGAACAGGTATCTGTGGAGGGGGCAACACGAATGAGATAGTCTTCTGGGTGGTCGCTCAGTTCGCGGTAGGGCGGCTACAGTTTACGGTTGTATACCATATGAGCAGATCGGCCATTTGTGGAGAAACCAGTGTCTCTGTGAGACACACGGAATGAGCAAATCGGTCATCAAAATTGGTACTGACAATGTACGTTGTCGACACATTGGGAACTTTCATCAATTGGTATTGGCTCTGTTCCTACATACGGCGTTGGTAATGACAACGTCATTGCTTGGTATTAGCAATGCTAACAGTACTGAATTACGGTATGCAAGGAAATTGACATTTCCAAGCGTGGTTTCAGTGTATTTCTCTCCTTAATTGTATGACTTGATTATGGAACTTATTTTATGTTTTGTCTTTGAGTAATATATTATTGGTCCGCATTTGTAGTATTTGTTCAAGGAGATGGACTTGAAAATTGCTCCATGCACAATGTTCACAATGTTAAAGGGTCCCTCCAACCATCTCATTCATTTCAAGAGATAACCAATTAAGAGCGGCTGATTGATTGTGAGAGACAAGAGAGGAATGAAGAGACGCAGACAGTGAGAGAAATCTTTGCACAGCTTTTTCTCAGCAACGGCGAAGTTTCAACAGAAAAGGAGAGAGCATGAGACTCAGGACATTGAGAGCTATCCAATGATGTTAAAAAAATTTATATGGTAGATATTGCCTAGAGGGGCCCTTTAAAGGCCCCACCGACCACTTTTTTACCCTATGCTTTTTGACATCATTGGATAGCTCTAAGAGTCCTGAGTTCCGAGTAAAAAGTTGAAACTATGAAACTTCGCCGTTGCTTAGAAAAAAAATTGCAAAGATTCCTCTCGCTTTCTGCGTCTCTTCATTCCTCTCTTGTCTCTCACAATCACGTTAAAGGATCCCACAACCCAATTTTTGGCATTATATTTGGCGACTGCCACGTGATAGAGCATCTCGCAATGTATAGCATTTCTACTTCGAACTTTTACCAAAGTGCCTCCTTGAGGGGTTATTCGCTGAGAAAGTTGGTATTCTAATTGGGGTTTAGATCGTAGGAGGAGGGGATAATCGAGGCATCATTTCCATGCGCACTTTGAGCGCGCTCGCCCATCACTGATCAATAATTACTTGAATCTAAATCCCAATTAGAATACCAAATTTCTCGGTGAATAACGCCTCAGGGGGACACTTTGGTGAAAAGTTCAAAATAGAAATGTTATGCATTGCGAGATGCTCTATCACGCGACAGTCGCCAAATATAGTGAAAAAATTGGGTTGTGGGATCCTTTAATTGGATGTACCTAGAAATGAATGAGATGGTCGGAGGGAGCCTTTAAGAGAACGAGTCAAAATGTTTGGGTTAAATGTCTTCTGTGCGAGAGTTCCTGCATAAATCAGGGTTAATTTTCGACATCCCGTTCGCTCACTTACACTGCTGTCAGAACATTGTGCATGCGTCGTTCATGAGATGTGATGAGGTTTACATTTTAAAAAGTGGAGTAAGTGATGTTTCTTTTTGATGGCTTCACTCTAAAATATTGAAGTAAACCATGGCGAGAACATATTATATAATTGAATGCTATCAAGGGGCGCCAATGGGAACAGAGAATCGTAGAATCCTTGGGAAGAGCAACACTTCTCTAGGTTTATTCGTACATTTTCCCGACTTCAGAATCTTTTTTTTCAGAGTCGCATGGAGATATTATTGAAGGAAAGCGAACGTTGAGAGAGCTGCGCAGTTCTTTCCGCTAACCACCGTGAAACTTCAGCCGGAGCCGGGCTTTATCCTAAGTGGCACTTTGCCAAGAGAGTTTCACTGTATTTAGCGGAGTGCGCTGCAAAGATTTCTCAACGTTCCTTTTCCTCCAATAATATATGCCGCCAACATAACGAATTATCTCATAGTCATACACATTCGAAATATTCCAAGCGACATAAAATATCATATAAGAATAACGACACTTGTGAACGAAACAGAATGTGAAAAGATCACGGGAAATGGTCTTTAGAATGTTTTATTCTCGAGACAGCTGAATGTGAGAAAAGGAAATACCTGCAATTGACAAACAGTAAGTCTGTGTGAGGTTGCAAGCTAACTGGAAAAGAGAAAGAATTGAACTGATATGAAGGAAGGAGTGGTAATGAGGAAGGAAAAGGAGATAGAAGAGAATACCATTCTACTCATATGAGTGCATTCTCATTTGGACTCACAATTCATCTATTCAAACGGTTCATTCCAGTTTTGTATCTTGTAACTTTTTCAATGTCCCTGATTTCGCTGACTTTCCTTGTGGTGTATAATTGTGGCATAAGCTCCAATTGTCAGAATGTTCTACTCATCTTTCGCTGTTAGATGACTCACAATTACCAAGTAAAACCCTGATCTTTTCGTTGCTTCCGTTAGCTCGAAGAGGCGTTATTCTACCTTCGCCTGCGTCAGTCTCAAGAGTAAAATGAGCCAAGTTGAATGCGGTATAATAAGGAGAAGAGTAAAGCGTAGTTTCTATAGAAACAGCGAGTAATCGCAGGTATTAGCACCCTTTCTCCCTGGTATCTCCATAACCAACTCGCAGGTTCCCTCCCTTCCCCTTCATTTCCTGCGGTTCTTCGTCTTCCCTTCTTCCCTCAATTCCCATACACGTAATGGCAGTCAAGTATTCATCTCGATAGCCCTTCCCTCTAATTCTTCGCTTCCTCGGTTGAATATGGCAGGTAAGGAATATTTACCAGATCCCGACTGTAACCTGTACATGTCTATCTATCTATCAGTCACCATAGAAACCCTTCACTCCCTCCCTCTTAGTCTCCGTCCCACCTTTCTTATTTCGTCTTTCTCTAACTTCTCCAGTCAAAATATTCGCGCTCCTTTTAATCATCATCATTTTGAGCGAAACGGAAGACATTTCCTGTGGATAAAAATCCAATGGGACGACAGCGGATGGCCCAAAGGTAACAAATATTCATCCACTTATCTACGAATTTTTACTTAATTTATCACGTAGGTGAAATTATCACTCAGATTAATAATGAAAGGTAACAAATATTCATACACTTTCATCTAATAGCACTCATGGGATTTATCAGAAACTACGTAAGAATGCCTTTTAGCTTGTACCTATTTATTTAGGTAGGTTTGTAGTTGTATTCACTTCCTCATTCAAACTAGAGTGAGATTAGCGGAAACGTGGGTATCTCTGCATTGAATGCAGTTTTGCACTGTGATTTGTTGACGTTGTACAAGTGAATTTAGAGAGGCAAAGTGAGAGGGAGTCTGCCGGTTAGTACCTAGATATTCAAGTGTTGAGACAGTAACCTAAGTCAAGTAGATAAGAGTGCCACTTAGCCAGCCCTTCCCAATCGAAATACAAATAATATCCTGTCTACATGAAGATTCACGAATCTAATGTAAGGCCATAACCCCTTCCTTCATACCATTCCCACCCATAACAGAGTAAGTATGCAGTATTCGCTTGCCTAATGTCATTGCCGCTCAAACTTGACCTTCCTATCTCACAATGTTCTGTCAGCAGTGTAAATGTTAAGCGAACGAGATGCCGAAAAATTAACCCTAAAAAAACGAAACATTTATCCTAAACATTTTGGCTCGTTCGCTTAACATTTAGAACACTGTGATCCTCACTTCATTTCCCTAAACTCCTCTCACGAGATTCCCTGTACTTATCTGTGTAAGGGCAGACCTTCTGTTGACCGACATCCCATTGCTTTGTATAGCTCATTTATCAATGGAAGATACACCCCCCCCCTTCACAGTGAACTTTCCTTCTCCACCACATCTCACATTCTCCCAATATCGAGTCGCAACTGTAATCTTGTCAAGCCCGTTAAAGTAGTCATTGTTTGCATAGGAAGAATAGCCATCGCGTGAAACATAAGACAACGGGGTTTCCGAGCCCGCAGCTATTCTTCCTTTTACGTTCTCCTCGACCACTCCTCTCCAACCGTCCCCTCTCCATTCCCTCTCTGTTACCTCTCTCGCCTTCTCCCTGTCCCCCACCTCCCCTTGCCCTCTTCTCTCGGATCTTGCTCTCCTTTCCATTGTGTGCCATCATCTGCGCAAGCGATAGAAAGAGGGAAAGAGAGAGGGAGTGAAGAGGGAAAGGGAGGAACGGGGGAAAGGGAAGGGCTTGAGGTCATGCAGGGTAGTGCTACCTTTCACTGCTCCTCCCCACTCCCCAATCCCTCTCAATCTCCCCTCTCCTATCGTTCCCCTCTCTCATTCCTCCTGTTGATCCGTTACTTCTCTCATACTACTCATTTCATCGATTACAACACATTCAACTGGTTACAGTGAGTCCCCCTTCTTCCATTGCCCTCTTCCCTTTCCCTCTCAACTCCTCGTTCCCTTTCCCACTCCATACCCTCAGATAGTCCTGTAACCAGTCACTGACTCCCCCTCCCTCTCCTCTTCTGGTCATCTCTAACTCTATTTGCCCCAGGCGATCCGAGTGTCTCATCAGCTTTTCGCATCGTTCGCTCTTTGTCTTCTCTTCTCTCTCTGTGTATTCCCTTCCCCCTCTCTATCATCAGTTCCTTGCAGAGTCTTCATGCCATGCGCAAGCACGGTCCGCACCTCCTCCAGTCTTCCTCTGCCTCCTCCCTCTCTTCTCTCCCGTCTTCTCTCCCTCCCCCTCTCCCCCCTTCATTCCACCCCACTGCCCCTCCCTTACCTTTCTATGAGCCCCCTCCCCCTTACTTCCACTCCCCCTCATCTTCGTCTTCTGTTCAAATCGAACGGCTAGATGCTCGTGGAGTGAGAGTGACTCCTAAAGAGAAGACTACCGTACCCTGTAGATTTGAACTGAAGACTCCCCCAGTTGGAAGAAAGTACAGGAATAAAAGAGATAACCCTCTACTCTCTGTTAGAAGGTGATTAAGGGATGCGAAGCTATTGCATAGGAAGCTGCTGATACGCAAGAACACTGGTTCTCTTAGATGAGTTCATGCTACGAAGTGTAGTGAATACGGAAGAGTTAGCACCGAATCTCGAGAGGGTTTGCATGAGTAGAGTGTTCATTCATTCCCGCAAGCCTTCCGTCCCTCTTCCCCCCTGATCTCTTCCCCCTTGCAGACACCCTTCTCTTCACTCTCATTCCTTACAGAGGCTGTACTGATGTCATCTGCACCTTCCTGCTATTCATCGCCGTTCTTGGATGGGCTGTTATCGCAGCTATTGGTCAGTTATAGGGACATGGAAGATGGTACAAGCAGATTGTACGATGGTAGCTCTCGCTATGCTAGGAGGTACTTGTCTCTTCTACTCAATAACCCTCCTCATTGCAGCCTTTATCGGGGGCAACCCTGAGAGACTCGTCCATCCCACTGATTCCCTCGGAAGAACTTGTGGAACCTATCGTGACGGCGCCTACAATCTCACGTTGGTACACTTACAGTAACCCTCCCTAGAATACAGTAACCCTCAGTGATATACAGTAACCCCTCTAGACAGTAACCCTCCTCCGACAAACTACCAACAATCCCCTTCCTCCAGTATCCCTCCTACAGTCTACCCTTTCCTTTCAGTGCGAAACCTTACTTGTTCTTCTTCGATCTCACTAAATGTGTCTCTTTTTCTACCGTCTTCACAGGATGCCAAACTCCACAAGTAAGTGAAAGATAGAGAGGGAGGGAAAGAGTACGTGTAGAGAACAGGGAGCAGAGAAAGAGAGGGGGAGAGAGTAGACAGAGTAAGTTGAGATGTGTGTGTCTACGTGTCCGTCTACTTACTTCTCGTATCTCGAAATGCAGGGAAGTCTATTCAATAAAGAAGAGGTAACAAATCTTTCATCTGCTCTCACACCTCACACAACTTCTTCTGTCGTCCACAAATCACAGATCGGGAGGGTGAAGATTCAGCAACGACATTTGAGCAACGAGTCTCTTTACGTCATTTCAGCAACCGACATTTCAGCAACGGGCTATATCTCTGCCCAAATGTAATATTTTTGAACGCGGTTTGTTTTGTTCGACTCCTCACCATCTCCCCTGCCTATCCAAACCTAACCACTCCAAAACTATACCCTTCACCCCTACACCCCAATTTCCACCAAAACGACAATATCTCAACCCAAAGTGAATATTTTTGAATGCGGTTTGTTTTCCTAGACAACCAAGTGGATGCTCGTATGAATTCTCGAACATGGCGTCCAGATGTATGCTCAAGTGGATTCTCGAACATGGCGTCCAGATGGATGCTCAGATGGATTCTCGAACATGGCGCCCAGATGGATGCTCAGATGGATTCCCGGATATGGTGTCGAGATGGATACCCAGATGGATCCTTTGACATGGCGCCCAGATGACATATTCCAAAATCCATCTGAGCATCCACCTGGGCGCCATGTTCGAGAATCCATCTGAGCATCCATCTGGACGCCATGTTCGAGAATCCATTTGAGCATCCACCTGGTTGTCTATGAAAACAAACCGCATTCAAAAATATTCACTTTGGGTTGAGATATTGTCGTTTTGGTGGAAATTGGGGTGTAGGGGTGAAGGGTATACAGAAGTGTGGAGGGGAAGGGGAGATGGTGGGGAGTCGAACAAGGTAAACCGCGGTCAAAAATATTGAGTTTGGTCCGGGATATAGTTGTTTTGGTTGAAAGTGGGGTGTAGGGGTGAAGGGTGCAATTGGGGAATAATTACTATTGGAGACCTGGGGGAGTTAGTGGAGAGTCGAACAACATAAACCGCGTTCAAAAATATTTTGTTTGAGCCGAGATATAGCCCGTTGCTGAAATGTCGGTTGCTGAAATCGAAATCGCGTTGCTCAAATATCGTTGTTGAATCTTCATACTCCCCAGAGATCTCATCAATCACACCCAAACATCCAAACAAAGCCATTAACCATAAATTCCTTTCCATTTCTATCAGGTATCGAACAACGTAATTTGCCTTTCCGGAGTGAACATGTCGAATATCACAAATTTCGCTGCTCTCAAAAGTCTCGTCGATGCCAATAAATGTGCTGCTTACACTGTGCAATCAGCCCCAGGTCAGAGTCATCGATTGGTACATCTTCCATCTTATACGTAGATACTTATTGCTATCGTTCACTTTAGTAGCCCACTGTAACCCATATTTACCGTAACCCTCAGCAACCCATCCCCTAGTTACCGTAACCCATTACAGTACTCGGTCGGTGTGTCCCTCAAGTGGTTGTGGGGGCAGTAGAGAAGGTCGGAGATGCGGCGACTTCTCTGGATGAAATAAGTCAGAAGGTTGGGACGGATGCGAGTATTCCGACGGATGGACAGTTGAATGACACGAGCAAGTGAGTGAATCCTTCCACTCACTCCAAGTCCTTCCTTCCCTTGTAAGGGTCATCGAGAGTGTAGTCACCAGTCAACCATGGATCATCAAGGTCGCCGCAGATATATCCGTATCTTGGTGAGTATTGTGGCTCTACCATACTCCATCTACCGTTCCACTATCTATCTCTGGTATCTTCCTTATCCCTTCTCCATTGCAGGTGGGCTATTCTATCGCTCATTCTCTTCGCAGCAGTATTCGCTTTCCTCTGGACGGTAATTCTTCGTATTCTTGGATCCCTTATGATCTGGACTTCGATTCTTCTCGTTTGCGCCCTCTTAGCAGTGGGTGAGTATCCCTTCTCCTCTCATAACCTTCTCTACAGTATCCATGTTTTCCCTTCAGGATCAGGCTTCTCTTGGATGAAGTACACTGCACTGACGAAGGCAGGTGCAGTCAACGACTACTCCTTCCAACCAATGTTCGAATTGTACTTCGAGATGCCAACCACTTGGATGGTCATAGGTCTATTCAGGGAATGAAACAGACTCACAAATAACCCTTTCAGCCATAATAATCTCGGTAATCCTTGTAATAGTTCTTCTCATTCTACTGTGTATCCGTACCCGTATCCGAATTGCCTGTGCCCTCATAGAGGAGTCTTCCAAGTGAGTTCATCTCCGCTCAGTTCGCGACTTGCTCTCCTACCGTAACCCTCCATTCAGAGCCCTTGGGTCCATGTTATCTACCCTTATATTTCCTCTCTTTCCTTTCGCTCTTCACTTCGTTGCATTTGTTGTATGGGCTTCAATCGCCATTTGGCTCGCATCTTCAGGTAGTAAATAATCTTTGTAATACCTTTCAAAACCTTATAAGTAAGCTTAATTTCAGGACAGGACAATTGTCGTATTCTGACTAATATCTCAGCGAGTAACCCCTATGGTACTGCGTGTGATTGCTCGACTCTCGGAACGGTTTGAGGGTCTTCTCGATAGATGCACAGTGATTCGACACCAAGGCGAGTGCGGCAGTGGTGAGGTTTAGAGAACGTCGCCGTGGTGTGCCGCACCGACTTGAGGCGATTTTGCCGCGCATCCTCATTTTTTCGGTTTTTGCGTGATTTTGGGATTTGTTCCGCTGTTTGATGCTTTTAAACGATGGACGGGTCATGTATGAACATATTAATGTGTACTGCTT
>LS948382.1:16889-38018 GCA_900490955.1 Micoletzkya japonica | reverse complement strand
AATCATTATTATATTAGATAAATTCAACGCCCGAAGGGAACAGAGAGGAAGAATGAAACCATGAAATGAAACTGCGAAATTACCCCATGGGCTTCAGCTTATTCTTCATGTGATTAATTCGAACACTTTTTTGCTCTTAAAAGCTGTTGTAGTTTGAAGTTTATGTCAGTGTAAGTTTTAGTTCATGACGTGTAAGCTGGGGGAATGTTTCCTAGAGGAAGGGTTTCTCTCCTCTTTAGCATTGGCGACATAATAATAATATTTATCACCGCAAGTGTGTATCAACAATTAAATGAATTCACATGAATATGAAAACCCGAGTATAACAAATTAATAAATTAATAAATAAAACATGATAGGTTAGGGAGAGGAGGGAGGGGGGAGGGGAGCGGGGAAGGATAGCTAAAAGTGTGAAGAAGTACAGCGAGGCATTATAGAACTATTAGTTCTGTCCAAACTATAACCACATTTTGGCATCTCACTGCTATATATAAATTACGTAGTTGCGCTGCAACAGCTTCCAGTCTTAAAATTAGAAACTATACTCAACACTCTCATAATCTCAACTCGTCTTTTTAGTAATTCTAGACCCCCTCCAGAACATAATACGCCTATCTGAACGAGAAAACGCCCATTTGAGTGTTCTTTGGTCATGATAACGGACAGACGGACGTTTAGCGAATTATATAATAGTATTGAAGAGATAAGACGAGTACTATTTTAACTATTTCTTATTATTATTATTATTATTATTATTATTATTATTATTATTATTATTATTATTATTATTATTATTATTATTATTATTATTATATCAGGGCGAAGAACGAGGCGCCGCCCACTCCGCTGGTGTGCGGCGAACTGTACATACACGTAGAAGACACGCCGCCCTACTCAACTATGGTCGTGTCTCCCAACGGAAACGGTGAGTCGAAGGGGGCTCAACTGGGGTTCGGTAGATGAATTGGCACATTGCCAAGGCGATCTGTATGACCACTATCTGTGTGGCAGGCCGGTCGGCGACGTACTTGTGCGTGACGGACTATATCCACTCGATCGGCGACATTGACAAGACTCTGCTCGATCCTGAGGAAATCCTGCGCACCGCTCAAAGTGAGCGCGATTTGAAACGCAAAACCAACTTTAAATAACGGTTCAACTTTAAAAAGCGCCCGTCCACTCAATATCTACCATATGCATTTTTAGTGCTCAGTGTCCTGAGTCTCATAGTTTCTCCTTCTTACCTGAAACGTTGCCGAGAAATAATGCAAAAAAAGATTTCTCTCGTTGTTCACCAAAAAACCAAACTGACTCTCTGTCTCGTAAAGCGATTGAAAGGCTTGGTTGTTGAGCAGTACACAGGTTCTTCATTCGCGCTTCCATAGCGCACTTTCCCATACTTTTCCACTTACAAGACGGCCAGATTATAATATCGCCAGATTATCGCGACTAAGAATGTTTAACTCCGTGTCGATATACGCAAATTCAGCGATCGCGCCCGTACTCTGCAGTACTGCCCAGTTCACAAGCATCTTCCCGCAGTTCCTGGAATTCTGCAAGGTATTGCGAGAGTTCTGCATCACTATGTTTCATAAATCATTCATAACACTTTGGTGACCCACCAATGGTTCATTTCGCAAACTCTGGCTATAACTCAAACCAATGTAACAAGGAGCTGGAAAAGTTTGTCTTTGCAGCGTGTAGGCGTCATGATGAATCTCGAGGTGGTGGAGGAGGGCAAGGAGGCGGCAGGAGGAGGAGGAGCTTCGAAGGCCGCGCCCAACGAGGGCGGTGGCACCAACTCCAAGGTACTACGGACTTTTATCTACGGTTCCTCTTGGTTAGGATTGAGCAACGGATTCATTTGACGGAAAGTTAACTCATTCTTCAAGAACCTAGTTATGAGGACTGGTGATCGTGAGTGGAATGGGAAAACCTAGTTAAACTCACAACCTGGTCAGACTAGGTTTTGCCAAAACCTAGTTTATATATATTATATTTTTTATATATTATATTTTATCTTTTTTTATATATTATATTTTATTTTTTTATATTATATTTTATCAACATGCCGAGGCATGAAACAAAAGAGTGAATACAGAGGTGTACTTCCACACGACCGTTTTTCACCTAAATTTAAAAACGGCACACACTTTCAGCATACTGTAACGGGAAAATTTAAATTTTTTTGTTACCGTATGATGACTCTCACCACGAAAATGGGTGCGTACATACGCGGCACGCCTCAAATCCTTTGAAATGACTCGTTTTGATCACAAACTGAACTACACTAGTGGGAGAGCTCTGAGAGAGACACGTGTTTTCATTATGCTCTGAGACACATGCTTTCACTATGCCGCACATTATTCAGTTTGCGATAACTCCGTGACCTGACAAAAACAGCATCCATGTGCTGTTTTTACTGGTCAAACTGTATTTTTTACACAAAATTACGGGTGGCTAAGGAATATTCCAGCCCACGCACATCACTGGAGCTCTCGTTTCGTTTAATTTATTTAATTTATCTTCTCCTCGAGGAGAACAATCACGGAATAATTGAGCCTACCTCGATTCATCCTCACGTTTTGGACACGAATGATGAATAGATTTGAACTATCTCAACTTCTTGGGGATGATTGAGTTAACCTCGTGCAATGAGATCACGGGATGATTGAGTTAACCTCGTGCAATGAGAGATTATTCTCCCCTCCACCGAAAAACCTAATTAGAGTAGGAAGAAATGAGTTAAACTAGGTTTTGGCAAAATCTAGTCTGACTAGGTTCTGAGTTTAACTAGGTTTCCCCATTCCACTCACGACCACCACTCCATAACTAGGTTCTCGAAGAATGAGTTAGACTGGAGGCATTCAACTCAGTAACTAGGAGTAACTCTTTCTGACGGTTTTTCTCGGTTATGTTTCATAAATACCAGAGCATGCCTACAAAGGTCGGAAGTGAACCATAACCGTGAGAACGCGTCAGTAAGAGAACCCTACTCCTATCCGGCCTTCCTTGTGGCCATTACCGTCAAAACCGAAAATTCCGGGACAAATACCGTATTTTACCGTATTTTTCGATTTATCAGCTTTAGAATAAATCTAATCCAAAAATTTCTTGCATATTCGGAAAGAGCAGCTCAAAATACATAGGTAAACGTTGAAAAAGTTTTATTTATGGATTTCGGGGCCATGTGCCAAATGCAGTGTAATAATCACCTCCAGGAGCAGTCAAAATATCAAAAAATTTCAAATTCCTGCAAAAAGTGACTAAGGATGTTTTTGAGGCTCGGGATACTCAAATGAACCGATTTAGAGTGAAAAATAATTCAAGGAATGCTAGAAATAAGCTTTTTTCCAGGCCTTATTGAGAGAGTGCCGCAGCGGTACCACCGCTTTCAGCCATTCCATAGCGAATCACGGGCTATCAATTTCGAACTTTTCAAGCTAGTATGTCTCCAAGAGGTGCAAAGAATAGGCACGCAACTTTTCATATGTCATTTGATGATCACCGCAGTGAAATGGCAAAAATACGGTAAAATACGGTATTATACCGTATTATATGGCATTTGTCCCAGAATTTTCGGTTTTGACGGTATTAGGAGATTCCCTGAGAAGGCTTCGCAGCGCATAAAATAACTATATCAGATACAATCACAATTCCACCGTAAAGCATGAAAATGGTCATTACAAGTGCCGATACCCGGATTGCATTTGATTGGTTGAATATGTTTAGAAAAGGGAGAGATTACGGTATGAAAGAGATTTTGAACTACCTATACGATTGCAGATTACCGCCTCGACGTCTAACGATGGCGGTGGCACTCCGGCTCCGGTTCCCTCCGCGGCAGCCAGTTCGCAGAAGACGGAGAAATCTGACAATTAGCCAGCGCATAAAGTGGTAAAGTCAAACTGTGATATGACGCAGCCACAATGTTCCAATGCGTAGAATGAATTTGTGTGCAAATTAAAGGAACTGTCCCACGAAAAAAATCGTTGTTGAGTTATTCATTGGGAACAGTGTAAACGGGCTAGACAACAAGATGAGCAAAAATCCCGATTCGAAACGGCTCCGGCTCCGGCTCTCAATCCCCCCGCGGCAGTCTTACTGCGTTTAGCGCATAGTAACGAGGCAAATGGCATCGAGCTATTCCCGGAACAAATAAATATTTCTCGCTCCAGAAATTTTTAGAAAATATTTTTCAAAGGCTATTATGATTATTATCGTCTAAGAAACATATTTTACAAGTATAACCATTTTCGGTTTAAAAAAATTTCTCGCTTCCATGTCCCTTTAAGAGAGTGGGGGCGAGAGAGCATGGAAATTGGAGAGACTTTCGCAATTGCGGAACTCGGACTGTTTTTTTCCGGTTTCAATCCTGTTCCGTTCGAATTTTCCGACCATCCAGTTTCTCATCATTCGGACCGTCCGTCCGGATAGGACCCGGTTTGCAGCAAACCAGCTCACAGCATTCCAAGCGTTCTAATAGCGAATAGCGGTTTCCGCGCATAGGATTTGATCCTGTAGGCGTATAGGTGAACCAAAAATTATGAATTTAAAAACCTAAGTTCGTAGCTGTGAGTTCCATAAGTTCTGAAATTTTTGTGGAGATTGGTTTAGCCACTCTTGAGAAAATGCAAAAAAGTGGTCAATTCGCTATTAGACACATTCTTCACCGGGCGGAATGCTGTGAGCTCGACGACAGACTACTGACAACGTATTGCCGACCCTACCGATCACCACGTGTGCAGGCGGGGAGAATAAAGAGAGGAATAGGGGGAGCGAATGGAGAGCGCAAACGAATACGATGACTTGATCAAGGAAGGAAAAGAGCTAGAAAGAATGAAGAGAAATATTCATTTTCTACAATCTTTTATCGTCGCAGCTGGCCTTCGTCGTGCCTTCGTCTCGTTCACATCTTCTCGACCAATCCCATCTCCTCCCAGAATGGCTGGACGTTCATCGCCTCGTTCCTCAGCATGTCCCCGTATTGGAGCGCCATCCGGCCCTCCGACATGCGAACCTGTAGGGGGAAAGAATTTTCAAAGGATCTAGAAATTCCGTTTTGAAGTTTTTTTGTTTTATTCGCATTAATTTCTCATGTAGGTCAGCTCGTAAGTTGAGAAGATCTTATTCATTTTTGTAACAGGTTAGGACGGTGCTACGACCCACAGTTTCGCCGAGTTCATTTTCGAACTCCTCATTTCCGACGTAGTAGACTTCGTTGCCGCAGGCAAGTCCTACAGGCTGAACAAAAAGGTTGTAGGACTGGGAAGACTGGAAGTTTTGGCTATATATATAGTGGTTGACTATTCTCATTTTGCGAAAATCTTACGGTGGTTTTCTTCGTTGTCGCGCAGCCAACGTGAAGTTTACGTTCAGTTCCTGCAAGACATACGTAGTTTAAAACTAGTATTTATCATTTAAGAATACGTCCATGAAAATGTGAGAAAAGACATGTATGTAAATGTCCTTTAAGGTTAATCAAAAGAGCCTATATCTAGGCCGGTGTTGGGGCTACTATTTGTCCGATCAACATTTATCATTCTTAGTAGCGACTTATATACCAACTCAATAGACAATAACGGGGGGAAGTGTGGGAAGCCGAAACGAGATTTACAAGAGTAGCAAGTAATGTTGAGTGAAAGCGACTGAGACTGACTGAGGGAGTTGAGTCTTGATTGCACTTGCCATCGAGAGGGGCGATCGAGGCTTCACGAGGAGGGGATATCAAGAAGCGGGCTTTACACAGCGATTGACCAGAAGGGGGACTGGGGGGGAAGGTAGACACAAATTAAATAGCGAATTGAGAAACAAGGGGGGAACTAGAAAGACGAGATTTGAAAGAATGAATAGACGGGGAGGATACAATATGAGCTGGTAGTCTACGGAACCATCTAGCAGTGCGAAGGGCGAAAGAGTGATATCTAGTTGTCTGTCTTGTGAATGGAACGTGAATGCCAAAAGAGGTGTGTCTGTCTTTGGATGCAGTGTAAATGTAGAACTTAGATCTGACTAAAGTTGAGTCTCCATCCATGATCCTCCTTGCCAGCACCAGGTCAGAGATAACTCTACGATGAGACAAACGAGTGAGGTTGAGAGAGGAAAGACGTTGATCGTAAGAGGGAAGGGACTGGTGATAGGAAGGAGAGGGGAAACAACCACAGTAGACTATACGGGTGAATGTCTCCTGCACCTTCTCCAGAGCCTTACTGTCCTTAGCAAAATGGGGATTCCAAAAGAGAGAAGCGAATTCGAGGTGAGGAAGGACATAGATACGGAAACACTTGGTAAGTATCTCTGGAGAGCTTACAGAGACTATCTTGCGAAGGGCGAACATAGAAGTGTATGGCTTTTGGCAACGATCAGAGACAGAGGCTGACTTACGGAAGGAAGAGATGACTCGCACACCAAGATCACGAATTTGAGGGAGGACAGAGAGGGGAGTGGCGGCAATGGAGTAGGTGATAGGACAAGGGTTAGAGGGAGGACCGAGATGCAAGACAGAGCAAGTTCTCCGGTCACCAAAGCTAACATGCATGATGCGGCTGTGTGCATTGTGCAGTACGCACAATGCATGCTTATGTGCACAATGCACGCTTCTATTCTGCGCGATACATGTTAACCATTGCACCATGTGTGTTATCCTTGTTTTGAAGCGGTTCCCATTATTAGCTTTATGCTTGCAAAAGCTTTGAAATATCAGATGATAGCAAGATAAGAAGAACGAGTATCGGCTACAGTTGTTATTTCATCGGCGTCTCGGGTCTTGGATGTCTGCTGGAAGCCTTCCAGGACGGGCATGACGGGATCGGTGCTGAACAAACAAGTAAATGATGGAAAGACAGTTTCGTAATGATTGTTAAAAGAGCGATCTGATGAGTGAGTGCCAAATCAAACATGACTTTTCCATTATGAAAGAATCTTGCTGCACAAATCCATCAAATATTGGCTAGTTCACTACAGCCAACCCAATAAGGCTAAGAATGGGCCAGTTTGGAATTTCGATCTAATTCACGAGAAACAAAAGAAACAAAAGACTCATGCACCACCGAGTCAACTCTAAATACTCACCAGTACATCCCCTCACATTCGACGTCTTCAGCGCGCCCTTTCCACACAGATCCAGCCACGATTGGCGAGCATCTCCGGCCAAATTCCAATTGAATTGCCTTATCGAAGTCACCCGCACGTATCTACAATGCGGGCAATAGAGTAGGACGAGAAAGGGTTCGTGAAATGAAAGGGTCTGCGGAACAAAGAACCAAGGAAATAAATGAAGGTGCGCTATCACCACATACTTGGACAGCTCGCAATCCGCCTCAGGCGCGTTTTCAGTCGACCGGACTCATTCGGTTTTGCAAAGACGAACAAGAAAAGGAATGATAACCATGAAACATACGACAAAAGAGAAATATGTTCAAAACGAACGAGATGACCGCACGCGTATGTACGCGACGCGTCAGAGGTTGTGTCTCTGTGCATGATGGAGGTTACCCATTGCATCATGCAGGTTCAACATTTAGACGTGATCTAAAATCCGGAACACTGCACTATGCACGTTGCACACTTCGATTTATGTTAGCCTTGGCGACCGGAGTTGGGTGGAGGAAGTCCATGAGGATACTGTATCTAGAGCAGACTGTAGTTGAGAGGATCGAGAGAGAAAATGGTCCAATTCGATTAAATGGACGTGATTCGGGAGGTCTAGCGTTATCGAAACGTCCTCAATAACGCATCCTCAATACCATCTCATTGAGGGGAGATACATATGCACCAACCGTGAACCCTCGCTCGCATATGGATAAAATAAAATAAAATTACAAGTAGAATAAAATTACAAGTAAGATAAAATTACAAATAAAATAAAATTACAAATAAAATAAAATGAAATCAAGCCAACCCCTGTGCCCGGGCCTGCCCTCGGTCGGCAGTGTAAGGAGGGATTAAATAACAGGATACAGCACCTACGGCATACACACGTTTCTCGGACACGCTATTACCTTCTACTAATCGATATCAACGGCTCGTTCATCGTAACAAGGTTCAACGGGATCAAACCGTAGAACGGGCCACTGCTGACTCATCGCTGACTCATACTCGACGCCGATTGGACGCTTGCTGTACCTACTTCGCCCCATTCTGTTACTATAAATAACCCGGACCCCTGATTCCTAGAACTAACTACGCCCACCTTTTCCTGGAACGGTCCCTCCCCGGAGCCCTATATAAACACCCGGACCCCCGTCAGTTGCATCCGACCTCCGCCTGCTCTTCTTTCCTTTACTTACTGCGTCGACTATTCCTAATTGCTCCTAGTCCGTTCCCTTGCCTAGTCTAGCGTTGTACATTACTCTTTCGACTGATAAACGGACGAGCTGAGATAGCGTGTTGACTATAAAGGGGATGGGCTTTCTCTCGGGGATAGTACTCTGGGGACTCTCTTGCTGATCACTTGGGGGTACTCTTAGTCTCTATGTCTCTACTCTTCGCCATTGCTTACGTTCCTCACTATCCCTTGGACTTAGGACAGGTCTCCCCCTGGAGACGTGGTCACTGTCCCGAGTTGACCTCCTTTACTGGTAGAAGCGAGTCCTGATGCCCCTCACAAGGGCGTCGACCTTGCGATCCACCGGGGAGACAGGGGACTTATCAGAGGAGTAGGAGAGGAGCCCAGAAGAGTGGGCGCGTTCGCTCTCCACTGGCATATATAGGAGCGGAGCAAGTCGAGTTATTGCAGTAGTAGAGGATGATAAAGTGCCCACGAACCTCTACCGCGGACCATCTGGACTTCAATCTGGATGGAGAGAAAGTGTACACCGACAGGACGAAACGACGGATCGAATGCGCACAACGACGGAAGAACCCAAGGACACAATTTATTGGGCATTACACAGGACCCAATCCTGGCCAGGATCAATAACGTACGATGCATGAGGACAACATTAAACAAGGTAAAAAGTGATTTATCAACCTGCGTAAGGACACGTAGAAACAAAAGAAGGGCACACATATACAGGAAAATTCGTTAAAATTTGGGATATGGGACGTAAAAAAGGTCATTTTACAAAACTAAGAATTAGTCCGCACAAATCTATAATACGCGTACGTAAATGATGTCCAATAAGGCGAAAAAGGTGCACATAAATTAATTAAGTGAATATTCGGGGGAAAGATAGTAAAACGGATCATAATAGGAAGACAAAAGAACGGATATATAACACCAGAGTCTAGTGACGTGTAAGATTAGAATAGGGGACTAACTTGATCCACCTGAGATTCCACTGCCGTAAAATAAAAAAGAGGCAGGTGAGCAGCATAGTATATAAAACAGATTATATATAAGGATAGAGCACCTCATGACGTGAAGTGCAGCGTCCTCCATGAAGACCGCGGAGGTCTATGAGTCCTGGATGAGCGAAACGAAATATAGGAAGTAAGGAAGAGGCAGCACCCCAGAGATCAGGGCATAGTAGAGAGAAAGAGGAAGAGACGACGAGAGGAGAAAATACGGTATCCTACAGTACTCTCTCCACATTCAGATCGCGAGAGAGAGAGAGAGAGAGAGAGAGAGAGAGAGAGAGAGAGAGAGAGAGAGAGAGAGAGAGGAGTATGGCGGAGAACGGGCGAGACACACAGAGGAACGATGTCCATCTCCTCTCCCAAGATGCGTCTTCCCAGACTGAGCCATCTATGCCTCCGAATCGGGAGGATGGAGTGGAGGGAGGACGAACGAGACAAAAAGAAACAGAGAGGGAAAGGGCAGATTTAGCAATACAGCTAAGGTACTACCTCGCAAGCTACATCGATTGATCTACACTCTGCAGGTTAGAATATCTTATAGAAACGTATACACTTTTAAATGAATATTTAGTAATACATGATGTCTCTGACACATCAAAATGGAGGCAGAGAGCACTGATTTAATTAACAACGCCGCTAGCCGATTATAGACATGCAATGGAACCATGGCAAATCCACGATCCCCTCTCCCAGCCACATGACGACTTCACGAGTTGTCTAGCGTCTGGCCAAGGCTTTGACCTGTCCCGCACCCTGGCAATGAAGGACGAGGAACTGAGGGAAGTCAGGAATCAGCTTGAACTGCTGAAGGAAGAACTGAATTAGAAGGACCTCGAGATACTCCAATTACACAGCATGCTATCGAACTGTCAACCAGTCAGAAGTGGAACTACGCCTAACCAAGTGGAGGAACGGGCAAGGGGAGGACACAGCATTCCACGCGTTCTAATAGCGAATAGCGGTTTTCGCGCACAGGATCCGATCCTGTGGGCGAACCAGTGAACTAAAAATTGAGCACTTGAAAACTTAAGTTCCTCTCTATGAATTCTAATCACTCCGAAAATTTGGTATCGATTGGTTTAGCCACTATAGAGAAAATTCAAAAATGGTGGTCAATTCGCTATTAGACACATTGTTGACCGCGCGGAACGCTGTGAGGAGAACAAGCTGGCGACTACCACATCTTCACGCTATCCCAAGTAAGTTTAGAGAAACAGTGCCCCTTGGCCAAGGCAATGACATGCCAAGGGGTGACACCTTCTTTGCTCAAAACGAATTCCTCGAACAGTAACCCATATTTAATTTAATTTAATTTATCTACGCGGTACGCGTAATGGGGTTTGGGGTTGAAGGATATAGGTGACTAGCCCGGAGATTAAGAATGAACTAGCGCATAAGCATACCATGCACCAAGGGAAAACAAGTTTCTTGTGTGGGGATTAGGGTACTGCATATAACCCGCCCGAGAAAGAACTAAGCAAGCTGCCAGAGTGAGTGAGAGTACCGAGTAGAGGTTGAGTGCACATTGAATTCAATCGGTGGCACAGAAATGACTGAGATGCACGCAGCATTGATCTGTGTTCCCTTACAGCTTCAGGATTGCGAATCAGATCAGTTCACGAAAGTAAATCAATGCGTAGCATCTCCTCGTTAAACAGATGCCCTGCACTCTAGAATACACTCTAGAAAGCTCCATTACTCGGAAAATAGATAACATCTCAAAAGCTGAAAGCTACTGAATCCTACTGTTACATTCTATCCCTTTCGACGTCCCGTTGATACCTGATCTTTTCTAGATTAAAGCGCTACTTTGAGCCTTTTCAACTTTTCCCTTTCTCATTCTAACTAAAAAAAACGATGACGGTGACCTAGAGATCCACGTTTCCTGCCACCCAGATATCTGCAATCGAATCCGTTTGACCAATTTGTTTCATTGTGTTCGCTGACGAAACGCGTCGCGGTTTTGAATTGTAATACGTATGAAACGCAAGCTGGAGGGAAAATCTCTACTACCATCCCCCTCTCCTTCTCCCTCCTTCATGTTGAAACACGGCTGCTAATCGACTACCGTCATGTCCCTACTCTCTGCCCGTCTGCGCCCTCCTCATTCCCCGTACTCTCTCACAAGCCCTCTATATCTCTGCCTCTTCTCTTCCACGAAGAGACTATGCACTTCCGATCAGTCATTCTCTTGGCTTCTCCCATTCTCCTGATTGTTCTTCCGAGGAGTGTCTTCCGTCTCAATTCCGCCATGGCCAGCTACATCGAAAGATTCTTCAAGATCAGGCTCACCTATCCGACCATTGAGTAAGCACAGTTCACGTGTGTGGGATGGGCGATCACCGACAAGATACTGGAATCGATCATGAGCGGTCTGTTCTCGGGCGACGACCAGAAGGTCAGCGATTGAGATCTGCAGCTTAAAGGGCCCCCTCTGAGGACATTGCCAGCCCTCAAGAGCACATTTTGAACATTCATAATAATAATAATAATAATAATAATAATAATAATAATAATAATACATTTTTATCTTTAGCAGTACCCAAAAGTCTTCATTCTTTCAATAAGCGATGCCGACGAATCAAACCGCTCATTAATTGCCTTGATTCTATAGTAGAGAAAAAACGAAGATATAATCGGTCCAGGGATCACCCGATGCCAGGCCCTCTAGATAAAATACGGAAGTGTTTAGCGGAACGATATATTCTTCCCGGGAATTGCGCGAAACTGTTGAAGCGGTTATAGCGGTCTCTGGTTGTAATTTCGTGTCGTTTCTTGTTTTCCTTTTTTCAATTTGAGTATTTCTTCATAATATCACACTCATGAACGAAATATACCACATTTGATGCATTATTTTTTCTGATAACAGCTCGGTTTTTAGATGTAAGATCATAATCTCAATAATGAGCAAAACTGAAAAAGAAAACATAAAAGAAGGTGTAAGAACGCACGCAACACCCAAACATACAGAATAAATCGATAGCAGTAAAATCGAAAATAAATCGCTCCGAAGATGACGCATAAATTCCACTTCTCGCTAAGGCCAGTAACTTTTACTAGACCGTATTTTCGAATTCTACGTTCCGATTTTCTCTACTATATTAATATCCTTCCGAATGAAATGTATCAACTTTCAATGAGGCGATGGCTGACGATGAGTGATATATGAATGCTCCTCATCGTAATTAGAGTTCTGCATGAGAATTCTTGCTTATGTTTCACGCACACAGCGCGTCCAAGCACTTTGGAGGTGACTGATGCGCGTGAGAGCCGTAAGCATATTTGTTCTTACTGTAGATTTAAAAAATCGTATGCTAATGAAGCAGTCTCTCTTGTCATGGCTATTTTGCATAGGAATTAGACTAATCAATGGTTATTTGGATAGGGAATTTGGCGAAATGCCATGAGACCTATCAGACAGGCGGACACGCTGTGAGGCATCATTCATAAAAGTGATCTCGTCGACAAAAGCAATGTATATAGCCTTGATCGTTTATGCTTACATTAGACCCGAAACACTCGCACGCACATCTCTAATCGTAATTTGGGTTGGCAAACCGGTTCTTTTTGGCCATTTTCACGGCGACGCTTCTGAATAACGTGCTCGCTCTATGCATCAAGCCTCAAGTTGTCTTGAAACTTAACCCTAGCAAACTGATCCGCTTTGCTAATCCTCATCATAATTCCAGCATGTTATTCGTGTCATTCTGATGCTTATGCTTCACCTTCCATGGAATGACAAGTCGTTGTCTCATTATCAACCGGACGTGAAGCATAATCACCAAAAAGACACACGAAGCACATGCTCTAATCTGCATGACAGTTCTTTTAGCCAATACATTTCACTGCTTTTGGTGACGAGACGCGTCGCGGTCATCGATGTTGTATGAAACATAGGGATCAAAAGAACTCGCATGCAGATCTCTACTCTAATCACAAGCCCCCCCCCCTTCAGGTCGCGCTGTTCCTGTGCCCGAGTGACCCGACGACCCAACGGGCGGTCTCCGAGCTCGCGGCGGACTACATGCGCGAGGAGAAGACGGTCCCGCGGGCGGAGAAGATGACGGGCGTCCCGGAGATGGTGGCCAACATGTGCACCTGGTACATGAAGCAGCACACCTTCTGAACCCCCCCCCCCCCTGAGCTGCTTCGTTGAGTTGTACTGGCGAAAGTAGATGGGAACGACTCAAGAACTTGTTCTTGATCCAAGCCAAATTCTGAACCTCCCCCATTCACGTTCTCCACCAAAACCAAGTTCTGAACGTCCCCCATTCGCTTTCTCGACCAAAGCCAAATTTTGAACCTCCCCATTCACTTTCTCGCACCAAGCCAAGTTTTGAGCCGCCTCCTCTACTTTCTCTACCAAACTCAAGCTGTTAAAGGGTCCCTCCAACCATCTCATTCATTTCAAGAGATAACCAATTAAGAGCGGTTGATTGATTGTGATGAGAGACAAGAGAGAAAAAGGAGAGAGTATGGGGCTCAGGACATTGAAAGCTATCCAATGATGTCAAAAAACGCATATGGTAGATATTGCCTGGAGGGGCCCTTTAAACTCCTCCACTTTCTCTAAATTGTCATTGTATTTTCTCAAAGACCACAAGTTCAAGATAGTCGTGTATTGTAGCAATGGTTACTAACCTAGCGAAGACAGAAATTGTTCTTTCAGCATTAGAACAACGCAAACACAACACGATGCATTGAGCTCTTCCCGACAATGAACAAAGGCTATTTTGTTCTCCAGTCTCCCGGTGAGCACACAAGTTTCGGAGTCGTACATGAGATCAGTGAAGACTGGGTATTGGTACTTGTTGATTAGTGAAGATTGTGCGATACCTGGAAAATCTAAATGATCAGCTCGGATTCCCGTATAGAATTCTCCCGCAAAGCGGTTGTCGTCTAGGGAGATCTACTAGTAAATATTAAATAACCTCGCGACCTCAGAGGAAGATATTGAAACTGTCGCTGACAACGAATAATTAAATTGGTGTAATTAAATTGAAAGTATTTATATCAACCGCTCTAAAAGCCCTACACAACCTTAGAACACATCAAACATCACACATTAGAGAGAAACTAACAAGCGCACTTGGAAAAGTGATGGCAAATGAAGAAGTGATATACAATTAGTCCGGCAATGTTACATATTTATCTTATTACACTTAGGCACTTATTACAATCTATACTGTACATATATGGCGAAAGTGATCAAACGAATGACTCGGAAATCTACTCGAGAAGATGGAAAATACTGTAGATGGCTTTTAATCCGCAGTCTATTTCTTTCTAATAACTATCGCATATGAATAACTGATTTTCGAGTGATCGATGATCGTATATACCACCAAAGTGCGCAAGAATGATCCCGAAAGGGGAAGGAGTGTGAAGAAACGAATGTACTTTTGTGATGTACACATCATCGATCATTCGTCGAATTTTTGCAATGAAGGCAGATCATCACGAGGGTTTGTTCATCTCGGCGAGCACGCACCGCTTGAAATCTATCAGGTTCCAGCCCTTGTCCGAGCGCGTCTGCAAGGCACCATAGTTTATACCATAGCACCATAGTTTAGCATTCCGTGATAATATTCTCTCATTTTGAGTTAACCGCAGTCGACAGGCCTCATGTCAAGTAGCACATAATGATTAGAGATCCGCATAATCACTGCAGTTCTTTTGATGCCTATGTTTCATACAACATTTATAACCGCGACGCGTCTCGTCAGCAAAAGCATGAAACGTATTGGCGAAAAGAACTGTCATGCACATCTCTAATAATCATGGAAAAAGGAGGGGACAGGGAAAAGGAGTTCACACCTTGAGCCCGCGATGCAGCCTGTCGTTCATGACGGACAGGAACTCCTTGTAGCTCAGCTTGCCGTCGTCGTTCTCGTCGAAGATGGCGAAGATCAGGTCAACGACGACGTCGTCCAACTTCTGTCAACCAAACAAAATGCACGGTCGCGCGGGTAAACAACGGAAGTCCGGCGCGTTATTTTATTATATATGAACGGGGAAAATGGTTACTTCAATATCCAAAAGTCCTTAGAAAAAAACGGGCAAAAGAAAAAAGAACCGGTTTGCCAACCCTGCCGGCGGTAATCATATCATTAACGAAAAAAAACGTTTCGTCCGTAACTTCGTTCCTACTTTGTCTGCACTCTCTCTCTCTCTCTTCATACAGCCTCGCTCTCAAGGTGGAAGTAGGAATGAGGCGGCTGACGGTAACTCGTCCCTAAACCAATAGCTCACCTCGCCGCTCGTGCACTGTACTGCCCGCGCAAACTCCGCCTTCGAGACGTGCATGTCGGCGTTCGTGTACAGGCTACGATTACAATTTACTTTATAATAAAGTATAATCCGACAAGATTAACAGACTGATTCGTAGTAGAAATGATGAAAGTTGACGTCTCAACAAGTGGAAAACGGCGCACACTTACCGTACGGCGCGCGCAAATTCGTTGAGGTTGTTGAGGAAGATGGAGAAGGACGCCCACTGGTCGAGCGTGATGCTCCACTGAACCAATTCTATGAGAATACGCATTTTGCTCGTTGACTTAGTAGCACCGTTCTCATTCCTTCACGTTTTGCTGCAACGGCGGTTGACTGACGATCCTCGTATTCAAATTTGCGTTCCTACGGTAATGATTTCGTCTTCCGTTGGTATATTTGCACTCTTGGATGTGCACTTATGCTAAACAACGTAGGTTCAATCAAAAGAATGCGCGTAATGAAAATGTGTATATTGCACGAGGACCGACAATACATAGGCCATTAGGTTTGATAAATTAGCTTTCAATCCTCCTTACCCTCTCCTCGTCGTCGCATCGCTTCATCACGCGGTCAACGTACGAGGCGTACTCGTCGCGCGATAGCATCGTATACCTGCAATATTGCAGGATTTGTTCGTTCGCGCAACCACAACACCGCAAGATAAGAATAATAAAAATGCTAATAAGAAAAATGCTAAAAAAAGAAAGCCAAGTCAGGTATTCTACATGCACCTCAACAAGAGATTCATATGTCTTAGATAAACAAGAAAAAAAGCAAATTAGCAAAGACTACGCTTACCGTAGCATGAGCCAGGCAAAATCGACCGGCGCAATGTGCGTCTTGCCCCGGGCGAATTCCCGAAACTCAATCTCCATGATCTCGTACTGCAGGTTGTCGTAAAAACTGCAAAGGAGAGAGGATTGAAACCTGCCAACCATTTCATAGAGCCAAGTACTGCCCGTCTCTTATCATCACTCCTTCCCCCCAAGAAAGTCCAGACAACAAAAAAAGGTGGAAAACCGAAAAAAAAGCAGCAAACATCATGAAATCCTCGAGAGCCATGACCTCGCGACCGCGCAGGCCGAACAAATGCAGCAAGAGTGTGGTGTCCTCCCGCTTCACCTCCTCCTCTGACTTCTGGAAAGAAAAAAATAGGAATAATTTTTATTTATTTATTTATTTATTTATTTATTGAATACGTTCACACGTGCGGTCAACCATTTACAGGAAAATAGGTTGCCATTGTTGGGCAGCCTACCACTACTACTGCATCAGCTTTTCAGCCAGTAACAGTGGGAAAATACAGTAATT
The DNA here is from genome assembly GCA_900490955.1 of Micoletzkya japonica. NCBI lineage: Eukaryota > Metazoa > Nematoda > Chromadorea > Rhabditida > Diplogasteridae > Micoletzkya > Micoletzkya japonica. The sequence goes on along the minus strand of LS948382.1, from coordinate 21,134 downwards.
GATTGTAATTTACGGGGTAAGACCCCCCCCCGCCCTCATGCCGCCGTTTAGCATGAAAGTACCCGTACCGCAGCTCGAAATAACCCCCCCCCCCGTTGTACTAAATTCTCGAATTACATGGCTACCCTACCGCATATGGAAAATGACCCCTACCGCGAAGATAATGTCAAGTATGAGTCTCCCCTGACCGAGAAGGCGATGTTGTAGTCGGAGCCCATGAAGAGCTTGTCGTGGAAGTGCTGCACCACGAACTTGAACTCGGACATGTCGAGTTGGCACTCCTGAACGGAATGGAGATGATTACGGTACTCTGTCAGTATTCCATATGGCCAAAGTCACTAACAATCTTTAAAGTATGCCATTACGGTCAGAAAACTCTTGATCTTACACATGCTTACGTAGGGTGACAGATGGATGTGCACATTCGTTATTCATTGATGTCAGATCAGAACACGCAAACGACGACGACACGAACCTGATCGGTCTTGGAGGCGTTGCGGGACGACCGAAGCGTAGAGATCAGGCTGCGAATCTGAACGTGGAATGCGCAACTCTCGGGCCGCCTTGGGATTACGGTAGCTGGTCCCGAAGCGAAAAGCGGTTGAGTGGGGGGGGGCTTATCGATCGACTACTGACCAGCAGGAACTCCTCCTTGTCGACGGTTCCGCTCTCGTCGTCGTCGAACATGAGAAACGCGATCTTGAACGCCTCCTTCGACTCTGCCAAAGAGCTACGGTAGAATTTAAAATTTCTTATGTTAAGATTACGGTAGCATTAATTTTTTTCAGATAATTACTGTAGTAGTCAAGTTTTTTGAGGATTACTGTAGAAATCAAATTTTCTTAGGATAAATAACTATAGTACTGTAGTATTGAAAGAATGAACAACTGTAGTATTAAAATTTTTGAGACTCATATTTTCCTATGATTACTCCAGTCTTTCTTACTGTACTACTAGGTTGAGAAGCTACCTATGTTTCACTGAGCGCTTATATGACAATCCGTTTTGAACGAAATAAAATGCTTCACGTATCCAGGTCAATCGGGGCAAAGGGCTAACTGGTCAGCAGCATGATGAGAAAGATGTAGTCCGCGTAGGAGATGAGTCCGTTCTGGTCCAGGTTGCGGAACAGCGTGCGGCTCGCCTGCACATCAAAGATTTGAATATCTTCGAATGGATCCAGGATTACTGTAGTGTATTCTCTAAAATAGTTCGGAATGATTGTGTACATCATCATAAATATAATAGGAGATGAAAAACGGCATAAAGCCATTAACACGAAAATCGAGCTTTCACGAGAATAACTATCAAACCTTTCGAAGAGGCGGAGTCCTTCGTAGAATTCGGCTAACCTCGTCCCTCTTCATTACACGGCGATAGATGCGCTCTCAAAGGGAATATTTAGTTCGGTAAGCTGATTTTTAGTAGTACCGCGAAACACCGAAATTGGACCAAGAACAGTCCACAGCGATTTACTAGTATGATCGATGTCTGAGCATTTATTTAGAAGACTATAAAATAGTATGCGAAAATGCAGAACCAACCCCGAGGTTTATCCCTCGTCAGCGAGTCGATAAAGTCCATCGGACTCATGTAGATGACGTCGTCGTACTCGATCGAGGCGTATTCCAGGAAGCACAGTTCTCTACACAGAGGAGTATTTTCAATAGTACTAAAGTTAAGCCTTCGTGAGAAATAAATGCATTGAAAAGATCTGCCTATGGTGATACCATTCATTGGATACTGTAGAAAGTTCGTCTATTTGCACATCAAATAATGGCGCCAAATTCAAATTACCCTACCGCTTCGTGAGCTTGTGGTCGGTGAAGACGTGCTGCTGCAGCTTCTCCGCTTCGGTCATGCGGAGCGCGGACACGGTCCGCGGCCAATCCGACACGGATGACGCGTACGCGTACGCGGCACCGCCCGCGACGCACGCGGACGCGCCCACGCACACGACGCGGCTCGTGGACCTTACGAGCCCACGACCGGCGAGGGCGGAGAAGAGCGCACGGGCCGACCAGCTCATGTCATTGCTAAAGGCAGATTAAAGGTTAACCAAAACACGGAAACGGACAATAAAGACGCAAACAGGATAGCTACTGTATAAGCGGTCTATCTTACTTAACGGGTGTTAGACTCGTGGTATGCTGAAGAAAAGCAGAGAGGAACGGAGGATGCGTGCAAGAGCTGTAATGCAAAAATGCGACCAGTTTACGATTGCTCACAACAGATTACGGTAGCCTTGTTTACCGAAGTTCGCTGGGTCACACTTGTGACCGCTACCGTAAAGATAAATTTTTTCGTCGGTCTGCTTTTCGGTAGATTTCAAGCTGCTTGTGCGGCATTTGACTATATTTACGTCCTTAAGCACCGCTAGCTATGTCCTATGCATCATAACACTCATCTTCCTTGAAGCATAACACCTCTGTGATCTCTGACAAAGCAATGGTTCAGCTACACTATGAATCGCAATAAAGCTTGGACACTCCATTGCAGTGACTCAACCGCATAGTCTTCCTTTCTAATCGAATACAATCCCTTGCATAAATCATGGTGCAATATTCAAACCTTTCCCAAAACCTTCACTTGTTAGATGTAGGGATAGTGCAGATGTTGGGAGTGCCCTTTAGTGATCCACCCCAACAATTACGGACACTCTCCCCACCCTTTACGATCGCTCTGACCGGGTTAGCATAGGTCACAGCATTCCAAGCATAATAATAGCGAATGGCGGTTTTCGCGCATAGGATCCCATCCTTTTGGCGAATCAATGATCGAATATCTATGAATTTAAAGACTTAAGTTCACTTCTATGAAGTCAACAAGCTCCGAAAATTTGGTGTAAATTGGTTCATTCCCTCTCGAGAAAATTCAAAAATAGTGAACAATTCGCTATTAGACACATTCTTCACCGGGCGGAATGCTGTGAGGTACTGTATCCTAACCATTGCGAAGGATACTGTAGTTTGGAGCAGCATTACTGTGCCATCTGTGTGCAATGTAGATGCCTTTTGAAAACTTTCCACATCTCCCCGTGAACCTTCGCTTTCACTCCATGGTAAAGGCCGTTAGAGATGTATATGCTCAAGTTTGTTCTGGACAGTAGCTATGCTCTATACGGAGGAATCGTATGCAAACAGAACAGTGGAATTCCTCAAGGCAATAACGCTTCACCTCAGATAGCTGATCTTACACTAGCTTTCATGGAATTTGACTACATTTCGAAACATATTCAACGAGGGGATGTACTTGCGTACCGTCTTGACCGTACCTTCAGATACATTGATGACATCATCCACATTTCTAGTGAAGTTGATTCCTTCATCGATATGACTAAGTCTATGTACCACAGTGCATTAACTTTAGAGAGAACCAACACTTCAGATAACAAGGCACACCTTCTGGACCTACTCCTTTACTGTGATTAGATACCCACATTTCACTTCCAATATTCCACTACGGATAGGGCTTACTACGTTGCATGGCGAACTACTGAGGCTCTGCCAAGGAGCATTTCATTTCCCGAACCAAACAATTATACGGTCAATTTTTGACTAACAACTACCCTGCTCATACTGTGTTAGGTAAAATGCTTAAGACTCTCAGTCGCAATCCCTCTATCTCCTACAAATATGGATTAGTCTCTGCAGATACAGTAAGACTTCTATTAGAGTGATATATCCTTTCCTCTCCCCTTCTCTCTTACTCTCCCACGCTCTTGCATATATCCCCTCTCTTACCTTATTCCCCACCTATTCCCTTGAACTACGCTCGCTCTTTCTTCGATCACGACTATCTCCCCTTACCATGCTCACGTCTTTACTCCTCATATATCGTCGCTCTATCTATTCTTCTTTTTATCGATATATTCAATGGATGGATGCAGGTACCTCAATTTTTCTTTTAATGAGATACCTTTAAATACAGATTTTGGATTATTCAAAATTATAGCACTAAACTGGGCTAAGTCCTTTTCCATACTATCCTTTATACCTTAGCACCGCTCGGGGTCTCCACTGAGGAGCCTCCGCCCCGAGTGGCGGCATGACCGTCTGGCGGTAGGAGGCGAAACGGTCATGCCTCTCCCTAGGTAGATTTGCATTATTTTATCTCAAAATATCTTTCATTCCTTAAATCTTTCCCTTATCTAAACGTATTTAAATATATATATATATATATATATATATATATATATATATATATATATATATATATATATATATATATATATATATATATATA
>LS948353.1:530852-583776 GCA_900490955.1 Micoletzkya japonica | reverse complement strand
CGACCAAATGAACGCAAATCGACTATAACGGGTTCTAAGAAGAATGGGAAATAGGAGGGAGTGTAATGCAAATGGAACAACTTGGTGCTTACTAGGAACAGATTGACCAAGCAACGGGGCGAGGGGGTAAAGCTTATGAGAGGGTTGAGCTGGGGTACATGATGGGAGGGTGGGGGAAGAAGCTGTCGAGGAGGGGTATAGGGGGGAGTAGCTTCAAGGGGGGAATGGCTTAACTCTGTTGACACTGTACTCCCGGGTGCGGTCCCGTGTGTTCATCATCCGACTCATCATCGTAAGCTTCAGCTGACCCTTGTTTGTACCGGTTCTCGTCGTATTCCATCAGCGACACCTTAAACAAAGCAATTAATACTCATTCCGGACATATTACAGATACGGAAAAACCCCAATTTCGTCAGAAACAACTAGGCACTATGCTACTGTACATTGCTAGGTCTCAGTCTAAAATAATGAACAGCAATTCTGCCCATGAATGATTAAGAGTTATTTATGGTTATTTTCCTTCTACTTGTATAAAATAAAGCCGACGAACCTCCTCGAACTCTCCCTTCGGTGGAGAGGGTTGTTTCACTGGAGGCAACTGGTTGGCAAGCATCTACAAATCAATCATCACTTCAAAGTACGCAATCCGTTGTGTCCCGCATAAGAATAAAGATAAGCAATGACTCAACTTTCCCTTTTACTAACCTTGTACTTCTTATCGTCATCCAAGAAGTGGGGTTCGGGGAAATTGACAGAGAATTCGACGATGAGGTTTCCCTTGATCTCGGGGTTTCGCAGGGTAGGCATTCCCTCTCCGACGATTCCTCGGAAGGCCTCTTAAAGGGGGTTATCATCATCTGACATACGGAACAAGGAAAGAATAGCGAAGCTCAAGAGAGTTGACTAACTGGGAGTGAGGATGTCCCCAGGCTTGTTCTTCAGCAGAAGTCTTCGTCCATCCAAATGATCAATGATAAACTCGTACCCGCACAAGGCCTCGTTAAGGGATACTTTCTGCAATAATCCCTTTGAATAAACCAAATACTTCAAAACAAGAACTGAGATTAACAGCCTTCAACTCATTAGACAGACGAACCTTTTTCATGTAAAGGTCGTCTCCCTTCCTCTCAAACACTGGGTGTTCCTTGACTTGTATCACGATAATCACGTCACCCGCCTCTATTTCCGGCTGAAAAGAACGGCAATTGAATGAATCCAAAGAAAATTAAAGGGGTAAGTAAAGATAGTGGTAGACTACGTACATCCATTTGGTCTCCTTCGTTCCTGAACACCACCTTCTCTCCATCATCCATTCCACGTTGCACCACCACTTCCAAGATCTGCAATCAACTCATCACCTACAATTACGCTTTTCTCGATTTTACGCCATCAAACGTTCCACGCTATACATTCATGTCATCATGAATCCACGCGGTGTCAGCAGAGCCAGAGCTTTCCGGTAGACTTTACATCTTTTGGCGCGGAATTCAAAACCTTCCCATCGCAACCATGCTTAATTTTGGAGATTTAGTAAAGTGAATGAAAACTATTATTCCTTTATATAATTCACAAAACTGATTTTACCTTAGCATGACTAGCCCAAAATAAGTAGATGAAGGTGAAATCTGAGTGAATGGCAAGCCTCAGCATATTAATATTACATCTTTGACACAGCGCACGTCCTACCGAATACCGTATATTGGGCACGCTTGCGTACGATCAAACCGGAAAGCTGACACCGCGTGTGAATCATTATTCGAGTAGTGGACGGTCCAATCAAGTGTAGAATACAAACTAACCTTTTGTTCGGTCTTCGTCTTCTGTCCATTACACTTCTTGCACACATCCTCTTTAGGCACGTCTTTGGCTAAACAATTTTTATAATCATAGAGCCTTAAGATTGTACTAATTATGCGTTCGATTTACACACGTCAAGAAGCCTTTTAGACTTGTTCTTATCTACTCCTTTTCAAATCAGTCGTCAAAGTCATCGCCAAATAGAAGAAAGAAAAATAGTGTCAAACTTACATCCCTCTCCCTTGCAGTCGGGACAAGCAGCCTGCATTTGTTGGATCATTCCCGGGCCGATCTGCAATTATTACTCTAGTTTCCTTTTCATACCCTTTCTGCCCATATAATAATATGGTACTTCTGACCTTATTTTCAAACTACATGAAAGAGCATCTATACATAAAATAATGTGGTCCCACCTGTTTCATCATCATCACGGCCCCTCGTCCCTTGCATTTTCCACATGTGTAGCTCTTACCCGAAGCTGATCCCGTCCTGAAACCAACACAACCGATAAGAGAGATTGCAATTCGACCAATGAAGAACCGACAATAACTTACGCCTTGCACGCATCGCAAAATAGTCGCTTCGTGCATTGCAGTTTACTCGTCTTTCCCTTGTAGGCATCTTCTAGCGAAATTCGAAGAGGGTGAACCGTTTCCTATAATAATTTTCGCACATATAGGGTATGAAATAAAACGGATTGTTTACAAATGCAACTGGTATAGTGTCTTTCGCTACTTTTTGAAGATTTTTCGCTAGTGGATCCGTTCCATCATTAATTAAGATCCTGGAGAGTGTACCCTTTTTGAGATCAGGCCACATGAGCCCTTCAACACAGTACATCTCATTGACTATTACAACTCTAACGGCACCGGACTTTGAAATACAAACAGAACGATTATACTTTTCCCTATAGGGGGCCTAGTATAACTGCAAAGTACCTTGTACTTGCGTTGTCTCCTCCGACTGCTGCTTCCCATTCCGAACATTCCAAAGGGATGATCTTCCCCTCCTCCTCCCCCTCCGAAGATATGGGAGAAGAGATCAGCTCCCCCGAAGCCACCGCCTCCTCCACCACCTAGACACATCGAATGAATTGGATACACGCATTTCAATGACGATGAAACAATACGAACATTGATTATGCAGCGCTACGCTCCATCTATGACCCCCTTATGAAAAACGAAAGGCAGACAAATTTTTCATGCCAAAATGAGGAGCTCAGTCAAAGAAAACGCTCGTAACTCACCTTCCAGACCTTCCAATCCCTGTGCATCGTAAATCTGACGTTTCCTCGGATCAGACAAAATGTCGTAGGCGTAGCTGATTTCCTTGAACTGAAAAAAATTGTTGATTATGTCTACCTTAAGCCAAACAACATTGTCCGCTCTATCCTCATCCTTTATAGAGAAATGTGTACGCACCTTGTCGCCCTGTTCAGGATTTTTATCGGGATGATACTCTTTCGCAAGCTTCTTGTACGACTGAAATTAACTTCGTTCCAAGCCAGAGAATCGATCAAAACCTTCTTAATCTCGTCGTCAGAAGCATCTGGCTTCACGTTGAGAAGGTCGTACAGTTTCGTGTCTGCAGGCCCTCCTCGACCTTGGCCGCCCATATTGAAAAACATCTTGGAATAGTCACCCGACAACGAATGCCCTGAAAAAACAGCTTAAAGCCATACCTGCTAAAATTTGATTGGATTGACTAGTGAACAAAGGAATATATTTCGGCATCCATCCTTTACGACGGATACCGTGAAACGATACAAACAACGAGTCATAAAGGCAAGTTCACGGGGTTCGCTCGTGAATGACTCGTGAAATTCTAGAAGAATTGTTGACCCAAATAAGGTGAGCTTGCGCGCACCTCAAACGCGCAAACCGTTGGTCTACTTTCCGGTCCGGCTCCTCAATATTACAGTAATCCGCTGATTTGTAAGCGGATGTACAATTAACTTGAATGTTGCTACCATTCTTAAGATTATCAAACATTGAAATCTGTAAAACATTAGCCAAGGACAATGGGAAAATGAATCATGTTACGTGATAAAAGATATATAATTTTTTTTCTAAGATGTCTGAAGTGTCTGCTGAATTTGGCTGAACATGTCGATATAATTCATTGCGTATTTTATCAAATACATTTTGAACATGTTCGACTGGGTTTCCATAGCTCCGTATCAGCTTTCGATCTCCAGATGATTACGAAAATTGTTCTGAAGAGCTTCGGAATCTACAGAACAAGTGCGTCATAGTGGAAGCAAGGATACGTGCGTGGGCAGTGTCTGTGAATTAAGAGAAGTGTCTCTATCCTCTCCATCGGATGGAATGCACACATCGCATTTGTCTCACGTCAACCTGCTGAGAATGAGACGCGTCTCTTTTTCATCAGTGTAATCTCTCTAAATGCAACGTTTTTCATGCTCTCTGAAACTTGCCCCCTAGCATGTAGGTCGCTTTGAATCTGAAAAGATAGACAATTGCATTCTTTGATTCTGAAAAAAAAGATTGGTTACGGTAACTTTTGAATTTCCGGGCAGTATTGTGTAAATATACCGTAATCAGTCTATTACCGGAACGATGTATTCAAAACGCGCGAATATTTTGGATTCAAACGTTTTTTAGTCTGTCTTTTCCGTTTTTTTTTGTGTATGATAGACAGTGTATCTCTTTGTGACCTTCTGCTTTTTTATATATACATCTTTGCTCTGCAGATGGTGAAACATCACAGGAGACACCGAACGGCTAACGAACTCTCTGTAGATAATGTTCCCGCTAAACGGGGAAGGTTAGTCTTTGTTTCTGAATTCTCATTGTGGATGAATTCTCTTTCAGATTCTCTCCATCATCTAATGCTCAGCACGAGGAGGTAACTCATTAAACCTTACAGGTTATATGTAATTTCAAGGTTTGCATCGCTCAATTGTACAAAGTGGCATGGAAACTTCAACACTGGAAGAGCGGAGAGCCGAAAGAAAGTGTCATGTGGGCTGATATACGCAAGCAGTTTAAGAAGGTTAGGCGTTTGTTTTTCTAAGATATCTGTTCGTTCAGGTAACAGGTAACTCATTGAATACCGATGCTCTCAATCAAATGGTTGGAACTGTCAACGAATCAAGGTAACAAGTACACGGAGCTTTTGAGGAATGCGCCCTGTGTAATTTTTTTCAGGAAATGTAACAAAATATTCAAAATGTGCTTATTGATATGTGTCTTGTTATCTCTAATTGTGTGGGATAACCTAGCGATAGATGGTAATCTCCCCCAATCAGACCGGCCATCATCAATGGACCCCTCGCTTGCCTCTTCGAAGCAGTCGACTCCTCTGCCCTCGTAGTTCGGGTTCGTCTCGATAGCTCGAAGGGAGACCAACTCATCTACCGACGCGTCTTCGAAGGTTCAACTTGCTCTCTTGGTCCAGATTAACGTTCTCCTTCAGCCTGTCACAATGCTGCCAACATAGTATTTAGTGTTTTTATTCTTTTTAGGATCGAGTTACGAATTAGATCTACCGCAAACGATTCTGGCAGGATATATTGTCTTGTATATGTATAATTGCAGCGAAGCTGGCTGAAATGGGTATCCAGAAGCCGAAGAATGCAGAGGTGAGAATGATTGAATGGAACAGACATGTGACATGTTATTATGTCTGAGATATGCTCTTTCTATTTCCACAAAGAGGGTCACACCCTCGGAATAAGTGGAAGCAATTATATCGCTATTTTGATGTGGGGAAGGAAGGAAGGTTACACGAATGTAGTTGGCAAAGTGCCGGAAAGAGAAAGAAGAGTAGGGGAAGATCAGGAGATGAGGGGTCTTTGCAGAATATGGATAGTGGGGCTGATACTCAGTCGAGTGCCTCCTCCTCTCCCATGTCCAATGTATCTCCTCATTCCGTGGTGAGTCACGATTTGAACAGTTGAGACAATAGGCATACTTGATCGGGTATGAAGCGTTTCATAAGAGAAGAAGAGAGAATCGTGTGATGGTGGAGGTGTAGTTGGTCGTGGTAAGTGACTGAATGGTGTCCTTGCAGTCTCCCTCCGTCGATTCCCCCCTCACCACCTCTTCTTCTCCTCGGGAGGGAATCTCCCCCGTCTCCCTCGCAGCTACAGTAGACTACATGACTGCCGACGACACTTTCCAGTCGGGAGACTCTTCATTCCTCACGGCACTCACTTCTCCCAGTCCACAGGTACTCATGCATGGGCGCGGTTGTCCAATCATATGTTAGGATGGGTGCCTGCACCCGAGAATCATACAGTAAAAGGCTTGTTAGAATTACTGCTTTTGATTTTCACTAATTATGTAGGGGTGCCTGTGGAAATTTGGGGACAACACTAGCCCATGTATGGTTCCTCTTGTTTCCGTAGTTAGAGTGGTGCTATATCTGGTTCACATGGGGGTACGGTTTCCGTGGTTGAGTAGACAGTGCCCTTGCGTGAGCTTGACGGCCTCCTTTCAGTTTACATTTATTGAGGAGATGCATTGATTGTAGGATATGGACAGATCAGGAGGAGCGACGCCCCGATCGGATAACGAACTCATTGAAGCTGATACTACACTGCAACATCTCACTATCGACGAGAATCAAGGGGATTACGTGAGAATGAGAAAGGAGGAAGAAGAGGAGAGCAAGAAGGTAAGCTTCATCTTACTCGAGGCAATTGATTATCCACAGCTTTCGGTAGAGTATATTCAGTAATGATGTAATTATTTAGTACGTGGAAGGAATCTATAGAACTCTGGATATGATGGGAGGGGGCGATGCTACGCCTGAGGTATTTCTTACTTAGGCAACATATTAGATCTTGAAGCGTTACCCGGTACACACTCTGACCATGAAAACCTTGGAAAATGAAGGGAATACCACCCGATGTTTCATGTATGGCAGCTATTCTCATTCATTACTCGGGACGGGTATGATTATTGCTGGGAGGGGAAGGGAAAGGTGGCGTGTGAGGGATAGGATAGTGGGAAGGGTTAGAGGCTACTCGTTGGAGCGTATTATAAAAGGGAGAAAAGGAGGGAAGGAATAGGGAGCGACTCGGTCGGGAGGGAAGGGAGAGGTGATTGTTGTGGATGGGGTAGAACGGAGTAGGGGGGGGGGCTATTGAGAGGAATGTTAGGAGGGGAGAAGGGGGATAGGGACACGCCCTTGTGACCACTAGACGATGTCTACGAGGGAATACATGGACTAGACCTCGCTATTGTTCTCTGTTAATGTTCCATTCTTATGCTTCTCGTTCCCATTGAATCCTTCTGTTGCAGATGTTCGAGGAAGAGAACAAAGAGAACGAATTGGTAAAGGAGGAGAAGACAGGGAAGGAAGAGGAACTTGACCACGAATCTAACCTACACGATGCTGTCCCTCCCAATAGTGAGACATTTCATACTTACTCCTCAAGGGCTGGGGGAGAGTCTAAAAGTTCATCCTTTAGTCTCTTCATCCACTCATTCATCTTCCGAAGAAGCTGTGGTTACCGTAATCGAGAACTCGGATACGGGGGTTACTGTAATTGAGAAGAAAGAGGGAAAGGATGAAGAAATGAAGAATGAAGAGGAGAAGAGAGAAGAAGAGGATATGGAAGTGGTAGAAGAGGAGAAGAAGGGGGAAGGGGAGGGAGAGGAAGGAGAGAAGGAAGAATCAGTGGAGGAGAAGAGGGTGGGGGAGGACAGGCACAAGAGATCGAGCATTGAGACTCTCGTGGCTAGCGACATTTTACAGGTACAGGGGAGGGGGGGGGTGATGGTTAGGTTAAAGAACGTTGGAACCCCATTACATTATAAGGCTGATTGATGAAGTAGTTGTAAGTGATCCTTGCAGACTCGTGTAGTGGAGGAGGATGCTGTCTCTGTGAAGACTCTTGTGCCGGAGGGACAAGTCGACAAGGTGACCAAAGGCATATTTGCAGGGAATAGGGAATAATCTAGTCCTTCCCAAAAGTGATTCTTTAAATGAACTATAAGATAAACGTGCCGTTACTAGTGCATTTTTTCCTGGAATAATAATAATAATAATAATAATAATAAGGCACCTACCAAGCTATGTTTCTGAAAAAAATGAGGGGCCTACCACCCGACCGTCGGGTCTGTGCCCATGTATGTTCACCATGTAAAAAGTAGCGTAGTATCGAATTACGAAACTAGTTGAACGAGGTATATTTGGACAATCGATAACCGTCTAAGCTCCTATTATTAGTGATGTGATTTTATTTCATTTACTTTGCGTTTTATCTACGTTGTACGCGTTAGATCGATAGGAGGTTTAGGGGTGATAATCGATAACCCGATAATCGATGGTTGTTCAGAAGGAAGAGTCGAGTCCTGTAGAAGAGGAAGAAGCCGAAGTGAAGGGAGAAGAGAGGAAAGAAGAGATTGAGAAGGAAGACGAGAAGGAGAAGGAAGGAACAGAGGGACACGGGGAACTATCCGAGATGGACACTACCACTTCTGCCTCTTACTGTGTACGCGATGCTGAAGTGGCCAGGAAATGTGAGTGGAAGGGGGATGAAGGGGGGCTGAGTTATTGTTGTACGTGCAACTGAAGTAATCAGCTTTCCATTTCTGGAGGAGATGAGGGGAAGGGAAAGGGATGGTAGAGGGGAGATTGAGGAAGGAAACGAATAGGGAAGTAGATATAGTAAGAGAGATGGAGAGCATAGATACAGAGTAAACGAAAGACTCGATCTAGGTAGGGTACACTTGTTGTCTTTATGTGAGGGGGGGGGGTGGAGGGAGAATGAGTAAGAGAGATGGAGAGGGAAGATTGCAGTGCTCGGGGCAGCTATCACTACTGGATCCACCTCTTCTGAATCGGTTGAAAGCACTCCACGATCAGTGCCCTCCTATGATAGGGTGATTCATCTATCGGCTCACAGGGATCATTGCTAATATACCAGGCATTACGAATCAATAAAGTTGTTTGATAGGCTACATTTCATTCATCATGGTGGTAAGCTAGCTATGGATAGAGTTTGTGTGTTTCTAACTACAGTATAGCCTGTCCCCTTAAGCCTGTCCCCGTGGAAGAAACGACCCTCACTCCGTCTACAGTTGTTGCTCGTGATGAAGTACAAGAGGTGAGGAAGGGTTTTAATTTTTAATTACCTTAGTTATTTTGTGGTATAACATCCCATTGGAAATGGTAATATATGAACTTCAGATTGCCCCATCTCCATCTTCTTTGGATGAAGCTAAGAAGAAGCCCCAATCGGTAAGAAATGTTCACTCTCGTTTAATCTATGTCTTAAAATTACAGTATGATATCTATAATTCAGAGTGAATCCCGCACAATCTTCGTAGATGTGAAACCGAAGACAGGAGTGCTGAATGAGGTGCGATTGTTGTATATTACAGATTTATTTTTATTATTTTATTGCCTGTATCGATTAGGTCTGTAACTATTGATTGCGGCTCTTGGCTTGCTAGACATATTACTACTGTATTGAGGTGCCGGTTGTTCCGGAGATGACCCACCGAGTGACCCAGCCGACTGCTGAAGTAGAGGATACGGTAACGAGACAACCCCAGTCGGTTATGGTGGTCAGCCCCATCGCAAGCTCAGTCTCCGATAACGAAGAGGTCTGTACTAACAGTTTAGAAAAGTTAAACTATGAGTTATCGATCAAATCTTCTTGAGGTATTGAATGGCTGTGCGTCAATACTTTTAATTGAGAGGAGGATTGTAGTAAAATAAAGTGGTCTTTATTTGTGTTAGTGATAGAGCAGCCGCCAACTATCCATTGCAGGCTCCAATGCAGTTGGTTCGAGTTGCGCAACCCCGCAAGTTCCCCTGTTGTACCATTGTCTGATGCGTTTTCCTCACACCCTTCATATTCTCTTCGTATTCACTCAATGCTCCGTTTGAAACTTCTTTTAATTTACACTTATCTGCTCTTTTATAGGGAGGGCGGCGTCCAAAACGAAACTTATTTTAGCGGTGTGATTTTCAGCCTAGGTTATAGAACTGACTGTCGGGATTCTAAAAAGCACAGGAAAAGTCGTTAAAACCTTATGCAAGCCAATATAACCAGAAAAAACGAGAGCATAGAAGCGCGAACCTAACCCCTGATTCTTATTTCCGGATCCGGAAATATTGGCAATTTAGTAGTAGACTGGGTCAGACTCATGCCAGAAATTACGGTAATTGCAAGGCAAAATTCATCCAAAATCGGCGATTTTGGGCGCTCTCCGGCGCGTTTAATTTTGTATTTACTGTGTTCCCTAGCTCGAAGAGTGTTGAATAACATCAAAATCAGAGCATGCAAAATCGCTCAATTTACGCTACGTCGTGTTTCAACTTTGAGCAGTTACTTCTCGTGCTTTTGGTGACAATCAACGTTTTGATATATATTTTTATATATTTTTCCAAACGGTGATCACTTTGACACCTTAACTACGGTAGCTTGAGACTGTCCGTTCGTAGCTAAAATGGGACGATTTATTCGTAGGGCTGCCCTCCCTACTCTTTTCCAACGAGATCTGCTTACTTTTTACTCGGTTTCCATCCTCTATCCAGAGGAAATCGTTAGTTTATCGTTTGCAGTTAGACTAGCTTGTCTATGTAGATTGTTAATGTGCCTCTCCCCACTTTATCCCCCTCCCCTCCCCTCCCAAGTACAGTATCCCAATGGTTGACCATTAGATGCCATAAATGACTTGTTCCCCCACACAACGAGTCAATCTCTCCTCCAATGGCCATAATGACCTTTTCTCTCCCAAGCATTATGTTGGATCTCCATTCCCTATATCTTTCTCTTTATTCATCGTTCTTATCCATCTTTATTGTTTGTTCTTATCCTTCTTTATGCTTGTTCCATCACTGTGTCTTTCAGCTAACTCTTGTAATAAAGACAACGAAGGTGATCTAATATCGATTGATGAGTATTAATGAAGTAATCAGAACTTGTCTCCAGTACCTCCATTGTGGCTCTTGAGGGGAATGGACTCGCGCTTCTTTCGGGTCTGAAATTACGAGGATTACTGTAACCGACTATTTGAGTCTGCGTGAGATGGTGATATTTAGTGATAGTGTATCTACAAAAGTTTATGATTAATCAAGTACTAACTAGACTCTGGACCTTATCGTAAGCCCTTCTCACTCTGATTTCATCCCCTTCTGCCACTTTGAGCACGAGCTGAAACGAAAAACACTCTTAAGGAACTTGGGGAATGGCTTCTTTTTAATGGTTGTGGTTTCAATGAAATTAGTTGGATAAGAAGACGCATAGAAAAAGGGAGATGAATTCTACGTTTACTGGATAGTTGAAGGGAATGAAAGCTGTATAGTTGTTTAGTAGCGAGTGGAAGATAGCGAAGTACTTACTGCATCGCCCTCCACTTGTAGCATAGCTTGGCATAGGGAGAGAAGAAGAAAGAAGACGATGATCACTCGCATTCTCAACTCACTGTCTCCTTAGCCTCGTTCCCTCCCAATCCACTCTCTTTATCCCTTCTCCCTCTTCTCCACCTCTCCCTCCCCCCTCCCTCCATCTCCCCTCTCTTCCTCATCCCGTGCCCTAATTTCGGTGTTCGAATATCCAGCTTTGCAGCTGTTTAATGAGAAACGAGCATCCAGTCGGGATTACGATAGTTTAATATGGAAAGGGAAAGGGAAGGGGACTCTTGCAACAGGATAAGGCACAGCGTGTTCAAGCACCTTGGAGGTGACTGATGCGCGTGAGAGGCGTAAACATATTTGTTCTTACTGTACATTCAAAAAATCGCATGCTAATGAAGCAGTCTCTCTTGCCATGGCCACTTTGCATAAGGATTAGACAAATCAATGGTTATTTGCATAGGGATTTTGGCAAAATGCCATGAAAGCAATCGGACAGGTGGACAAGCTGTGTAAGGAGGGAACAAACTGGTTTGGTGGGAAGAGTGCAAAACGTAGAAGTATTTATGGAGATGATTACAGTATAGTTCGGACACTAACAATCATATAGACCACTGTAAATGTTAGTACAACTGAAAAGTACACGTTTTGCCACAATAATGCCCTCGTTGAGAAACTGGGATACGGTAGCTCCAGTTGGCAAAGTGCCAAGAAGCCTACACTGACAGATGTTGGCAACAGTTGCGGTGTTTGTTGGGCTATTTGGTATCCGAGTAATATTGTCCTTTAAGGAATGGAGGAAGCGGAGGGAATTCGGTGTACTTTCTGTACAAAGTGTTTCGATTGTGAGGATGATATGACGTCACATATCGAAAGGGTCCATGCTTTCCGGGTACCGAGGGAGAAGAATAAGGATGTGAGTTGGGTTCAGTTATATAAAGTTTTGAGTTGAAAATGCGGTTTTTGATACTCGATTTGCAGTGGACGGTTATAGCCTAATTGTAAGTCTAAAGTTTGGAAGTCTTGCAATAGGGGATACTGTGAACCGTTATACTTGCAAAAGTGTGATAGCGTAGAAGGGCTTGTTGACAGGGTCATTTAACCATTTTCAGGGAACAGGTCGATTGAATTGTCCGCTTCGATGCGGGGATATGCTTGCTTCCTATGTAAGACTCGTCGAACATTGCAGGTAAAAGCTTTTGTCCTTTCGCCCTTTTTCAGAGATTGAAAAGTTTTTATTGATCATAGGTTGGCGAGCTTATTTTCGCCTGAGGTTACCTCGCAAATTTCACGAAAAAGAGTTTCATTTTGTACTCGTGTCCTGCAAAATTTTTCATTTTTTTGTCATTTTTTTTGTGAGATTTTCATTCGCGACCAGAGGCTACCAAGCCCACCTCTGATATTGATAAGGAAAGTAGATGGGGAACAGTAAATGTCTCTATTTGAATGAATACTCTCAGTGAAGTGCACTTCGACGTCTTCGAACCTGAATTCACCGCTATGCGGTTTGACACTCGCAAACTCTTTGAGGTCAGTTTCTCTTCTATCTTGGCCAAGTTTATTTTCGTATTCATAATCATTTTGACTTTTAGCCTGCCTATTTTTTGTCATGGAATTTATGGACGAATACTGTCCACAACTTTTTAAAATTTAAGATTGTTCAGCAGTCTTTAGAATAGGCTTATTGGGGGGGGTATTGAAATTGTATTTTTGGTAGCTATGCATGTTTCGGAAATCATCTTATTTAACTTGATCCCTATAGAGAGGAATGGGATGTGTTGAGGAATGGATACTGAAGCTGAGTTCGACTTCTGGAGCTTTTGTGAAGAGAAGAGGAGAGAGAATGACTGCTTCTGGTCGGTGCAGTGGAGACTATCACTGTGTATTCGATGGAAAGAAACGGTTAGAGGAGCGAGTGGCCATGCCATCTCTATCATAGTAATACCATGGCAACTATGAGAGATCTAGTGTTCAATCTCGTTCCGTTATCTATCGATCTCACCATAGTCGCATGACCTTCATTCGTCGATCAGTGCACAATAGGGTTTGAAAACCAAGCGCGATTTGCGTATTTATCATCCGACTCTCTTCATTCTTCCATGCTCCTGATCACTCTCTCGGTCTCATAATGCGATTAAAAGGCTTGGTTTACAAACCCTAATGAACAACGTTATGCTGCGTAGAATAGATTTGTATGCAAATTAAGAGAGCGGAGGCGAGAGAGCATGGAAATTGGAGAGACGCAGATATATTGAGATATTATTGGAGGAAAACGAACGTTGGGAAATCTTTGCAGCGCACTTCGCTAAATACAGTGAAACTCTCTTGGCAAAATGCCAGCTTAGGCTAATCACCGGCTCCGGCTGAAGTTTTACGGTGGTTAGAGGAAAGAAATGTGCAGCTCTGTCAACGTTCGCTTTCCTTTAATAATATCAGAGATATTTTTCGGAACGCGGGCTGGTAAAACGTCGTGATCAATGTACCCTATCATCATCCACTCCAACCATCTCCCTTTCAGGAGAACTCCCTCCGTTCGTCAAACCTATCGTGTCTATTCAAGGAAAGTGGATACGAAGAAGTTGGGGACGTCGTGTCCTGCGTATATCCACTTCTCCGTAGAATCGGATGGGTATGCTTTCTCATGTTTTCTAGCATTAAAAGTCCGATTGCTGCTATCATTCTTTATGCGACCTTCTTTTCACTAAATTCAGTGCCGATAACTGCTTATAGAAAATTGAGTTCCAAATTGTATTCGGATAGATATTCGTTGCGTGAGAGAATTACGGTATTCAGTACCGTAGTAACGGAGGCTCAACTAACGCACCTCGGTCATGCTATCGTTCCCATTGAGGTAGTACTGTTTATTTGTTTTATAGACTAATTCTGAGCTTCTTAAGATTTCTACATAAGATTGCAGTTGTCGTTTGAGTGAACTGATTGGGCACTTTTTTGCCTACCGTAGTTGTTGACATTCAAGTTGAGAACCTGCAACTTCGGAGACCGCGTACTAAGAGGGAGCAGGAATCGGCCATTCAGTATGAGCCTATGCTCCATCGTGTGAGTGCTTTCCATTCCTCTGTCCAACTGACGCCTCCTATGCCTTATTGCTCTATTACATACACATAATGGCACACCTGATTCATCGCATTTCATCTCTTTCAGCGAAATTCGCATACGCTGTTCTTCAGTAGTCTATGTAGCCGTAAAATATAATATTAATCCTGTTCCAGTATATAACCTACTAAATTTAAAATTCTCTTATTCGACGTTTATCTTCATTTCTTTTTTGTGTTGATGGTAAATCTCCTCTTGAGATGCCGGAACTGTCGAGTCCCAGTAGTTATTCTACGACAAGAAGAGAAGGACAACGAACTGCCGAGATAGTGGAGAGAGAAGTGGCGATGCACGAACCGGATATAGATCTGTATGAGGAAGAGGTTGGTTGGGGAACGAATACCGAAGGGTATGGAGGTAGACTACTTGTCTCATTGTTAGGTAGGCCTGCACTTGTCACTCCTTTTTCTATTCTTCTTCGTTTAGCACATTTTCCCATACATAATAGCTGTATGTTTTTGTACTTCATACCTCGTGAAGGGGGACTGTGACTATTGGGCCGGGGGCAACGCCAATTGTTTATGTATTAGTGCAATACACGTGCATTTACCAAAATTGTGGATGATTGGCCCAATTATTGTGATTATTGAGAACTTGGTAGACTCAAATGTACGAAAAAGTTTCAATTGGTAGGCTCGATAATGTAATATTTCGCACATGGTACTGTTCAAAAATCATCGGGAAACGTATGGTTACCGTAATAATATATGATAGTAGGTTATCGTATCCTTATATGGATTTGCCTTCTCTGCAGGTTCGAGGTATGGATGACGTCGAGGAGGTGAGGACTAACGACGAAGGATACGGTAGGCTCAATCATTTTATAGGTTTTATAACACTGATCGTCGTAGATCCATAATGCAAATCCTGTTAAATACAGTAGACGGTAGGGGATATTTAAAAGCATTGTTTGGCAACTTGCCAAATTTTGACTTGGTTATTGCTAAACGCAATTACAGTCTTTTTCGCTAATGATAATAATAATAGGCTATCTCGTTTCCTAAACAACGGTTTACTTAGTTTAATTTATTTAGCTATTTAGTATATGCATGAGACTCGTTGTTATTGTGTAGTACTCAATAACAATGAGTAGATCTTTATTGCGCGCAATTAGTAAAAGATGACCTATTATTGTTCGGTATGCGTTGATGCGCGAATATCCTTATCATTCGCCGGAAATTGCCTTCGTCATCCGTCTTTCACCCTGAAATGTGTTTTGTAGTAATACATCTGCTTGCAAAACCCATCTATGATCTCTTAGACGGGTTTTCCTTGTCCACTTTTTTTATCACGAACACCTGGCTAGGAAGCTGAAGCATCATAATTGAATGGTGGTTAACAGCACTTTGAGAGGTATACAGAATAACCCCCCCCCCCCCCTTCGTGTGCGAATACTTGTCGTTGCATTCAAATTTCCTTCTATCTTATTGCACTTCCGTCGCTTGCCGGAACTTTCTTATCTGAAAGGAAATTTGTATTCTGGAAGCGGTTTGAGAGGGAGAAGAGAAAGAAGTGAGCGGGGGCTGTCATATATGGCGCGGTTGTCCGATCGGACCTTAGGATGGCACCGGGTATTCACATAGTGTAAATCGCCTGTAAGGATGTCTGTTTTCGATTTTCCTTAATAATGCAAGTGTATGTAGAAATGTACAAATGCTAGGATAACTAGTCCTATACGTGGGCAACCTTCCCCGCAATGTTTTTAAAACGGGCCTACCAGTGTACGAAATCAGGCGTACCAATTGAATTTCTATAGAAAATATAGGCCTACCAAAGTAAAATTCCGAAGAAATTTGGGCCTACCACCCATACTTTGGGTCGGTGCCCACGTATGACTAATCCATGTATGGTGGCCGTTGCAGTGGACCTGCAGAGTGTGAGTTCGCTTCGGACAGCCCGTGTTCTCCTCATGAATGCCACTTCCAACCTCGACCTCACCCTCCTCTCCACCCGATTCGTCCCACAATCTTCCACTGCCAGAATACCCGAACTCATTGAAAAGGTGCCCATTAGCACTCACTTTCCCTTCCTCTTAACGTGTGTACCCTTTGCAACCAATCTGTCATTACTTCTTTCAATTTAACTCTTTCCGCTTCCTGCACCCTTTCTCAGAATCTGTTAAGTGAGGGAAAAAAGAAAAATGGTGGTTTTCAGATGGAACAGTTACAGTCGTTGGCAGTGGAAGTGGATGAGTTTATGAAGGAGATGGTGGAGGGAAGGGGAGAAGTGAGACGAGTGAAGAGAGTGAGGAGGATTGTGAGGGCTAGGAAGGAGGATATGGAGGGAAACGAGGTGAGGGGGAAGGGTTGTGGTACCCATTCAAAAGGTACTTAAACTCTGTCTTGTGCAAATGAATCGGTTTGCCTGCCCTAATTGATCAAAGGGAATAATGAGGGAGACGAAGAAGGCGTGTGAGGAATTGTTGAGATGAGGGAGTCTGAGACGAGTATACACGAAGAGTGCGATGTATACCGAAGGACAGAGAAGCATTCTGTGTACTCCGAGCAATTGAGGTACACGCGCTTCCATTCTTTACGTCTGGTGGTTAAATATGGGCTCTTACTGTTTGGTTTTTGAAAAAAGACGTCGTCTCTTTGGTTTCTGACTATGGAGATGTACACGATCCCACACGTTGTCATGGCTGTATAGTATGAGGAGAACGAATGGAATGAAGGTAATTGATGGTTGTTTAGTCTCGCTGATGACGCGCCTTACGGAAACATTAGACCGAGAATGGGAATGCGGAGGGGTAAGTAGAGGACAATGGGAAGGGGGGCAAGGGTATGGTCTGTGTGGATGACGTAGGAGAGGGATACTCTAGAGAGATAAGTATGAAATGTGCATTTGAGTGGTAACTGCACGACGAATTGATGAAGAGGAGGACGGAGGAGTGGAGAGAAGGATGAAGCGGAGAAGGGATAGGGAAGAGGATTACGGTAGCGAGGGCCATGCAATGAAAGAGGAGTCTGAGGTCAATGTTGTTGATGATGACTCTTCTAATATGTAGTAACTGAGAGAATGTCTAACCTAATCTACCTTAGCTTGTGCTTTCATTCCTTCTTACGCCTCTTTTTAGAGAGAGAATAATAATAATGGGTTAGCTTTACGCTTACACCTTCTTCCAATCATTTTCTTTTTTGCATACGGGTTTGCACTGACTGTGATTGTCAATCTTTATCACTTCAATAAAGCTTCATGCCATGTATTATGACTTACATTGCCCATTACGTTCGTCTACGGCGAAAAATACTTGTAGAATTCCGCATTTTCAACCATTCATTTTCTACTCTTTGTGCAATTTCATTATAAGAATGGACCGACCCACTAAACTGAACTGACCGTTTGAAGAATCCTTCACTTTGAAAGGAGACTTTATTGCGAAGATTCCACCCTAGTTATATTTTGTTGGGTGTAGTCAGAATTGCTACGCTCTTGAGATCTCTTGTAGACATCATCTCAAGAGGGTTAATGCAAAGACTACCAGAGAATACCAGAGAATGTGAATAGAACTTTTGTTTTTTTTTAAATAAAAGTAACGAGATGCGAATGTTCCTAATTCTAATTGGAAATGATAACAATATCTCAATCTTGAGTAGATAACAACAACCTGTATATTATCGACATCCACAGTTTGGCATAAATTTATTGGTTGAACCCGTTTAAATTCACAAACGTAATTGAGGAGCATACAAGAGTAATGTAATATTTGGCCACACTCGTTACTGACACAAAATTAACCTACATCGACAACACTACTAACATAAACAATGGATATAACATAACATTTACATAGCAAAAACACAATTCGAAGTGAAAAAGCTCAACATAATAGTAATTATATCATCCCTGTATCGCGTAAGTTTTCTTGGATAATAGTGTCAATAACACTATTAATTACAACTTGTACCTGGCTGGTGTCCGTTGCGCACGTCTCGTGGAAGTAGATCTGAACGTACCACTTTCCACGATACTCATGCTTCTCACCTTTCGGTCGACTTTATTCAGCTTCCGAAATTCCCTTCGAATGTGCTTTACACCTTCCTCATACGTGAGTCCTCCTAGAAGTTGGAAGTGTTTCAGGAAACATCGATCTTTACCTTTGTAGTTTGCGAAGCAAACGCTGAGGGAAACTCGAGTTATCTTGCTAGCGAAAAGGTCCTTTTTATTGAGAAATAAAATGATAGAGGACTTCTCGAAGAATCTTGCCGATATGATTCCATCGTACAGTTCTATAGCCTCCGTTAGACGATTCTGGAAGAATCTAGGGTATAAGTAGCACTAAAAGTGGCCAACAGTTTTGTTGTCTTCGCGTAGGGTTTGGTCGTATTCTGAGATGGCAACAACGAAAATGATAGCATTGACGTCGTCAAAGCAGTGAATCCATTTCCTTCTCTCCGATCGTTGTCCCCCCACATCGTAGACTCTGCATTGATAATGCTCGCAAGCCTTCTTCTCCTCTTACTCGAAGTCGATTCCTTTGATGAGGAAATTGACAGAGACAACTCCGGTGGTGGCTACACGAGTATGCAGAATGTCTTGTTCCGTCGGCCGATAGTCGCTTCGGGAAATACGGTCGATCTCGTCGAAGAAGCTACAAGTTATATTGCAAACGCGATGCGATCGAATGAAAGGCATCAAACTCACAATGCCGCGCTTTCCATAAATTGAAATTGGGCTCTTTGCTCATGACAGTTCTGAACTCCCTTATCGGCCCATAATGATTTGATTGCCGTTTTGAGCTGAAATGCTCAATTTGTAAGAATGCGGATCTCAATGCATGTACAGACAAAAATGGACCTCCGGAGTAAACCAGCGTGCTTCTTCAGGCGTATCGGCTGTATACTTTCTGAGGTAGCCTGCTTGTTCCTCAAATTGTATCCTTATAGCTTACCTAACTTTTTCTTCGTATTTTACCTTCAGTGAACTGTCGGCTAGGTAGATGTCCAATTTCTCCATGGCATCAAGTAGTACAATCATGTTGGTTAGAGTGTTGTGGAAAACAACCATTTTCTTTTCTTCTATTTCTGATTCCGTAAATCCAGAAGAATGCAACATTCTTAATAAATTATTTTAAACTGTGATTATGCATATTTTGATGTAAATTAGCTTACTGCATCTGCTTGAGTGTAGTGCTTTTCCCACTTTCACCGGGACCTAAATTAAGAAGCTGTTTTATTCATTTTTTCGTGGAACTTTGTTATTAAAATGCTTTCACAGAGACGGTTTTTATCTGTACATAACCCAGTACGACAATTACTATAATTTAAATCAGTTTCATTATTATTAATAATTGGACATGCATATGAGAAAATAAAAATGTGTGTTGCGTACAATGTGCTATACTCACCCAATAACAAAAGCTTCTGTTTCAAGTTCCCGGAGGTCTTCTTGAGCTCTCTGTAAATGGCACATTTCTATAACATCGATGGATTCACGTACTTATCAATTTTTTTGCTCTGAAGACCCTGCTCCCGTTGCTCCTTCGTCTCACATAAACCCATCTCCGTTTATGGCATCTGAATTTAACAACGGAACTTAATAATACACGGAAAAGATTGCAGGAAGTTAAGGTTGAATCGATTAGTTAATACATTTTGCGATCTGCAGAGATGTGGAGATGTATGTGCGTGAGCAGATGTTGAGCGCAATCAAAGAATTGAGATATGAAAGAAATGAAGACGGGATAGTGATACTAAATCTAACTTAAAGGAGCCGTACCATGAGTTTCTGGCCATAGTCGCTCTTTACGTCATTCCTTAGATTTAATCATCCTGATCGGGTATTCCGAATCTTATGCGATTTCATTCACTCTCCGCGGAGTACTGTAGGTGCAAAGAGAAACGCACTTTTCACAAAATTGGATATACTAGCTGACTGTTATGAGATACAGCTCTGATTCATTGCTAGATCGATTTTTCACGTTGTTCCGATCATTTTCTGTGGGAAAAGATGAGCGGAAAGGCCTAAATTGCATATCAGGGTAGCCCGCGAATTCAAAATGCTACCATACTCGTGGGCTGGCTCCTTTAAGAGCATATGTGGGTTTTCACAAGCAAAAAAACTCTGACATCTAAGTACTGTTAGATAATTAGCAAGAGGTTAGAGAAGTTGTACGTGTGGGAAGGCAACTGGGCATTGAGTAGTACTCGTGTAGAGGTGTCGCCTTGACAACCTCCACGGGGAGACGCACAGACGACAGTCAGACGGAAGAATGAATGACGGCACATTATGCACACACGCTCTCCCTTCAATCTATCTATGCTATCACACATATCTATTCGATATACTCACTACATCATACTTTTACAGGTGACATCTGCGATGGAGAGTGAAGTCGAAATAGAGTATGTTTATGAGTTTACTGGACGATGCTTTTTATTGTCTCGTTTAGATTAAAACCTAAGTGGCTTCAAGCGTCTCCTGATTTACGTCGTAAAGTGTGCACGATGATCGAAGACAAAGAAGTGTGCATCTTAATCGGAGAGGTAAGCGTTTCTTCGATTTCTTCAATACTTTCCCTGCTTGGTGTTGGTTATATGTTAGGGGAATCGCTTGCTGAAGTCTTACTGATATACACTGAGTTCAATTAATTTTATGATTGATATTGTAGAGGCCAACTTCCGTGCTATCTCAGAGAATTTTCTGTGATCGAAATTTGATTGAAGATCTTTTTGAAGCGAAATCGGTGAGTTGTGTTGAAATACATTTTTTTAAAAATTTATGAAAGAATACAAAGACATTTAGGAAGCTAACCAATAACAAAGAAAAATAAAAGAAACATATTTCTGTATTTATACATCCAAAGTGTCAACATATGGTATTGTAGACAAGCGCTTTTGAATTCCGTAAATTCTAAATATCTAGATATCTTTCGAAGTTGAATTTAATGGGTATATTTCGGGTGGTAAGCCCCTAATTTTGTCAATACTGTAACCTAGGCACCACGTTATACAAGAAACCTTATTGATAGGATAAACACGGCGTATATCTCTGCTTTAGTAGGCCCCAGTAGAAAAAAAACTGAGCAAAAAATCTGCCCATGTGTGAAATTGAAGCTTAAAGTTTTGCGTGGCTACCGATCACTACGCTAATTTTAATTTGCTATTCTCTCACAATGTGAGAATGAAAGTAAGGGTGACGCGAATGAAGATTCACTTTGCCGTACTTTTTGAATCTATGAGATATCTTTATTTAAGCTTCTTTCTTCGGTTTCTATGGATTATCTTAATGGTGATGTAAGGATGCGGGCAAATCCACACGAACCAATAATTCGCAATAGAGTGTTATCGGGGAGGTTAGCACGATTCTTTGTGTTTAGCAATGCCTTCTACTTTAGAATCGCTCATTCACTAGCAGCACTTGATCGCATCCTTGATTTCCGCTTAACAAAAGAGGACCCAGATCTTCTTACGGTGAAGTCTTCTTGAGACTAGAGCTCGCCAAATGACCACCTCTCACGTGATCGCGAGCTATGAATGAATCATGATGATAGCTAGATGATCGATTCTTCTGTCATCTGCCTCTCGTCATTCCGTTCATCATGACCACGGGGTCATCGTGATCGGTGGTTATCGTCATCCCAGGCACAGCATTCCGCACGGTGAATAATGTATCTAATAGCGAAATGGTCACTATTTTTGAATCTCAAGAGTAGCTAAACCAATCAGCACCAAATTTTCAGAACTTGTTGAATTCATAGTGACGAGCTTAAGTTTTGAAATTCATAATTTTTCGTTCACTGGTTCGCCTATAGGATCGGATCCTACGCGCGAAAACCGCTATTCGCCATTATGACGCTTGGAATGCTGTGCAGGGTCATCATGACCCTCGTTATCCAGCGACGTCCACTCTCATGATGACCCCAAGTTTCATGAAAATGAGGAAAACAAGGCTATTTTATGCATATGAGCTCTATAGCATCGTTAGAACAATCATTCGGAACTCGACCGACCTGCCTTCCCTTCATCGCAGACAGAAATGAAAGGGAGGAGAGTGGACGTCGCTGGATAGTGAGTAGAGGATACGAATCGTGTATTTTTAATGCTTATGTTTCACGCATCATTCATAACCGCGACACTTCTGGCCACCAAAAACAACGAAACATATCGTCGAAAAGTACACGATTCGTATCCTCACTATTAGTGAGAGTGATGATGACCCTGGGGTCACCATGACCACCTATCATCATGACCCCCGAGGTCATCGTGATCGACCGGCGACGGGGTGACGATGACCACGAATGAAATGAGAGGCACGATCATGATCGATCATTATCACGTGATCTCCCATTTGGCGAGCTCTACTTGAGACTCTGAAACTTGTACACTTATTCATCAACAGAACAATCGCAGGTTATTCGTCCTCTTGATTTATCTGATCCTGGTGAAAATATTAATCGCTTCCGTCCAATTTTCTATTTTGCTGAGGTGGGTAACCTTCCTTGAGATGTTGAGTTGGACTTTGTTAGCTTGTCGAGGTTTTGCTTTTGTTTTGCAACCAATCTTATGGAACATTTAGACGCCATCCATTTCTGGCCCTTTCGCATCTTCGTACATCTGTTTTCGAAAAGGGTTTTACAACGCAAAATGCATCACCACTCTCTCTCGGCCAAGTATCTTTTATTTGCGCTCATTTTTTTACAATTTGATAATCCAGATATTTTCTTTCCGTGCGGTATGAAAGAATTAATCGACCCTCTTCATTACTGTACAACCTTGACAGAAAGCCCACAAATATACTGTTCATCTTCTGCGGAGAATTTCGAGGTACTCTTATGCATAAGGCGAATATCAAAAAATACTCTGGGTATAAATAATCCCATCTTTTCATCTTCGTTCTGGATTTCTTGCTAAGGGGTGAAATAGATTTGTGTGAACTGCACTGCAAATTACAGTAAAATACACTCATTTTTTCGTAATATTTTTGAAATACAGGTATTTTAAGGAGGTCTTGTTTCAAACCACTTTCCTTCGTTTTTAGAAACATGTGAGGCGTAGTACTGGTGAGCATCTCTTAGATCTGTACTTTGGAGATCATTCAGTTCATGGTCCCTTTCCGGAAATAAACGAACAGGATCAGGTATATTGAGCATGTGTGTAATAACCTGAACATTTTTATTTTGAGGAAGTCTTGTTTCGAAATAGTTACGTTGGACAGCTCTCCATGGCGTTATCGATAGTTAGAGAATGCGGATCTGCTGTGATCACACTATTGGATACACTTACTTCAGTATCTGCTGGTATCTTGTTCAAGATACAGGAGTGTGTTTTCGTCTTGCAATATTTAAATGCTTTGTTAGAGTGTATCTCTAAAAGAGGGTCATTCGCAACCGTGTTACAATGTTAAACAGGCCCAACTGCCGTAAACATGTTTATTAGGTCCAAATGGGTCTCTCCAACCATCTCATTCATTTCAAGAGATATCCAATTGCTCAACTAACTTAAAATTAAGAGAGGGTGATTAATTGTGACAGACAAGAGAGGAATGAAGAGACGCAGACAGCGAGAGAAATCCTTGCACAGTTTTTTTCTCAGCAAGGGCGAAATTTCAACTGAAAAGGAGAGAGTATGAGACTCGAGACATTGAGAGCTATCCAATGATGTCAAGAAATACACATGGTAGATATTGCCTTTAAGCTGTCATTTTCCTTTCTCACATCGCTTTTCGGCGAGTGGCTGTATACAAACCAAATACGAGCAGACCTGGAAACAGTGAAAGGTAAAATTTTTTTTCTTTTTAGTTTACTTGAATACGAAATTTTAATTTATCCAGATATCTTATTTGTGAAGGGCTAATGCAACATGAAGCTTCAATCATTCGTGAATATCTAAAGCCTTACAGGAATTATTATTCCGCCTATCTTGTGGTAGGTCTTTATGAGACGTACGGTACGTGATGTACATATGGAATGTAGCGTACATAATACTTGTATATTGAAAGAAGGTTCCAACAAGGGTCATAATATTAGATTTTGAACAGGTTGTTTATTACTAATAGGTATAGTGGCCAAAATCGCAAGTATTGTTTAGATAATTTTTGCACTTATGTATTATTGAAGGAAAGCGAACGTTGAGAGAGCTGCGCAGTTCTTTCTGCTAACCACCGTGAAACTTCAGCCGAAGCCGGGCTTTAGCCTATGCTGGCACTTTGCCA
The DNA here is from genome assembly GCA_900490955.1 of Micoletzkya japonica. Taxonomy (NCBI): domain Eukaryota; kingdom Metazoa; phylum Nematoda; class Chromadorea; order Rhabditida; family Diplogasteridae; genus Micoletzkya; species Micoletzkya japonica. Next base: position 559,374 of record LS948353.1, on the reverse strand, counting down.
AGAGAGTTTCACTGTATTTAGCGGAGTGCGCTGCAAAGATTTCTCAACTTTCCTTTTCCTCCAATAATAGAAGCGGTGCCATTACATTATAAATTGAGATAGCAGCTTGAGTGAACACTTTTTTATATCCCCACACAAAAGACTTTCACATATGTAGTGCTCACTACTGGCTATTCTCGCCCTAAACGCACCGAATCTGAAATACGAAGGCAAAGATTATACACAGCAGTTACAGCAGTGCATTTAGAAAAGTACATTTTGAGCATCTCGTTCCTGTTAGGTCGTTTAACATAACCGAATACACCATTCCAGGTACATGGAAAACATTGGTAATTAAATCCTAAAAACTCATGTAGAAAAGTTATTCAAAAAACGAAACTTTCTTGATACTAGAGCGTAACTTGTGTTATATCTTCCTTTTCTACTATAAGCATGTTTAGATAGTAAAGATTAGCATGCTATCATCACCACTAGAAAAAAAATCGTTCGCCTGACAATGATTTTTTCCTCATTTTAGCTGATTTAAATAATTTGTTAATTCTTATTATCCAATTCTTATTGTATTGTATTGTTTATAGGGTCAGAAGACTTTAATTTCGGTGCTGCCTGATTCCCTCTTGACAAGCAGTGAAGGTTTCTGCAAGTATTTACAGGATATGAACAAACAGTTTGTTTTTATATGTTTCTGTTATCTATCAACTTTTAAGTCTTGCGCAAAGGCAGCTACGATTTGTTAGGAAATATCATAAGATGCTGAGTGACACACATCTCGTGAGCTCGCACATGGTATTCTTTGTACTTTTCTTCCGAAATCATTTTTTTGTAGTATGATTGTGTTCGCATTTGTCAACCGTTCTACATATTGCCTTTCATAGCGAAGGAAAAGTTTTCTGAATTATTGGATTACCTAAACAATCGAAGTCCAGATGGTGTTCTACGTTCATATGCTCCACCTAATTTCGTATGTATTTTTTTCTTGATTATATAATGTAGAGCAAATGTCCAGGATAAGATGAAAATATTTGACTGAATGGGAAGTGATTTTGTTTTTTTTTCGTAGATATGCCCAGCGATATAAATTGGTAGTAAACAAATATCTTTGCAGCTAGCCAGAGTGTATAAAATTATTTATTTTGGTAAAAGACATCGAACTCCGATCTTTATAGTTATTGCGAGATGATCATCTTGTGGATAGTGCAATAGAGAAAGATTGGGAATCGATTCAAGACGATGGCAGTTGGATGTTCACTCAGTGCAGCAAGGGATCTCCAAGATTACTTATTTCAACGCAGGTTGACAACCTACTCATTTTTAAAATATTTATACACTTTCAGATGTTTCTCTATCTGTGGTTGCCGGAAAAGCGTGTGTGGAGACACCTAAAACAATACCCTTCATGTATACCGCGTGAAAGCATTCTTTTTGTCGAAAATATAGAAGTATGTAAGTTCTCCGGTATTCCCCACTAAAATGGAACCATAGCTGAATTGTTTTATAGATACACCCATTCTGTTGGGATTCTATTCTGTCAAAAACGCTAATATGATTCCATTTTGGCGAGCGTAATTTCGTCCACTTTCAATGTTACGGTCGTTCCCCAGAAGCACCCAGACCGTTGCCCGGGTGTCTATCAGACGTGTGGAAATAAACACCCAGATTATCTCCTGGTCCTGGGTATAACCCATGCCTCCTTGGTATATCGAATAAAAAAGAATTCATCCTAGAGGCGTCCAGGGTATCTATTTCCACACACTCCACACATATTTCCATGCAAAGGATTCCCGTCCAGCTGTAATCTTGTTTAAATTAGAGTGATCGACTGTTCCGTGTACTGGATGCGGCTGTTCTCGCACAAGATAACGTTTCTCATCTTCCCTTTCACCAACGTCAACGTGCAATTCTCAAGTATCTGAGTGTATGTCAAAAGGTCGGTCAGTCCGAAAATAGCAATCACTCATGTACCAGACAAATGTGAGTATGCCCTATTCCTTCTACGCTGCAGAATACGTTGATTCTATTCATATGGTAGGTCGCTTTCGACTTTCGAATAAAGAGCAGTTTGTTCAGATTCCTTGCGAGGATAATGTTAACATAGCTGGTCATCTCTTTCCGTCAAATGGAGTAAGGGGGGTACGAGTAAAGAGTAAGCGGTCGAATGTTCGATTTTTATTCTCTATTTTTAGTTAACATCGACGAGGACTCCAGTTTTTGGGATCTGCTACATGGTGCGAAATGTTTTAGCTTCCTTTTTTATATATTTCTTTCAGGAGAGAACGGTGCCTGCCATATGCCAAATCTTTAAACTCTTTTTCTCTATCGTGTACAACAGATTTAGAGGGGAACGGGCTTTGTAATTATCATGCATATGTGTGTAGTTCTATATATAGTTTATCCAGTATATAATTGACTGTCAGTTCCTCGATTTTTCTCATTGCCAGTATCTCAGGAGGAAGTGCTCAAGATACGCTCTTGCCAAATTCTTTATAGTCTGTACATAATAAACACGATATCCGTTTTGAAACAGTGCTATACACCTGAGTTTGAAAGACAACTAAGAAAGTCACAGTGAGTCACTGCTTAACCATCTCTTGCATATACTCGTCTGTGATGAGTGGAGGGTCCTTAAAGTCGAAATTTGCGACAAGCTAAACACACACGTTGGCATACCTGGGTATCGTATAACATAACAGAAGCAAATATAATCGTGCAGATTATGAATATCCACATAATAATTTTCTCCAGCATTCTAAAAAAACAATCTACTAAAGTTTGCCTAATCTACTACCGTGCAAGCATTTGCCATTCCTTTCGTATCCTGCGAAGATGTTCATGGGCTGTGAGATCCTGTAAGATTTTTTCAGTCCTTCAAACTTCTTTCAAAAGTATTACTTGACGAATGGATTGGACGGAGTTGTAGACATCCATGACGATTGAATTGAGAACCTTAACGGACTACTCGACAACATAGCTTTCTTGCATATGTCAACCTAAGCTTTGCCTATGTACCTTATCGCGTTCATTCGAAGTCTCAGGAAGTTCCGAGATCTGTCTTGCGGCTTCAACGTGGTCAATCTCCTCAGCCTGAATGGACAGCATCATCCTAATGAAGGGTATATTCGGGCAGAACTTAGAAACGTAATCTTTGGATAAATCGATGATCTGCGTACAGGATGCATCGAACGGGGACACTCAGGCAAGTCTACTTGAATCGATGATAAGCCATTAGTGAAGCAAGAGCAACTGATAGGGATTGAGTCATCGATGAGTATTGAGGGGTCATCGGGGGGTTAACCTCGTCGCTCGAAGTCGACAGCTTGCCATTGACTGTCGTCTTCTGCTCTGCTCCTCGAATGAGTGTTTGCTGGAAAGCGAGGAAATCCGCTGCGAACATTCGCTTGAGCTCGTTGAGCTTATCCTGGAAGGTGAAGGGAAAGCTGTGCAGGGAGGGGGAAGGAGAGTGAAGCTGAACGAGAGGAAGTGGCGAGGAGGAGAGGAGTGAGCGAGGGAACGAGCGACTCAACCGTGCACGTACAAAGAGTCACAGGCAGCAGACGGACAAGGAACACTACAGTCCGAACACTTACGTATTTCTTCAATCTCATCTTAATCGATTCCTGTGTATTCGTCAATTCTGTACCGAAGAAGTACTTGAGGAATATACTGCGATTAACTCGAATGGACAGCAAGAAGCTGCGCATCTTCTGCAAGGAAAACCTTGGATGGATCATCGGTTAGCCGACCTTTGGAATGGGACGACCAGCATTTCCATTCATCTGGACTCCCAAGGTGAAGGTTGTGCAGTATGTAGCCAGGAACATGATAAATATGAGACCGACGTAGTATTGACCGAGAAGAGGCACGGAATCCGATGTGGCAGGAAGTTTATCAGAGACCATCATGACTGAAAGGGAGTCGTGCGAGGAAGTGCGATCAGTTGCTTACGTATGATAGCCAACGAGAGAAGAGCAGTCACTCCGAGACTCACCTACAAGTCATACTCTATATCATCATACCTTCTATGTACCTATTTTCCAATAGAATTTTTTATGTGATTCAAGCATTACCTTCTCCGTGTTTTCACCAGTACTTGAATGAGGAGTGAAAAAGCCGATAACAGTAACAATAGTGATGAAGGCAGACGGGATGATTAGAGTGAACTGTAGATGATGCTTTTATCAACCCATCACACCATTCTCACCAAGTAATAAGAGGGATTGCGTTTGATGGCGAAGAAATAGCTGATATCGGGATATGGATTGGGACAACACTCGTAGAATCTGAACTTGAGACTCTAACTTTGTCTTGCCTTTCTCTGCATGCTGAGAGAGGTGAAATTGAAGCGGGTTGTCGTATGACTTGCATGACTCAGCCCTTACTTGAGATTGCTTCGAAATTTAAAGTCGATCAACTTCCACTCCATGTTAGGAATATAGTGGGTGAGCGTAGCCAGATTCGTTCTGGAATTAGATAGATAATATTGACAGAATGCTTATTCCAACTGACTTGTTGGCGTTGGGCGAAGCGGTGGGTTCCTCGGCAGTTTGGAGCATGATCTGAGAGCCATCGTACGACCACGAGGCTAACATTATGTAGCAGATTTGCTGAACAGCGTCATTCCCACATCTTTCCTTTTCTGTTACCTGATCGAAGGGAAACTTGTTCATATTTAGGTAGCACGTGATGTCGATAATCATGGCTCGGAAGAGGGACACCTGTATTTTCCTCTCTTTATTGTCCGTATCCTCAACCATACCTTCCCGTCGTATTCCAGCAGAGCATTCGTCTGCATCTCGTTCTCCTTCACGTTCATGTTCGCACTGCAATTCAAGATGCGTGACATGCCCTTGCATATCCGTTCCCTTTTCTCCTCTCTTCTAGTGAGACAAGACCACTCAGACCACTGTCGTCTTCTAATCTCCTATCACCCCATTCTTACTTGTTATAAACGAGAAGATCGGGCTTCCATATGAGGTCAGCGGGCACGTGAAGTGAAGTGATCCCTCCGAACTCATTGGGATCCCATTGCAGGAACTCGTCCATCCAATACTGCGAGAAGCCCATAAAGAGAGAACGTGACAGGTGCTTACCTCCTCAAGCCAGCAGTACAACGTTATTATCTGGTCGTTCTCTTGTATCTTCTGAATCTGTTTGAAGTAGAGTTGCACCGTAACATTAGTCGGGCCACTGTTCTCATCCTGAACACATCCTTGATCTATGTATCTTCTCTTTCCTACTTTAACCGGTCGCAATTCTTTTCTGTAGTCTTTGAAGAGGTAGTTGAATAGTTGTTTAGTGTCAGATGCGATGGCCTCAATGGATGAGTATTCGTGAGGAATACGAAAGGAGTGTACCGATGAGAGTCCAATGAGAAGAAGACATGCCACCCAGTGCATTCTGCTACATCCAACCTCGATTCCTCGATGAGTCCTCCCTCGCAGTCTGGAAGGGACACACATACGGCAATCAGATAGAGAAGAACACGTCCCCCGAGGCATGAGAAATGAAAAGAGAGAGAAAGGAGAGGGATTCGAGTTGGGAAGTGAGCACTCGATACAGGGAGATAGACAGATGTAGAGGAGACTAGTCTGCTCATTACACTAACGTCCTCTTCTTGCGATTCAGAAGAAGCAGAAGACAGGAGAAAGAGGTCGTGTTCGAGTTTGAGGCCAAAGGGCAATGTAGAGAGAAAGAGTCTATTGAAGGGGAGAAGAATGGAGCATGTTCACCGACTGAATGAACACTGCTGAGGGTGCAGGCAAGGGGAGGATACGGCTAATAAGCAAAGAAGAACTATCGACGGGCACGCACGACTCGTAAGCTTATTTGCCTCTTCCGTCCTCAACCCGCCCCCTTTTGTCTTTCCCCCGCAGTCCCTTTCAAGCAGGTTACGAAGCGTGAGTACTCGGTAAATGAGAAAGAATTCGCATCGCTCCTTGGAGCGTGTGCCCTCAGGCATAGTCTTTTGGAAGAAGGTAGAGATTGAGGGGGGGAGGTAAGAAGTAGAAGAGACACTTGGAGGTACGTGGGGTGAAGGGGCCTCGACTAGACTCTGTCATGCTCTCACTCAGTCATTTTGTGTTGAAAAGATGACACACTCCGAGTTGTCATGTCTGTGGTTACATAGACAATGTTGAACAGGAGAAGAAGCTTAGAGAGGGAAGGAGATGCGGAGGGCAAAGGGGTCTAGGGGGACGAGGAGGGGAGGACTCATTGGGGCGATTGAAAAAAGCACGACTGAGGTGAGGAGCACAGGTGTGGGGATCGAATTGCATGGGGGTGACGAGACTGAAGAGAGAGAGAAGAAGAAGGGGGAGAAGGAGACAGAGAAGAATACCCTCTATGATCACCCCTTGACGGTGGGACTGAGAAAGGCCAGAGAACTAAGCACTCACGTAGCTTACACTGAACATCTTGAGTTGAGAGGACATCTTAAAGAAGACCTGGCGAGGGCACTAAGTGAAGGGATCATAACAAGGGCGATAAAGAGCATGCTGGCATAAAACAAGGCACGAGTCGAAATGGAATGGAAGTGCGTTCGGGCGTGGGACTAGGGATATGGGAGAAGAGGTGAGTGCTGTGGGGGAAGAAGGAGGAGGAAAGGGAGAAGCATCGAACTATTCCTCCCCCTTCAACCATCGCTGGAAGACCCGCATACACATACTCTTCTCGTGAGAAAGGCATCGGATGCATTGAGATGGGGGTTTATACGGGATGTATGGTGGTATCGCGTGATTGGAGAGTGGACTGATTCGTGTGGGGGGTGGAGGAATGGGACAGGGGAAGGACAGCGTCATATTCATTTCTACGAGGGACAGACACTTCCTCGTCGAAAAGTTTATAGAAGAAGGGAGGGATGGAGGGGATATAGTGTGAGATACGAGGGAGGAAAGGGGAGACGAGAGAGAGACGAAAGAATGATGATGACTGCAATGGACCGAGCAGGCAAGAGAACAAGTGTTGCGGATTAGGAAGAGGTCCTGAGTGTATACAAGAACGGGACCGTCTACGCACGGCAAGCACTTGGCATAAACTATGAGACTGGTGCTGCTACTTTTATGCTGGAAGCAACCAACGAACGAATGGAAAGAGGCAAAGTTCGTTATTCCGCTCGAAGATCGGCGAATTGACGAGGGAAACGGTGGATACCACACTCTGGGGCTGAATGTGCATAGACAACAGGAAAGAGCGAATCATCAATTGGAGTGAGCGCCGCACAAAGAAGGTAATTGAGAAGATGAATTGGTTGTGGACGAAGCAGGAAGAGAGGAACGACGTGCGCATTATGCACGAGAGTTCAACTTCTCCCCCAAATCCGTCTTAGTCCTGTCTAGTATACCTACGTTGAAGCTCTTCCTCGTCTACTTTATGCTGTGTGCTTTCCTCTGATGAGTGCCGAAGGACCAACATTGGAAATGGAGCACCGCTCATTTGGACCAGCTCCAGTTTCATAGACATGTTTTGTCCCTCATATGACTTGCAGAAATGAAGAACGTATTGATCGACCTGTTCATCGCAAATAATGGTTATGAGAAGCACCGAGAGAATGAAAAGCTTTGAGCAGTGAGACATGAGTTAAAGGGTATGTGGATACTCGTAATGGAGACGAACAACGAGGGGAGGGAAGGGGAAGAAGAGACTAGAGAAGGGAAGAGAGCAATCAACTACTTCTTAACTGCGTCCATCACTTCATCAGTCAACACAATCTCCGGTTCTTTAGTGGCCAGCATGTAGACGGCGAAGATGATTGTTATAACGATATACGAGAACATTATTAACCGGTCGATGATCCTCGTCAACTGAAAATATTTTCTCTTAGCTCTTACATCACCCAAATTTTTTTACAACCAAAATCCAAGCTAAGATAGTTTGCTAATAATTGGAATAAGATAGTTTGCAAACCTGTTGCCACTCGAACTGTATCCTCCGTTGTTCTCTCTCTGCAATTTTATATATATTATTAGACTACAATATCCCCTCACCGTGAACCAACAATGCCTTGATCTCTTCAACGCTGATTCGTACCCGATCCATAGCTAATTCGACAGTTGTTCTACCGTCGCCACCCGGTTCAACCTGTTGGTTCAAATGTACAACATTTTTCATAGTGGTCATTCATCTTCTTTAGCTTACCAGATATGTTCGTAAGTTTCCAGTCAGATCTTCCATCTTCACTATGTGTGCCTGTGCTTCTTCTACGACTTTTTCGTTTTGAGTTGCCTGAAAATTCCGGAGTTGTCTTGCTATGCTGTCTTGATTACTCTGCAATATCCATTTGCTCCATTCGATAGAGCTCTCTCGTTTCCGAAGAAGAACGTCTGCTCCTGAATATCAAATTGCGAAATAATAAATATTACCAATGCGAACTAATGTGATAATACACGTTCCCCACAGTGGTATTTGCGTTCTTGAATGCATTTAATACCTTATCAACGGAAGTTCTCGCTCCTCTAACGTATCTTCTTCTCCACCTGGGTGGCATTTGGAATGAGAATGCCCATGAGATGTAAGGATTTCCAGCTATTCGTGTGAAGAAGAAGTCTCGGACATCCGGATCTACCTGAACAATGTCATTTTATCATTGCATTATTTATGTTGAGCTTTCTCTGACTGTCATTAGGACCAGCTCTTAGGAGCGGTTGCAATGTCGTACCCGTTTTCCGGCATTTCCTCTCATCTGATAACTTAGCGTGAGCGTGGTAGTGAAGGCAGCAGTGAAGATGAGGAAGATCAGACCGATATAGTACTTTCCTGTAATAATATATTTGTGATTACTTGAGAAAGTTTTCCTGTAATATTGAGAACGTAGGTTGTTCACCTATCAATGGAATGACATCGGATGTAGCCGGCACTTCATCCGATACCATCATCACTGCAATAGAACAAATCTGCTTTGCTTCTTCTTCCGCTCTTCGCAAGTTCTTTCTCCTTTCATTGCATTTAGCTTTCCTGTTCTTTCGATTTGATGTCGTAACTTACTGATGATTGCCATCGACAAAAGTGCAGTGACTCCCAATGAGACCTGAACTGACAATTGAACGTTGTGATCTCAATGAAAGCAGATTGAAGAACAAATCAAACCTTTTCTGTATTTTCTCCTGTAGTGGAATGGGGAGTGAAGAATCCAACAATTGTGACTACAGTAATAAAGGCGGAAGGAATAACCAAACTGCAGGCAACTAATAAGGTTCAACTAATAAGGATACCATATACCTAAAGATGTAGTAAGAGGGAGACCTTCGTAAGACCATGAAATAGGTGATGTCCGGAAAGGGATGAGGACAACAATCGTACATCTGCAATAATGTACGTAACTACTGTGAGGAGTCATGGCTATTCACCTTGAGGTAGTTCTTGACTTTGAAGTCGGTCAGTGCCCATTCTGTGTTCCGTATGTACAACTCGAGATTGTCGGTGTTATCCGTCGCCTATTCCCCTCATATCCCTTTCACTCCGTCTATTGTCTTACTCTCAAGTCGATTTTACTGCCATCCATACTCCACGAGGCGAAGGTGAGATAGCAGACTTGCTGAGAAGGCACAATCTTAGCCTCTTATGCAGATTGCAAGGAGAGATATGTGAACAGCCTTGTTACGAATAATACCTGGTCAAAGGGGAATTGCTCAAGCGACAGAGTGCATGTAATATCCGTAATCATCGATCGAAACAACATCACCTGGAAGGTCTCCCATATCTGACAGCCTATCTTCAATACCTGTCCATCGTAATCGATAATAGCGTTCGTCTCAATCTCGTTCTCGGCTACATTCATATTTGCACTGAACTCTTTGTCCTGCTCTCTTCATCGGGTGTTCTTACTTGTTGTATACAAGAATATCCGGTTTCCATATCTTAGTGGCCGGCACGTGAACCTTCGTGAGACCCCCGAACTCAGACGGATCCCACTTCAGGGTTTCGTCCTTCCAGTACTGCATATTTCTCTCACTTACCCAACCTCATAAGATTTTTCCCGTTTCTCGTGGTTTCCGATCTAGGCTAAACGTAAGCGTTGATGCGCCACAGGCAGTCTTTAACCCTTGATTCGATTCACTTCAATAAATGATGTGTTCAGGCAGTCTGCCGTCATGTCAGGTGTGATAAATGAGAGTGGTTCGTGAGTAAGAGGAAGGGAATGGGAAGGGAGAAGAGGAAGGGAACAGGACTACAGAGAAAGAGGAGAAAGACATGTCTCGAGTATTCATATGTGGAGCTGTGGAGGGAATGTTGAAGGATGGAGGGATTCGAAGGAGACAAGGAAGGGATTGACAGGAATGAGAGAGAGTCTGGTTATTGACAGAAGGAGGAATACTCCCAGGGGAGGAGAGATACAGGAAGGAATGCAGAAAGTGAAGGGATGAATGAGATCAGGGGAACTCTTTTCGCTAGCTAAGAACCACGAGAAATGAATGAAGATAGTCAAGCAACTGACCAGTTCAAGCCAGCAGTAGACATTGAGAAGTTGATCCCGTTCGTCAACCTTTGAAAGGGGGAATATGATCAGAAGGGGAATGAATGGAAAACCTTGAGGATCTGCTTGAGCCAGAACTTGAGTCGAATGGGAAGAGTTGTGTTTTCGTAGAAGACTGGACGGATCTCCCTCAACCAACAGCCTAAGTTATTCTACGGACCGTTTGCCCCATGATCTTGGATGCTCTAATAAGTTGTTCGTACTCATTATTTTGTTCATACGTGAGAACTACTACCTAGGTGTAGTAATATGGGAACATAGTGAAGCAATGGATTTGAATTCTTGATTGTGTCGTCGAATGGAAAGTAGCGGGATCTTAGTAGCTTCTATCGATTACTTTTGGTAGTCTCTGAAGAGGTGTTCGTAGAGATTGCGCATGGCCGTTTTCTTCGATGGAATGGATGTGGTGGCTTCGGGTGAAGGGAAGACCATGGGAACCGAAGGATGGTAGCCTTGCTGGAACAATGCATATTAGCTATTTGCTCATTCCAATTTCAGTATGCTATTTCTTTCTACAGCTATAGCTCTTTCCCTGTGTCCCGGAATATACCCCTACTAAAGTCCAATCAACAACAACTGTGAATGTATAGTCGTATAAGATTACCCTCCCTTTATCATCGTCCCCTGCACTCCTCCACTCCCTTCGCTCCCTTCCCACCCTTCCCTCCCTGCCCTTCTCCCCCTCCAATCCTCCTCTGAAACTTCAACGGCTCGTATTTCGGTTGAGCCGTAGGAAGAACTATGAAACGAGGAGGGAAGACTTTCCGGTGTATAAGGAGGGGAGATAGAAGAGAATGAGGAAAGGAAACGGGAAGGGGGCGAGGTGCTCCATAAGTGTATGCAAATTGACTATGCCAAAATAAGGGGGAGGGTTCGAACTGACCGGTTTAGTGTAGGCGGCATCTGAGACTAAGATGAGGGAGACGAAGATGATGGAGAGCATCGTTGATTAGATTAGGAAGAACATCTGAGAGACATCGAGGGGAGAACAGGTTCTGAGAGTGGACATATTGAAAGGGACGAGATGGGGGGAGGGGTACTGTAACACCTATGGGAAGGTATGTTAACAATGGAGAAGACGTACCTATTTGGAAGAGATGATAAGAGAGAAGGCAGACTAGGGATACGAATAAAGAAAGGAGCGAATGACTTGGAAGAGGACGGAAGGAGAAAACGGAAGAACGAATGAGTGTAGGACCTCTAAAGGAATAGATGAGGAATGGAGGGAAAGGAGTGAAGGGAAGAGGAAGAGATGGAAAGTCGTGTTGAGGTGAGAGATACGGGAATGAGTAGGGGGAGAAGATTAGAAGGAGAGGGGAAAGAAGGGTGATGAACACTACAGGGAAAGAGTAGAAGAGGGTAAGGAGAGAGGTACAGAGCAAGTAAGAAGATACTACGAACAAGAGGAGTAGACAAGGTATGAACACATGTTGGAAGAGACGACTGAGGTATGGTTGGGATGAAAGACTAAGGCGAGGAGGAGAAGACCGTGAATGGGGTGGGCAAGGGCTTGAAGGGCAGTCATGCATGGATAGAACTATCGATTGGAATACGACAATTAATAGAGGGCAATCAAAGGCGAGACTAGTAATAGAGTCGTACAAGTAATAGTATTATTGTGCAGGAGTCGCATTCGACCTCTGTATCCTCTCCGTTCCCCCCCCCCCCATCTTCCCCTTCCGCGCCCCATCCACTTCCCTCTCTTCTCTCCGAGCTCCTCCCTCGATGTCTCAAAAGGGAATGTCACCGTCAAAGTGGATAACCTCGTGAGTGATAGAATCTCTCTTTGTAAGGGGAAAGAAGGGAGATCGGTCGAGGAGGAAGAGGAGTTGAGGAGGAATAAGCGATGAAGAACACGGAATAGTCAAGGGAATTAGACACGGAGAGGAAAGGGGAAGGTGAGTATACCCCCTTATAGGGGGGAAGACGATGAACTTCTCACACGTACACTATGAATACGTAGGATCCATTCGGGGAAGGGAGGCACTCTTGAATTACGAGCAATCAACTAGGGATAACACTTAGTTACTGATAAAAGTATTGTCGATGGAGAGACAACGATTGTGCAGTCCTGATCTTGATGCTGTGAATGTGTAAAGCGAATAGAAAGTCTCAGTTTCCTATAAACTAAGTGAAAAGAGCAACATGTTCAAAAATGGAAGCAGCTTTCCAGAAGGAGCAAAAGGAAATGTGAATGAAGATGTGGAATGAAGATGAAACGTATGATAGGAGGTGGAATGCTCTAGGGATCGAGAGAGAGTTTCATGGGAGAGAGAGTTCACTACGATACTCTCTCATCTCTGCACTTCAACAAATGCAACATCCTTCTTTCTAATAATAATGCAAACTTCAGATTTTCTTGATCATTTGTGGTTGGGAGCTGATATGAAGCCTGTATGTTATCTGCATGTTATTTAGAGTTTCAATTTTCGAAACCATTGTGTATGATGTGGAAACAGGAAATAAATACGGAAATCTGAATGTGCAGCTCATAGTAAATTTTCAAGGTATGAGATTGGTCGAAATAAACGGTCGTGAACTTTATATAGAAAGAGGCCATGTTATGATTTTCATGCAAACCGACATGTATAATAATGTATAACTGGCCTACGAGCAAGTAGATATCTAAAATGTAGGAAATGAAAAAAGCGCAACGCTGCGGACAGTTGTCCACTGACTTATGAGTTCTGAAATCCTGGACTGATTCGGAAGGTTTCATATACTGTACTAAGTCATACACGACACAAATCCAGTATGAAATTGCCACAACAACCTGCATAGCGTTCTGAATAGTCCGTGTGTTTCCGTGATTCCGGCCTGCTAATTCGAAGCTCCACCCCTTTTCAGATCTCTAACTAGAACCTTCGCTTGGCCTAAGCTAGAACCACCCAAAATATAGAAGAGATACATAGACATATTGACTGTCCATAATGAAAAGAGCGTTTTTGCTAATAACAAGAGCAGAATGCAGTGCAATCTGCTCTACGCTTTCTCCCCCACTTATTTCAACCGAGAAACTGTGAAAAAATTAGATGGGTAAATGAAGTATTAAAGAATATCGCAAGAAGAACATAAACAAAGAATTACGTTTTACGCACACATTTCACTACTTATTGAGATGGCGGCAGGTTACGGTAAGCGGCAAGGAAATGACACAATGATGCCCGCTATGAAGAGTGAGTACGGTAGGAAAAACAATTTTGGACTTCCCGCTCTTTTGACTGTCATTTTTTAGACTACACGCGTACTCGTTTAAACTTCTGGCACTGCTGCGAGTCGGTCAAACACGTGACATTGAAGCAGGCTTCCGAGAGTTTCCTTTAGTCAGTTTACTGATAAATAGGTGTCAGTGTAGTCTTGATAGCCTCATCGCATACATCAATGCATTTTCCCAACTCAAGATGCTTATATATCTCATAAAAAATGGAACCATACGTATTTTGAAAAAAAATTGAACTTTACAATCTACTCTGATCGATCTTTCTATGATTTCACCGATCTAAAGTGCGAAATTGATATAATTTATTCTGCTTTATCAAGATGCTCATCTTTTTGGGTGCTTGTTTCGAATGTTTCGAAAACGAGTTGCGAAATAAGAGTTGCCGTTTCAGCACTGGCCATCTAGACCAGTCTTCTCGGACTTCTTTCCTTGTGAGAGTGTTGTGAGAGTGCGGCGAGAGCGTATCTTTTTATCGTGTTGATCTGTCTTCTACTTGGTGAGAGTCGTGTAAGTGTCGAGAGAGAGTCTTCTGTCCTTAGTCTTCTTTCTACATCTTCTGTCGTCTACCAAGCAATCGGTACGTTGATCAGTCAACTTTCGAAGATGAATGAATGGAGTCGGAAGGTGCGATATGTGAGTGATTATTGTTGATTGCAGCATAGGAAGGATGGCGTTGGTTCAACAGCAACCACAGCAACCCAATCAACTGACCTTCATTGAAGAGGCTAAGAGACAGTTCAACGAGGATGGAAAGTTTGATGTCAACCTTCTCGACAAGGTTCGTTGTCTTGATAACACTCAGGAAGCGGGATGAAGTTAGGAACTTTGGAGGGATTACCACTTTTGTTTCGGATTGTCTATTTTATCCTGTTTACGACCTGGAATTCGAGGGTATTCAAGTATTAATATTTTTTAGCTTTAGGAACAGAATCTTGATGAATCAATGTCAGGTGGTGTGTGCAATGAACAGTGGATTTGGTGAGGAGCAACGGCAGGCGAATCTCTTGCTTATGGAGGTTAAGGAGAATCCGAACTCGTGGACGAAGGTAGGGTCCATTGGAAGATGGGGAAGGGATCAATGGAGGGAGGGGAAAGTGCATTGAGAGGGAAACGCACTGTGAGGGGTTGATGCCGTGCGGGGGGAGGTGGAGGGTTCCCAGCAGCAATTCTGTAGACCCAGTTTACTTTTTTAGACTGCTAACTTAGTATGCCTTAAACGCGGTGGTAATAAATAAGAATTTAGCATTTACTTTCGCAAAAATAATTAAAGCAAGGAACGTTTAGGTGGATGCCATTCTTGAGTATTCCCAACAGCCGGAGAGCAAGTACTTCGCACTGCAGATTCTAGAGGAAGTCATCCAAACCAGGTGGGGTATTTTAATGTTTTTGATCCCTTCTCTACACTATCAAGATGATACTTTGAACATAAAATGCTGTTCGCTACGTTTAGTTGTTGGATATCTTGAAATATATTGGCTGGTTTTTAGATAGGATAAATTGGTGGCGTAAATTATGTCGATCAATTTTTATTTTGGATGTTGTACTATATATGGGTAACCCCCTCCACGATATTATGGAAAATGTGCCTACTAGTATTCGAAATCGTAAATTATCAAGTCTACGAATTTAAATTTTCTAGTAAATATGAGCATAGAAAAGTAAAATTGCCAAAAATTTGGGCCTACCACCCATACCTCGGGTCGGTGCCCACATATCCCGGAAATGTATGACGCTAAAAATTTCGACTTATTTCACTTACACGATATTTTCAGATGGAAGTCTCTTCCGATGGTGCAAAGGGACGGAATCAAGACCTTCATAGTCAATCTCATCCTCAAACTGTCTCAGACCTCTGAAACTCTCTCTGCTAATAACCTCCTTCTACACAAGCTCAATCTCGTTCTTGTACAGGTCTCTTACACAGTTTACTTATGTTCTAGCTGCCACATACTCTTTTTATATTTAATTTCGAAATATAGTGAAAAGGGAAGATGACGACGGAAATGATTGCAGATTGTGAAGCAGGATTGGCCTAAGAACTGGCCTACCTTCATCACGGATATCGTAGAGGCGAGTAAGAGTTCGGACTCGATCTGTGTCAACAACATGAACATTCTTCGACTCCTCAGGTTCTTTCTCCTTCATTATGTCGTTGACACTATGTTCTGCTGTGGTATGTATACTAGTAGTCAGAGAACACCAGAGTATCAATGGCTATGTTATCTTTTATCGTGGTGGATATTCTACGCTTGATGGGGATGTTCTGACTAGCCTGCTTTGCAGTGAAGAGGTCTTCGACTTTGGTTCGCAGAACCTGACTCAAGCCAAGGAACACCACCTTAAACAGCAGTTCTGTGGACAGTTCCAAGAGGTGTTCAACCTGTGTCTGGCCATCTTCGTGAGTTCTCCCCTCTTCCCACTTCCTCCCTCTTCCCCCTCCTCCCCTTCTTATCCCCCCTTCAGGAGAAGTGCTATGACACTGCAATGGTCGATGCTACTCTGCACACTCTGCATCGTTTTCTGTCGTGGATTCCAGTTGGCTACGTATTCGAGACCAATATCACGGAGTTACTCGCCAACAACGTAAGCGAATTCCTTGTCAAGCAGAGGAACACTAATACTATGAAAGGGGTGTATTTATTCTAAGGCAAATATAACTGGCCAATTGCATCTCTGTGTGACATTGTGATTTCAGTTCCTTCCCCTCGAAGTGTTCCGTGTCATTTCCCTGCAGTGTCTCACGGAGATCGCACAGATCCAAATCTCAACGGAGGATGTTGCCTATCAACAGAAACTCAAGGCGATGTTTGTGACTACGATGGCTGAAGTGAGTATTTATTGCTTTCTTATTGAGGGATTATGCGATGTGCACAAATTAACATCCCTGACATCTATATCACGTGCTCCTTCTCGTAATCATTTTCTACCCTAATATTACGACCTTTGTTAATTCTAGATTGTGTTATTTTTGCATTGGGAAGTCCTCTCTCGAATCTCAGATCCAACGTCTTCTGGGGAACGTCCCGGATCTGAACGTTGCCTATAAGCATTCCTCCGATAAAGACCAGAAGTTCATGGCGAATCTCGCTCAGTTTGTTGTCTCCTTCATGAAGGAACACTCGGACATTCTTGAGGTTAACTCATCTCATCAAAGGGGGAATATATCGGAGGTTTATAGGCTTTGAACGGAAAGAACGAAGATGTGAAGGAGGTGCATGCGTATGCTCTCGATATGATTCTGCAGATATCGGAGATTGAGGAGGTCGAGATATTCAAGGTAAGTGGGCACTTGCTTTCTGTAGGAAGTACAGCTTGAATAACTCTTCTTGCCATGGTTTATAGCCGACGGTCCGGTGGTAGGCTACACTGTTTGCTAGTAACTTCACTTAGTAGGCACCACATTACAGCTAATCAAAAGTACAGTGGTAGGCCTCTAGCTGAAATTGACGTCGGGAACCCTGCCCGTGTATGAACTGGATTACTTTCCCTAATAGTGATCACTAAAGTATCTATCAGGTGTGCCTCGACTACTGGAATTGGCTGACTTCGGAACTCTTCCGATCGTGTCCCTTCCCTGCTCAACCCATCATCTCCATGATGGGAGGTGGATTGGGAGGAATGGGAGGCATTGGGGGAACTGAAGACAGGAGGAGAATGCTGTACTCGTGAGTCATTCTCATTGTTCTATCGATACTTAGGGTTGTACTCATGTCTACTTGGTTCATTGCAGTTCCGCCCTCTCGAAGCTTCGTATGATAATGATCTCACGAATGGCGAAGCCTGAAGAAGTGCTTGTGGTGGAGAATGATCAGGGAGAGGTGTGTGTGTGTGTGTGTGTATCATACGTGGGCAACGTTCCCAATCATATTTTGAGAGAATGGGCCTACCATTGTACACGATCGTGAATTAGCAAGCGTGCCAATTGAAAATTTCCATGAAAATCGGGCCTACCAAAGTAAATTTCCATCAATATTTGGGCCTGCCACTCATACTTCGGGTAGGTGCCCACGTGGGGTGATTGATGGAGGGAAAGGGAGGGGGGAGTGAATTACGGGACATTACAGGTGGTCCGTGAGGTGTTCAAGGACACAGACTCGATAGCTCTGTACAAGAATATGAAGGTTGGCAAGAATGATAATGAGCTAAAAAGCATATAATTCACACTTTGTTCATTGTTGACTCATAGTCTTTGGATTTCATATAGTCTCGATAAGAAATACAATTAGTAGAATAATAGGAGAATACACTGGAAGAGAGAAGTGGTATGCTTGAGGAGACTCTGGTCTATCTCACTCACTTGGACTACAGAGACACGGAACAAAAGATGACTGATAAACTGGCTACGCAGGTTAGTACATAAACCACTTTGCACAAGAGTATTATTGCTTAAGTGTGCTCTCATCTTGGCTATCTGTTCTGGGGTGACATAGATCAAATAGTGTCGTCGCTGGATTTCAAAGTGCCTTGATTTTGCACGGAGAAAGGGATAAAAGTGCCCTATTTCACACTAATAAGTTCATCATAATTTGAGAGAAAACGATAAATTTGACTAAATTCCTTGATTTTCTGAATTTTCACAGCAAGAAGTGCCTTGGTTGCGTCGTTTCCGACTATTTGGTCTGTGTGGGGAGAGGTGTAATCAGGCCTTTCGCAGGTGTCGGGCAACGAGTTTTCGTGGAAGAATCTGAACACTTTGTGTTGGGCAGTCGGAGCGATTTCGGGAACGATGAGTGAAGAAGACGAGAAGAGATTCCTCGTTCTGGTCATCAGGGGTCAGTTGGATTCATGCGCGGGAGTGTCCAATCGGACGTTAGGATGGGTGACTGCACCACAAACTTGTACTAGCAAACACTTGTTAGCATGGCTGCTTTTCATTTCCACTAGTTATGTAAGGGATACTGCAAAGATATTCGGACAATGGATTACGGTCTTTCCCGCCAAGATGTACAGTAATGTTGACCATTATTATTAGGTTGTTTCATAAGTCTTGTATCACTCGAAAATTTTAATTTTCAAACTCAAGCAAAGCGACACCGCAATTTTTCCAACATAGATGGATGCCCATCTGGCTTGCCCACAAATCACATTTGTTTCGCATTGCTCACTTTTCATAGAGCGGAGAAATGGGCTGAAATGTTTGAAAAAACACAATATCTTAAAATCGAATTGAAATCCGATTCATTAGTATTCCTTAGGTTATTTTTATTCCGGATCCTCCCTGAATTTGAACAGAAAGAGTACAGAATTTAGTTCTTTAAAACAATCACGAGATGTAAGCTTTTAATTTTTTCGAAAGTGCGGCTGATTAGCATATTGTAGTAACACTAGTTTTTCTCCTCATATCTTAAAAGTTCATTCCGGATTTCAGCCGAGACAATTCTAATGTTAAGCTTTGGACACTTATGCGTAATTGAGAAAAATAAGAAGTCAATTTGATTCACTTATTAAAGAAATATTTACATATGTCGCAAAATATAAATCGAAATTTCTAAAACTTAAGGTATAAAGGGTTCATTTTTATATATCATAAGGGACTTCGTATCCAGTGCTATACATGTTTCACATACTAGGGCCCTTACTGTGTTGTTGGTGCAAACATGTTTTAGTTGGGAACCAATGGAATTGAAAAAAATTATAATTTTTTACACACACGTAACAAAATTCTGAAAGTGTGGCAACCAATAGTAGATGCCCCAAGGATAATCACGCCCACTCGGTATAAGTTTCTTGCTGCCTATGAGAAAGAAAACTCACTTTAAATAGTACTACATGTACCGGTGTAAACTAGAAGACTCGGTATAACGGTTTCATAAGGGACTTCGTATCCAATGCTATACATGTTTCACATACTAGGGCCCCTTACTATGTTGTTGGTGCAAACAGGTTTTAGTTGGGAACCAATGGAGTTGAGAAAAATAATTTTGAAAAAGTGATACAAGACTTATGAAACAGCCTAATAGATACACGAAGCTACCGGCCATCTTTTTTCGTTTTGTAATGAGGAGTACGTTAAGATTTGCTTGGTCTGTGTGAGCAGAAGCGAGGAAAGGACAACAAGGCAGTGATCGCTTCGAATATCATGTATGTCGTGGGACAGTACCCTCGATTCCTCCGTGCCCATTGGAAGTTCCTCAAGACGGTAAGAGAAGGTTTGAAGGGCAAAGGGAAAGAATCGATTGAAGGTCATCAACAAACTCTTCGAATTCATGCACGAAACACACGAGGGAGTACAGGATATGGCATGCGACACTTTCATCAAAATTGCCATCAAGTGCAAGAGGCACTTCGTCATTGTGAGTCACAATAGTTGGTAGGCCCCGATTTTATAAGCAATTCTCTTTGGTAGGTCCTTGAGAATAATAAAGTCTTAGCGTTTAATAGGCCAATGGTCACCTGAATTTATCTCGGGAGCATACATAGGGCGCGCCTGCAGAAATTTGAGGACAACGCTAGCCCATGTATGCACGGGAGAGTTAGCAAAGAAGGGGAAACAATTAACTGTAGACTGAGCTTGATCGGTCATTTGCAGAACCAAATCGGAGAACAACGTCCCTTCGTGGAGGAGATGCTGAGTAATCTGTCATCCATTATCTGTGACCTGTCCCCCTCCCAAGTGCACGTCTTCTACGAAGCAGTTGGAACCATCATTTCTGCCCAGTCAGACATCGCCATACAGGTGGGAATGGAGTCCTCTCCACGATTGGTTAATGAGTGTGTTCAGGAGCAATTGATAGAGAAGTTGATGACTCTTCCGAATGCAGTTTGGGATGAGATCATTGCGAGTGCAGAGACGAACCTCGATGTGTTGAAGGATCCAGAGGTGAGGGGATTGAGGAAGGGTGGGGGGGGGGGTCATACGTGGGCAGCTGACCCCGAAATGTTTTTAAAATGGGGTACCATCCTAAAAATCGGGGTTACCGTTCATGTTCCCTATCGATTTCATGAACCAGGAATCTATAAAAAAATATCGGGGCTGCTACCCGTACTTCCGGGCTGTGCCCACGTATTTAATGGGGCGTCTATCGATGGTTAAGGCTATCACAGTTATGAGGGAGGGCTAAGAAATAGAAGAGCATATACAGTGTAATAGGAGCGATCTAAAGGATAATCTCTCATTTTGCAGGTTCTGCGGAACATGATTAACCTTCTGAAGACGAATGTAGCTGCGTGCAAGGCTATCGGTTGGTTGCACTCCCCCTTTCACTTTGCCAATAGGAATATCAATTCCCTCGTTCCCTCCCCCCTCCCCCCTCCCGACTGTCCTTCTTCCCTGCAGGAATGCCCTTCGCCTGTCAACTCACCCGCATCTTCGACCATCTCCTCTCCGTCTACCGTATCCACTCTCAGGAAGTCTCCGATGGAGTCAAGAATCACGGAGAAGAGATTCTATCGGTACGTGTCCTTCCCTATGCAACACTCGTCTCTCAGTAATTCCCTGACTATCAATATCCCCCAGGTCCCGATCGTCCGTCAGATGCGCAATGTCAAGAGGGAGATTCTGGTCCTTCTCTCCACGTGGGTAGCCAAAGCTGACGATGAAGTGGTGAGCAACACACTCCATTTCTATGCATTTCCTTTATTACGGTTCTTTTGATAGTATACGGCTGCAGCTGAAGAAAGAGGAGTAATAACTAGAGATGCTTGTCAGATGATCATGGATTCGTTCGTGCCTCCTCTCTTCGATTCCATCCTCTTCGACTATCAACGAAATGTTCCCGCGGCGCGAGAACCGAAAGTCCTCTCTCTTCTCTCCATTATCATCACCAAATTGAGGGTAAGATGCGTCACTTTTCCATCTTTTTTTTCCTAAAATTTTATTAGGTAGACTTTAACAGATGAAAATATTATACCTCCTATATATTCTCAATATCTTTTTCCCTCTTTTGATCTTTTCCTCTCCAGGATAGAATCGCACCCGAAGTCCCGCGTATCCTTGAGGCTGTTTTTGACTGTACTCTCGAGATGATCAACAAGGTAAACACTTCGATAAGTGAGAGATTCATGAGCAGATGCCATTGTGCGTGGTTCCCGTACAATGCCGAAGAGGACGTTTTCAGAACTACCAATTTAGAGTGACGGATGGTTATGATTAGCTGTCACTAGAGAGAATGAAGAATGGGGAAACCACCATTTCATCGAATCGGTCATTTGATCAACCTTGATTAGCAAACCATAAGTGTTGATGAAATGACCGATTTGATGAAATGGATGTTTCCCGAAGAAGGGAGTTGCCTTCAGGACATGGAAGCTTTCCCCGAACACCGCACGGGTTTCTTCCGTCTCATCCTCTCCCTCTCCCAGAGTTGCTTCCCTGTATTCCTGGCTCTTCCCGATGAACAGATGAAGTGAGTTGTGTACCGTCCTTACGGATTGCTCCAGTTCTGTGAGCATGTATAGTGGAGTCCTGAAGAGAACTCTCTTCTTCACCCTTCCTACTTGTGCTAAATTGTGTAGTTTCCAAGCGTAGCTCATACGTATGCGACGTATGTGCCAGGTCTTCGCTCGTATTCCCGATGTAGAAGTGAGTCAAAGGTGTAATAGGAATGGTTGAATTCAGATACGTCATCGATGCAGTTGTGTGGGCTTTCCAGCATAGCATGCGAAATGTTGCTGAGATGGGTAAGTGGAGCGAGGATACGTAGTTAGCTATGAATAGGCAAGGGTGAATAGAAGCTCTGATGAATCGAATACTTTGTAGGATTGGACATTCTGAAGGATATGCTGATGAAGGTCTCGATGCTTCCCCCGGAACAGGCACAACCTTTCTACAAGAAGTAAGTGGGAGGTGTACCACACTAGAATTCCTTTTCATGGATAGGTCTCATGTATTATAGAAATCGAACGTAGTCCTGATTATACTGAACCAGATGAAAGGTAACAATAAAAAGGACCCGGACGGCTGTAGAGTACGGTTGGGAAAGGAAGCAATAAACGCAGTCTTCCTTTCATTCTTTCCCTGCACCGAGCACAGAATGGAAGAAGAAAATGAAAGGAAGATGACGTTTACTGCTTCATTTTCCAACCCTACTGTAGAGTACTGTAGAGTACCCTACTGTAACCCACTGTGTTCGGGATAGGGAACGGAAGGATTGAGTAGGGAAAGAGGGAGGGGAGATGAACGAGGGTTGCAGGTACTTCATGATGATTCTGCAACACGTCCTCGCAGTCGTCGCTGATTCGAACCAAGTGCAAGTTGCTGGTCAGTTGCTTTCTCCTTCTCTTTCTCCCCTTGTCTCCCTTGACACATATTAGCTTATCGGCCTTCTCCGATCATCTCATTTGTTCTTTTTCGTGCCAGGTGAGGGTGGAGAATATTGGGTTATTGTGTGGTGTTTGTTCCCATTTCCATACGTGAGAACAGACCAAGTGTGCAGTTGAAAAGAGACTCTGATTGGAGCAATTGTATGGAGGGAGTAGTCAAGAGTAACGGAAGGACGGGGTCTCGTGGAGAGATTGAAGTAGCACGAGACTTGACTGTAATTGCTTTGTTTTGAGAAGAGGAAAAGGAGGATTGGAAGTAGTAATGAAGACAGTGACGTGTGTAGTCTGGTCTGTTAGGGGAGTCATGCGATGAAATGAGAACACGGGTTATTTCGTTGACGAGAGTACGATATATAGTGGTGGAAGGTGGTAGGAATGAGTAATGGACTCCACATCATTCTGCCCCATAGAATAGAGACAAGGCCTGGGTGCAGAGAGGAGGGGAAAGGGGAATTAGCTATATCCGGCGGGCGTAAGAGAGCTTTCTAAAACCTCAATGCTTGTGTACAGAGATAAGAAAGGAGGCAATGCAGTTCCTAAATGAAAGTGGAGAAAGATCGATGGCTGGTTCGCTTGCAGGAATGACGTACTTCGCTGAGATCATGTGTCTTCTCTTCCGCGCCCTCGAAACGTCGATTACCGTCAAGTTGAACGATGCGAATCCCTCGCAGGACAACCTCGACTACGTCTTCGAACACATCGGCAACATCTTCCTCCAGCACTTCTCCCATCTCACCCAGTCAGTCCCCCTTCCCCCATACGTGGGCGTGATTGTCCGATTGCACGTTAGGATGGGTGCATGCACTAGAGGATCATAGTGTAAAACACTTGTTAGAATGACTGCTTTTGTTTTTTTCTGATTACGTAGGGCACTGCATGCCCCCCTCCCCCTCCATAGGTCCTCTCATCAAAACCTCCCTTGCAGAGACCAAGTCCGTGTGATCATCAAGGGATTCGTGTCCTTCAATACAAATATCGGAGCGATGAAGAACCACATTCGAGACTTCCTTGTTCAGTTGAAGGTGAGGAATGGGGGATGGCCGGTCGATATGAGTGGGAATGGAGGGAGTACGGTATGATTGCAGGAGAAGTCGGGTGAAGACACCTCCGATCTGTTCCTCGAGGAAAGGGAAAAGGAGATTCAAGCAGTGCAGGTTTGTCGTGCGCTTCACTTTATTCACTAATACAGCTGATCTCTACGTCGCTTAATAACTGACAGGAGAAAAGCTATGTGCTAATAGCTATAATAGCTTTAAGACTTATTGAAGCGCTCTATCTATCTGACAGCATGTAACTCTGTGGTTATCTCATCTTGATAACGAGTGATAACGGACTACGAAATGGATGCTTTTGAGGCTAAGAAGATGCTCATTCCTGGAATGGCGAATCCGAATGACATTGACGAGGACGAGATGCGTTGACCGGGTTGGATGTGCCCCTTGGCTTCTTCTCCCTTGTAACCGTAGTCTAATCCCCTTCCCTCCTCGAATAGTTGCCCATCTTCCGGTCACCTCCCTCCCGATGTCCTTCCTTCCCCTTCTTCGCTCACCCCATCCCTCTCCTCTACTCCCTTCGTCTCTTCTACTCCCTCCCCTTTCTCCTTCTATTCTAATCTCTCTATAATCACTACCTCCCCTGATGCTATCCCCATCGAATAAGTCGATCGTTTTGTTTAGTTCGTTGTATTCTTATTATCTCACTTATGTCCACTTTCAGAGATTCTCATTCGTTCATTTGAGTTGTCTCTTCATCTGTAATTGTTCCCGTTATGCTTCCCTTTCTCCGTTATATCGGTATTCCTGCCTGCTAGTTATCTCATCTCCCCTCTCAACTTTTCTCAGTCTCATTTTCCATTTCCCTAATCATCACCCCTTCCCCCATCCTACCCCCATCCTATTGTCCAAAGTTGACTCCTTGTTGTTGTTTTAGTTTATGTGTGAAGTATTGATCTCTCATCGTTTCACTAAGTTGTGTTCCCTTCTTCCCCTTAAATCTGTTCCCTTCTTCCAATTAAATCTGTTCCATTACTCGTGCTAAGGTGAATAAGTGTGTGTTGTATTAGTGAAAGAAGGAAGAGGGGGACTCTTCGACTCTCTCGGGTTCTCTTTCTTCCCCTTCTCTATCCTCTACTCCCTCCACTAACCCCCGATACAAGCAGCAATCCCTCTACTCTCTCAATATCCCTTGTCTCTGGGTTTCCTCTTCTCGATATTCCGTGTATTACGTAGTCGATAAAGAGTTGTACTCGAGTGGAATGGCAAGTGATCGGAGAGGTCGGGTGGGTTCCTCGTCATGTTGTTCCGAATGAATGAATAGCATTAGACTGTCTTCGTCTTGTTCCTCCTCTCCCTCTTCCACTCTCCCTCTTCCTCCTCCATCTCTTCCACTCTCCCTCCACTCCTCCTTCTCTCTATTACCCGCTACTCGATGCATTGTACGCCCGTCTGCACAAGAAGAGACCCCGAATGAAGAGATGTAAAAAGTGCGCAGCCTGGAGGTTATAAGTGCGCGCCGGGGGGAGTGAGCCATCCCTCTCCCGATGTCCTCTCCCCTTCTACTTGCAGCAGTCTTCGCTGTCGGATTGGGTACGGTGTCGACCATTCTACCGTAATCCCTCCCTCTTTCAGCGCACTACGTGCCTCCTTACTACGGTAGTGAACATGGACATCATCATGGAGGACATGTGGGTTACTGTATTATTTTGAATTGTCAGTGTACGGTATTATGAGTGGTATTCAGGGACACGAACACGGTGATTACGGTGAGAAGGAAGGAGGATACCACGGTGCGCACGATATGGGTAGGCAGGGTATTGATTGATCTGATTGTATTGTGGATTAAGGAGAACACGGGCACAAGCACGGTCATCATGGACATTATGGGGGACACCATGGAGCACATGGACATGAGGTTGGGAATGAAGAGGGAATGAGGGGAAAGGGAAGGTTTAGGATGGATCCAAGTACTACGGATCGGGAGGAAAGTACGGTCATCACTCAGCCAAGTACGCTGAGGGAGATAAAGATGGACACGGTAGGCACAGGGGATACTGTAATGGAGGGTACTGTAGGGAAGGGGTGGCTAGTTGGGGTGACTGTAGTGATGGGATGGAAAGGATGTATTGAAGAGGCGGATGGAGACAGGAAGTATTCCTACTATGTGAGTGGATCGGGACCCGCGGGAACGTATTCTAAGGGATACTACGGATCTGATGGTGGGCACCCTTCACTTTGCGAGTGAAGTGTTTTGGTAGAGGGGAACGAGATTAGACTGCTTTTGCTTGCTTTGATTGAAGCGTACACATCATCTAAGAGAAGAGAGTGCCTCCACAACTCGAGTTCACTCGTCAATTTCCTTCCCCCCTTCCTATTTTCTTCCTACTCTTGATGACGTCATCTCTCGTTCAGGATACGACAGCGTACACCATAAGAAGCACGACGAAGCGGGCGGTGGAGGGGATGGATACAAGAGTGTAAGGGACGGGTTATTAACGAAGTTGGGGGTATCAAGGGATGAGTAGGAGGGGACAAGAGACTCTCTTTCGTCCCCCCAGGGAAGGGTTACTCAGATGAAAATGATGGGGGACTCTTCAGGGCTACGAGGGAGACGAGGCTGAACATCATGCAGATCACGCCGCCCACAAGGGAGAACACGAGGAACATGCGGGTTACGGTAGGAGAAGGAGGCGAGTGATTGGGACACGGGGTTGATTGAGGGTCCAAGTACGACAAGTCTAAGTACGACTCGGACAAGGGTCACTATGGAGGAGAGGGACACCACCACGAGATGGACGGGGAACACTACGGTAGCGAGTACGATGCGCATCATTAGTCCAGTGGAGACTGTTCACTCGCTACACTCACTCCCTCATTCTCCTTGTCTCCGTCTTACTGATAAAAAGACTCGGTTTGCACACACGCAAAGGTCGTTTATGTGTGGGAGAGAATGAATGAATGAAATTGCCTGCCGTCCCTTGAGGTATAATACTACTTCGTTCTCATAATTGTCTCGTCCCAACGGACAAAAAGAAAGAAAGTGAAGGTTGACTGAATTAGTGCGGAGACTCGGAGACTGACGTTTTGCCAGAGGATAAGCTTCATTTCTCGTTGTCAAACGAACGTCACATCAAAAGATTGCAAGTTGAGATTAGAACGGAGATGGGCTATCACAAGGAAGGGATTACACTTGGATATTGGACTAATATGCATGTTGAGAGACACGATGGCATGTACCCGTTGACAAAGTGATGGAGATGAGAGGGTATCGGAAGGCAAGGATAAAGGCAAGGGAATGCAAGAGGTAGCATTCCCTATTGTATACAATGGTCTACGGGGGACAGGCATGTGACTGTGAGGAAGTCAACCGAATCGAAGTGGTCGTGGTTTCTCGTGTCTGTAAGGAGAAGCATTAGTTACGAGTCGCTGACTTACGATAGCATTCAGGAGGGGGTATCGAACCCGTCACGTACGATTACAACCTACATCTAACTGTGGGACAGAGCTTCCTTTTGAGAGAGCTGATACCGTAGTCAGATTTTGACTTAAAAATCCATTCTCAATACGCGTCACATATGCGTCGCGGTTCGCCACTCGCTGTGCATTTTAAATGTTTTGTGCGCGTTGATTTAAACGGTCGTGCCCGTGACTACCGTGTCACAGGTTCGATACCCCCTCCTGAATGCTACCGTAAGTCTGGCACACAACCACGACACCACATCATCGTCGGATATTGCCCCCCCCCCCACTTACTTTCCCTCGTCGTCGTCATCCGACCGCAGTACTCTTCGGAACACGTCCATTCGTTCGCCCAAGGCGTAATCGCCCATTCGCCCTTATAACATCCGTGATAAATACGCAGTCCCTCACTTGGTCTACGCGCACTTTCACGTAGGCGATGAGATGAGCTAATGCCATCATATTTTGCAATTCACGTTTGCCAGCTTTCCATCATTCATGAATGATACAGAACAGGCAAATGCCAAGCATGACCGGAGTGAAGTTTGTCCCCGAAATCTTCGCTAGTCCCATTCCCTTTCACTTTTCCCACTCACATATGATATGGGAATGAACTTGGAGGGCTAATGCAGCTATGCACATGAGTGAAAGCCACCACATCGGAGGGATTGGATGAAAAGGGAAGAGGAGGGCGATTGAGAAGGTGGATGAAGAAGATGAATAGAGAGGGGAGGGAGGGGAAGAGAAGTACCTGAAGGATTCCGATGGAAATAGGTAAACGAAACGAGTGGCACAAGAGACTTTGATGAAATCGGAATAGAAAATGATGTGAGTCAGATCAAGGAAACATCGTGAAATATGGTGAATGACGGCATAATGGGGAGTGGAAGATGCGGAGATGAGATGCCGTTCTATGAGAATATATAGGAGTAGTTGTGGAGGAGGAGCATTGATAATTGCACCGGGAGAACAATGAGAGGCTGATGATAAAAAAGAAATGTCAGTTATATGCAGAGGAATGAAGAAAGAGGGATGAGGGGAGGCGGGTGTGGGGAAAGGCATGGAGGGATGTGGAAGGGGAGGGACTGCGAGACTGAGAAGGGTAGGTCTGAGGGAAACTGA
>LS948353.1:460062-512090 GCA_900490955.1 Micoletzkya japonica | reverse complement strand
AAGCAACATGTTGTGGTTCATATGTAAAGAGTCTCAATGAAATAACTAGCGAATTTTTCTGCGGTGTCGGTGATGTAACTCCTGCTCCTGCTCCTGATTGCTCAACTACAACGGTTGCTACTACTACAGTGTCTTCATCCTCGGTATGTCTTTCGTACGTAGATTAGGAACACATGAGATTTAATAAAAAATTACAGAGTTCATCAACGGTCCATAAAAAAATAATACATAATCCTACCTTGTTAGGTTAAAGGGCCCCTCTGAGCATATTGCTATCCTCCAAGAGCATATGTTTAACATTCCTCCATTTTTGTCCTTATCAGAAAGCATATGTCCCCATTCTTTCGATAAGCGATGCCTACGAATCAGACCGCTCGCTCGCTACAGTATTCGTAAAATGACATTCGTATTCGCGCGGTCCCTGAAGAGCAATGTAACTTTGCATACAACTTCTCGCCTCATTTAAACAGCGGAGAATGGCGGAAAAAAGATGCAAATATAGGATTGTAGGTTTTCGACATTGCTCTTTCAGATGAAAGAAAGAAACCAAGTGGTCAAAAAGTGCTCAGAGGGGCCCTTTAAAGGGACCCACAAACCACTTTTAATATAGTCACTCTTTACGCGATGCTGTGGATTAGAGCACCTTAATTCTGAATCAGATATTCCTATTTTCTGATTTTGCGTTTGCGCTATCCTACCACGCTTATAACAACCATTCTTCGAACTAGAGTCCGTGTAAAATGCGGAGAGCACTAGTCCTAATCCGAGTATGGAAAATGTTCCGTCAGTCGTCTCATTCTTACTTCCGACGAGAGAGCGGAGCGGTATGAAGAGAGTGCAGGTGAAGCAGAAATGAGATTACTCACGGAACCTTTTCGTCAATAATATAATAAAACGTACTAAAATTAGAAAATAGGAATGAGAAGGGGGAAACTACAAGGAACCACAATAAATCTATCGTATGGGTCATGTTTTAGAAATAATTTCACAATAGTTTTCTTTTCTCAGTGTTGTGTCGCCGGAGGAACGTGGTCAGAGTGGACGACAACTGGAACTTGTGCCACAACGTGTGGTTCCTGCTCAAACGCTACAAGAACCCGAACGTGCACTTCTGAAGCGAGTGGATGCCCATGCACGTAATACTGTGCAATAGTTCCGTCATGCATTTCCCCTTTTCAGAGGAGATGCATCGGACACTGGACCGTGTGGAATTGCGCTGTGCGAATACCCGCAAGCAACATGTTGTGGTTCATATGTAAAGAGTCTCAATGAAATAACTAGCGAATTTTTCTGCGGTGTCGGTGATGTAACTCCTGCTCCTGCTCCTGATTGCTCAACTACTACTACTGCCACGACTGTTTCAATACCGGTCTGTCTACCGATGAGGCATTGTAGTAGAGAGTATTTAGTGTTGTCCTGATGGAGGTATATGGTCAGAGTGGACGACAACTGGAACTTGTGCCACAACGTGTGGATCATGTTCTAATGCAACGAGAACAAGAACCTGCACATCCGAAAGCAGTGGATGTCCTTGCACGTGAGATACCGTGCATCATTACATTTGTCAATAGCTACTTTAGTGGAGATGCTTCGGACAGTGGACCATGTGGAATCGCTCTTTGCGAATACCCGCAAGCTACGTGTTGTGGAAGCTATGTGAAGAGTCTGAATAGCGAAACATCGGAGTTCTTCTGTGGAGTGGCCGATGTGCCCTCGACTGACTCGCTATGCTCAGCAACGACGACTACTACTGTAGGCAACGCGAGAGATGCTAGTTGAACGAGTCTTTGTAGTCAAGTACGTGTTGTCCGACGGGAGGAATCTGGTCCGAGTGGACGGATTCGGACACTTGTCCAACCACGTGCGGGTCGTGTTCTACACTCACAAGGACCAGGAAATGCGTCAGCCAAGCCGACGGTTGTCCTTGCACGTTAGTTGGCCACAACTAGTTACAGACTGATGCAGTCTTATTCTAGCGGGGATTCATCCGAAACGGGACCTTGCGGTAACGCCCTCTGTGAATATCCTCAAGCAACGTGTTGTGGTAGCTACGTCAAGAGCGTAAGGAGCACAATTACTTAAGAAAACATGAACCCATTAAGTTGAATGCTAATACGGGAGAATTTTACTGTGGAACGGGTGAGACGGGTGCGACAGACGCTCCAGGATGCTGTCCTTCAAGTAAGATTGAGATAAGATCAAAATCTCAGAAACTTATCTGACAGACAGCACGAACTATTGGTCGGACTGGACCGAGTGGACCGATACGTGTGTTACTCTTGGAGGACGTACGAGATCTCGAGTGTGCAACGGATTGGACAAGGGATGTCCTTGCGAGTACGGTCATAGCAACTGTAAAACAATGCAGCTCGTAAGAGATGTAGTCGATCACACCTAGACCTTATTATACATCCATACAAATGCCACTAACCAACATGTGTGAATTGACAGCGGTGACTCAACGCAATCGGACTCGACAACGTGTTGTTGTCCAACAGGAGGTGTGTGGAGTGAGTGGGCTCCTTCATCAGGAAGCTGTGCGACTACTTGCGGGTAAACACTTCTCTTGATATAATGACGGCGAGTACCTTCAGGGCAGCTACAACGACCACTCTCACACGGACTTGCTCATCGGCTGCCTTCAATTGCCCGTGCACGTATGTCCCCACGGGACTACGGAGAATAACTGACCTTCAGAGGCGACTCCACAACTACTGGATATTGTGGTGTAACACCATGCACAACTGGAACTCAGTGTGCTACGGGAACTTCGCTCCATACGAATATGAACACGGGAGAGCAGTTCTGTGGAACTGCCGATGTGCCACTATCCAGCTGTTGTGCAGCGAGTAAGTCAACGGTTACTGTCAAATGCATAGCGATACATAGCCCCCGGCACGTGGAGCGACTGGACCGAATGGGTTGGAGCATGTAATACAGCCACTTGTGGAAAGTGCGATACGCACACGAGAACGAGAACGTGCACAACCAACAACGGGTGCTACTGCGAGTACGTCGCTTTCTTCCCTTCGTACTATGTCACTTTAGACAGGGAAAGAGCTCATACTAAGCAGTTTCCTCGCCATCTATCATTTCAAGTTACGATCTTACAGCGGCGACGCGTCTCAAAGCGAAGGCTGTGGCAACGATTCTCTTTGCGCGTTCCCCCACCGGACATGTTGCGCGCCTTACGTCAAGTCGCTCAACTCCACCAACTTTATGTGTGCTTAGACGCACTTCCATTCCCCTCGCCGATGTTCTCTTATCTCTAGTGTCTTCGAAACACTAGCCATCACAAAAAACAATCATTGTACATATACGAGAACCCCGTGTGATTGTCTGCAGAAATGGTTTCCATAAAGTCACTTTGGCATCCTAGCATTTGAACTCGGTTAAGGAATCTAAAGCAGAAAAGATAACAGAGGGTAGGGAGAGAGTGAGCCAAGTGTGAGAGTGGAGTGGAAGGATAGAACGTTGATAGGGAGAGACGAGAGGTGTTGAGAGAGTGAGGAACTGGTGAGAGTAGAGGAACGGAGAGAGAGAGTAAGTAATGTTGGTGTGGGGTAGACCCCGTGTGTAGGAATAACTGCGTATGATTCATTCCCTCCCAACGATCTAGAGTTCTCTTTCGGATGCTTTTTACGGTTATATTTCACTTTTCGACCTTCGTACTCTGGTATTTATGGAAGCGTGAGACATAACCGAGAAAGAGGAACCCTACTACGATCCTTGCCCTTCAATATCATCGAACTCTTGCCTCTCTATAACTCCTGGCCTTCTTCATCCATCTTCAATCCGACAGCTGTTTCATTCCACTTACCCTTCTTCCCCGTTCCTCCATTCTTCCTTTGGCTATCGATCGAATTTCATTCTTCTGTATCCTATTCACCCGCAATTGTCCATTATTCAAAAATTCCAAAGCATTCAGTTTCACCAGCAATAACGGAATAATCATACAGATGGCGCATTCCCTTCATGTCGTGCTCGTCTTTATGCTATCGCTGAACATCGTTTGTAAGTGAATAAGGAAGTGATTGAGCGTTAAAAGATAACTCAGTGGGGGCGAAGTTTTGCTACTCTGGACGAGGTCAGGTTGCACCATCAAAACAGTGTGGAAATGGAAACGACAGCGACAAGTATATCTGCCAGACATTCAAGTGTGAAGGAGGACGATGTGAGAACTCTTCGCTTCCTTCATTAAAGTTTTGCATAACTTGGACTTAGATGCTGATTCTGAAATAACTTTCATTTCATTACTAACCTTGCAATTCACATTTTGTTTAGAGGAACTTTCGTTCTAGAGTAGGAAACTGTGCATCTACATCTTAGATAGATAGAAAATATATTATGCAAGCCTACATCATGCCAGTTGTCAATCCAAGTCCATTCATTACTCAGCGGGAGTGACCGTGTGAAGTGTAATTGAAAGGGAGTATTCAGCGCCCTTCACTCTACGTACATGTGCTTCGAAGAACATGAACTGTCTGGCTGGACCAGCTATTTGCAAATATTCAGGAGTCAGTCTTTGATCTACTGTATTTAGCCTATTCTTCTAGCAGGAAACCTCAAATTCTAGGACTATTTCTATTTATCCCTTTATTCACAAATGATTAGCTTGGAATTCTCGGAATATTAGTAACGTACCTGCTCGTGAGTCAAACAATTGAAAAAGGCGTTTTAGGGAACAGGATCCTGCGGCCGCTGTGACAACAACAACTGTAATGCGCTTTAAGGTACATTTAAATTTAATAATTCATTTAAATTAATTTTAGACTTAAGCATACGTCTAGACTAAGCCTGCCAACCTCGTAATTGCATTCAATTTTGATTTAATCCCAGTATACCTCTTTGTTTTGTGTTTCAAAGTATGCTGACGTATAGCAAGATAGAACATGGAGAAAGAGGAAGAAGATGCAAGCACTCGCTTTCTCTTGTCACCTCGTTTTGACCATGTCCGTAAATACGACGAAATGTGCAGTAGTGAGGGTGGAGGGAGGGACGAGAAGAGAGAGGAAAGATTCGCCTTCAGCCCCTACAGCATTTCCGTGTGGGAAAAGCGACCGGATCAAGACGACGCCTCCGCCGATTTCACTTACTTTCCTCCTTCGAATTATGCTAATTCGTTCCCGTGACGTCTGTTCATGACAAATCACAGCCGATTCGTGTTCTTACTTTTCCGTTTCCCTCTAAAGTCCAAAGTTTTATATACTTCTGCGCCGATACACTTGCTTAAACTAGGCCCTACATTAATGGGTAAACAAAGAAAATACGGCATAAAAGAGTGAACACATACGAGTTATTCTTGTCGTTTTGGCTTTTGTTCAGAATTGAAGCCGAAAAGGTCTGTTGACGAGGCTCGTGTATATTGTGATGACAGTTAGTCTCGAGTCTTAGCGTATTCTTCCTCTTCCCCGACTCCACTCCTACTCTTACTCCTCTTCCCACTACCTTCCAGTCTCGATCTAATGACCCGTGAACACATTTCTATGTTTCTCCGCTCTTTTCCTTCGGGCAACCTTCGATAAACTTCCCCTTTCCTACGGGGATAGACTTATATTGAGAACAGGTCACCAACTAAGTATTCGCTTTTCTTCCCCGTTCATTCAACTACTGCATACAAATAGCCCGCGTTTCTTTCCTTCGGTTACTAATTATTAATACTGTGCAGTCTTGTCAATAACGCCAGCTATAGAGAATCAGGGAATTTTACGCTTGAACTTTAATATCCTCAATGCATTGTGTGATGGTCTAAGCATGCAATGCTGAGCAAAACAACTGCTGACAGTTTGCTGTGAGACTCTACCTAGAGGATGGATGAGTCTGCGTTTGATCCTCTCCAATTCACGTAGACTTCTCCCTCTTCGCTCTTCTTCGCATTCTACTCCCCGCTCTTCTCCAAATGTACACAATTGTCGCTCACTCCTTCTCCAGAGGCTTAGCCGGGTCGCAGCCCAATTATTAATAAATTCAGTCCTTCACTCAAGTGTTTATGCGCTGGATAGAATATACGGTACAGATTGAAAAGGAATAGAGATATGTTACTATTGTAAGAAGAATATTGTAAGAAACGCATATGTTACTATTTTGAATACTCGATGGTCCCCTTAAAACATGAGCAACAACCCGTGTACAAAGATCAGATGTTAAAGTAAAGCTCTAGGAGGCAATGTTAGATAGTGACTTCAGTCGACATAGACGTGTATGTATGCATCTTTTAGCTGGTATGAATAGATGGAATGTAGCCGGAGAGAAGAAGAGACGACTGCAACTGCATAAAGAGAGGGAAGCGCGAATTATCAAAGGCTACCCTCTGGACCCGTAAACTTCCTGTGAGTAAAGTCGTCATTATAAGAGACATCAGCTCTCCCTCGCTCTACCCACAAATCTTATTGCAAATGCCTTTAGAATTTTGCTTCCCCTAACTGTAAGCAATATCTAAGTACTTGTGATAAAAAATCTGAAATATTAGCAGTCCACAAAGCTGTGGGTTAATGCATGTTGTCGACGTAATCGCCTGTTTCGATTGTGCTATGTACTTGTTGTTACCTAGTGTCAGTAACCTCATTTGAGTGCAGGAGTACCGACTGCTAAGAGATCATCCCCGTCAGTCATTTCTCCTCCTCCTCCCCTATTCTCTCCCCTGGCCCTTCATTCCTCGCATCCTCCATAGTCAGTCCTTCTTAGCTCCACCTCCTTCTCATGTCCCTTCCACTTCATTCTCCTCTTTGGATTCGTGTTTTCTATTCTGATCACACTTTTCAATCTCATCCTATCATAGCAGAGAATGATGGATGGGGAGATGACTGATGCATGTCACTTTACTCCTTTCCTCCCTCCTTTCCCTCGCCTTCCCTCCTCATCCCTCTCCGTAGTCCTTCTGCTATGTCTTCACCTCATGTCCTCGCATGACTATACTCTATTGACGATCTATGTATATTAGCGATGATGTAATGTCTTCACCGTCCGCTCCCGAAGTGCATATATTTATATTTCTCAACCTATTCCATAATACACGCCATAATCTTTGTCTGTCCACCGGCTTTGCAACATAACCCAAGCTTAGCAGTGGCGTCGTTATCTTGTTAGCGGTTCCTCTCTTTCCACCATCTTGTGTTCTGGTTCTAACAAGATCTTCGAAAATTCTCCAATCCCTTGCCTTATTCTCTTTTCTCTGTCCAACTAACCGTATATCCTCCCACATTGTTCGCCTCGCCTCCTCTAATGTTTCTCTATCCTCCAGTTGCAACTTCTTTCTTCTAAAATACTATCCTATAGCTTAGTTTACGACTTTTCAGAAAATGGTTACAAAATTAGAATATACTTTTAGGACTTCAAACGAACTCCTTAATCTTTATGTGCTTCTGCTAATGAACTTCTAGCCTAAACTAGAAACGTTTTTCCCTAATATTCGTGCTTAAAATAGCATTTCCTTCAGAACACCTCAGATCTTTAGTATTGCTCACGTCCCCTGAGATTTCATCCTCCCACCCGATTTGTCTGGCAACGTGGTGGCATAATGACCGATAGACTGGATATCTGATGAGATTGGAATGACGGGAGGCGCAAGCGCTGAATGCAGAGTGAGGGTGGAATCAAAGGCAAGAGGAGGAAGGAGAAGAATAGAGAGGTGTCGTCGGGCTTAATGCAAGGAATACAATAGCGCAGAGTCGTCATATCTTGCTTCGTTTCCTGACTAATGCAGGTTACATTGCCATTATATATTCTATCTTTAAATTTAGGATGTGCTAATCGCCGAACTAGAGTGCTATTCCAGCTCTACCCATCATAGGGAAGCTGTGGAGTGTTCGTCCGTCGTGTCCAATTCCCAGCTGAAACTCTATCTGATCGCTTACACACGAAATGAACCCGCAACGGCCGCTTGTGAACTGACTCCCCTGACTCCTTCCACTATCTCTGCTCTCTAACCCTTCACTTCCCTTCGAACAGTTCATTATCAAACCCAGTTCATTTAAAATTCCATTCCTTAAAATTACTATTATTCTCTCACGAACTAAGACGCCCCGTAATAGACGTCTTTGTGGTTAATCCCCATTCGATTGTTTAGATTTGTCGGGAATGAATTATAGAAGAGCAGTCCACGAAAGACTCTAAACGGTGAAAACCAGTGGCGGAGAGTCAAAATAAAAGACTGGACGGCGATTTGTGCAGCGGGCGCGTACACTTCGTTAGCTACATCTCCTTTCACTCGTATCCAAATCCTCTTACGCATCGCTCTAGACTCAGAGCCGCTATATTATCCTCGTCATCTTTGCTCTTTACACCACGGCTTCTGTAGCAACGAGAATAAGTCATGTTCTTGCTCCGTCTCTTCTTTCTAGTCAGGTCACCTTAAATTCTTCGCCTCTTCACTTCCCTTTCCTTCTTCCTCATCTTTATCGAACTCAAACAAAGATTTGCCTTCGAGAAAGCTGTAAACCCATTGATCAAATAACAAATTCTCATATCTCGTCATATTTCTTTATAAGTTGAATTCTATTTTATGCTCATCTTATTTGCTAATAGCTCTTTGTTCGCAGGCAAATGTATTTCGCGCTACATTAACCACCAGATAACCATGCTATAAACTCATAAATAATGTATGTTATTATTCCGTTTTTTTTTCAGTCTTGCGATGCCCTCGTAGTTCCTCTCTATGGTCTTTACCTTTATCCTCACCTTCAGTGTGTCCCTCGCTCTCTCCGTAGAAAATGGTAAAACAACTCCACCACGAGTTTTCTATTTACAAGGAGCGACCTAGAAAGGATAAACTATCCTACCCAATACCCTTAGTTATAGTTTATATTTTGAACTTCTAATAAACAAGCTTTTATGGACGTTTATCAGAGAGATACAAGATATAAGATATAAGATATAAGATGAGATATAAGATATAAAATGTACTAGATGTAACTTTCTTATTATCAGTTGATAAAGAAAAAAATAAGCCTCAAAGTGAAAGTCAAGACTGGCGAAGCGAAAAATAATACGTTTGTTGTCATATCAGGAGTGGAATGCGGAGGGAGAGGCATTTACTGTGATCTTCGGTCTCAGTATTGCAAGAAGCTCGAGAGTGGGAGGTAAGTGTCATTAACAAAATGTATTCATTGCCTGATACGAACGGGATAGAGTTGAGGTGAGATGAACATAATCATAGTAATGATAATTGCAGCTTGAGTTGTGAATGTCGTGAAGGATTCGTTGAAGCATCGAATGGCAGCTGCATCGGTCAGTTGGTTTATTTCTTTAGCGAATATTCTGTTCACTTCCTCATAAGAGTAGATCATCCTTAGGAGTGTAAACATCGTAGACTACTAAGAAGCGAGAGACAATGTGCCACAAGCAAGAGCTTCCTTTTTAGTGACTCGTTCTTCACTTTCGTCTCCTGAGCCTACTGAATTTTGCATCCTTGGACAAGCTGAGAAAACAGCAACGAGAATTCTGACCGAGCTACTCTCCAAATATGACAAGAATCTCGTTCCTAAAATGAAGGTGAATTCGATCGATATTAATTACAGTCACAGTTGTCGATTTAAGGGTGTTGATGTCGATGTTGAGCTTCTTGTACAGAAGGTTTCCGAGATAACAGAATTGACTGGATCAAGTACAATGCATATACTATTCTCACAGATCTGGCACGACCCTGGATTATCCTTTGAGGTATTAACATTCATATTTGAACATATCGGTAACCTCGGTTAAGCATGAAGAGGGTGCTCATTGCCTGACAAATCTATCTCTATCCCATTGGATGGTAGACTCTATATGGCTACCTAATGTGTGTATAGTCAACTCGAAGGTAAGTCTCAACAAAACTACTTGTCAATTCTTGTTGTTTTCCACTTGGACACACTCCTGCTTTTGTCTTAAGAAATGTGTGAACGTCTTTCAAGTCGTTGCCTTCCTTCAATGAAAGTCTCGTGATTCAGGGCTCGAAGGTCCATCAGTCACCAACTCCCAATATTTTCCTTGCCATATTTCCGAATGGCACAGTTTGGATGAACTATCGGTAAATTCCTTCCTCCCTTAATAACAATTAAAAAGTTAATAACTAAAAATCAAACTCGAAAATGGGCAAATCATAATTTATCTTAGGATCGTTGTCGAATCTCCATGTGAAATGGACTTCTCATTTTTCCCGATGGACAGAGTGATGTGCAGTGTTATTTTTGAGAGTTATTCTTTCAACGTTGGAAAAGTAAGTTGAACTTTTCGTATGTATAGTATGTATAGCATGCAAGCCATAACATACTATATAGTACATAACATACCTACTTAAACATAGAACATGACAGAGCGAATAAAGTAAGTGTGATGTTCGTGGAAGGGAAACACTTAAATATCGCGTTGAGGTTCGGTTACACTGGAAGCGAATGGGAACTCCAGTCGAGTTTATCGATGAAGTGCGGTTACCCGACTTTCACATGACTTCGCATGTCTATCAAAAGATGACCTATGAATACCCTGCGGGTACCTGGGACCAGGTTAGTGGTATCCATCTCTTCACCAATTCCTTTGCCTCTCACACTTTTCCCTCCACTTCCCTGTGGACTGCGTAGAGTCGGCAGAAATGAGTGACATGAAAGTGAGGTGTTGATGACATTGAAGATGGAAGGGATCGTGGGGGAGCACTCATCTATTACTATTTGTGCACCATATATCACTGCTATAAACCGAACTTACAAAAGATCATTTCAGCTCAATATAAAGTTATTCTTTCGACGTTCTTACGGGTTCTACATATTACAAGTAAGTTCTAATCTAGCAACACTTCGTAATCAAAGTTGAGATCTACCTCCCTACATATTGCATGGTCCTCATATCTTGGATATCCTTCTGGCTCGATCGAAAGTGCCTTCCAGCCAGGTTGACTGCCTTCTCTTACGTAGTTATCGTATTGTAGAATGGCAGAGAATGTTGTAATCTCTAGAGTAACTCTTGGTATATCATCTCTCATGGCGCTAACTCTTCAATACTCGAATGTGGCCAAGAGTCTTCCAAAGGTGAATCATTCCTTATAACTCGTCTACTTCTTGTCCTTCCTCAATCTATTCCCTGTTGCAATCATGTGTCTTAAATTGGAAACCACGGGTGGAAGGAAAGAGGAAGGGGACAAGAAACCGATTTGGACCAAAACAAGATTGTCGGGGAAATAAGACCTTAGAGTGTTGTTCCAACCAAGTTCCAAAGGATCGAATATTTTTGTATTAAAATACATTTCCGCAACTATAGCAGACTTGAGGTGTCGTACGTCAAAGGACTCGATCTATTTATGTTCGGGTGCATGGGCTACATCTTCCTATCAATTGTTGAACTGGCTTGCGTAGGAAGTCTGGAAATGCGACGACTTAAAGAAGTAAGGAAAGTTGAGTATGAGGAAGGGGAGTGATAGGGAAGTACAGTAAACAGAAGAACGAGATGACAAGTCATGGGTTGATTGACGTGCTACCGAAAAACAGAAGGATACATACCGATAGACTTGTCGAACACGACGAATGACAGAGATAGAATTACTCGTGTTATTCACCTCAGCCTAGTCATACTCATAATAACCTTTCCAACTTGATCATAGATCAAATAGCGACGTTCGTTGAAGTTCAATCTGCCTTGATTCTTTCATGAAAAAGGGGAAAAAATTCACAATAATAAGCTCAAAATCCAGAATAATTTGACACTGAACCATAGATTTTTCGGCTAAAGTGCCTTGATTCTCAAATTTTTCACGATAAAAGTGCCTTGGTTACGTCGGTTCCGACGTATTATGTGATGCGTGAACTTGCTAGAAGAAATTATGCACTTCAGCAAAGAGAAGGAGATCAGTATATGTCGGATGAAGACTTGCACGGGAAGAAGAACATATTCCAGCGGACATTCTCTTCCAAGTTCAAGGTATTGACTCAATATTGAATGGAGGAAGCAATATTCCCCGTTAAGCGTCGAACAGCTCATCTCTCCTCACCCACAACAGTGCCAGACAGTCCTTCCGCTACCAGTGACTGGCAGAGGTCCATATGGGCTGATAAGACGTATATCGAATGTCCCCAACCAAGACCAGGAGACGATGGAAACAACATGGAAGCTGAGAAGGAACAGAATAATCAGGTAGACGAGAAGACAAATTAGAGTAGCCACCATCGAAATGAATTGAAAGTTGGAGTGAAGTGATGTAGAATCAGATGTTGCTATTCGTGCGAAAAGGATCAAGGAAGAAGAAGAAACGTGTGCCGACACTCTTCAAGAGATGGAGCGGCGAAGACATGGACAAGTATGTTAGACACTTCAACCCCAGTAACATACGCATTATTCGTAACAAATGTTTATTCTTATGAATTCTGAACTAATTGCAGGTTCTGCCAAAAGCTTTTCCCATTGTCCTTCACGTTCGTCAACCTTATCTACTGGATGTACTACACAGCAAAAGCCAAAGACTAACCAACGCTCCTCATCCCTTGCTCCGCATTCCATTGTTCTTTCCCCGTTCTTTCATTCCTCAGGATCAGGGCACTCCAAACTGCTCTCGTTATTCGCTTTCTCTGTGATATATTATATTTGTATAATCTAATGAAAAAGAATACACGTGTCTGCACATAACTCCTTCATGCTAACCAACAGGTCTAACAATAAAGTGTAAAAAGAAATTTTGTCGGACATTCAAAAGATCATCGAAGCATTTTGAACACAAATCAAAGCTATCCGTCAGTACGCGTATCGTCATAATAATCTAAGGTAAATATACGTTACTCCTCTGAGTCTTCCTCGATGATTCTGTCTTTGTTCTTATCTTCTCTCTGTTGCTTTCCTTTCATCTTTAAATGAGATGGAAGAGAAATAGCAGGAGCTGATTGTCTGAATAGAAACCCTGATATGAAGTTGAAAACGTAATTTGGCATTCATCCTAGTTTCCAAGGCGATCCAACCAGGCACGTTGATTCCTTTACCTTCTGCTAGTTGAAACGGGTGGTCGAGTGGTAACTGCGTCAGAAGAGGTCCCACCAAGATTGAGGGGAACTGACGGGACACACATAGAACCTGATCGTCCCCGAGGAGTTGGGATTGTTGTTGTAGGAATCAGTTCCTGCATATGATTTATCAGTTTATTTGGTCAGGCGATAATTTTCTCTCCATAGGAATAGAATAGACGAACCGCTCCACAAGTAATGTTCAAAGAATGACGACGAGTATTCATTCGTTGAGATGCGGAATCAGGAGGTGGGGATGAAGGATCGTCAACAACGCTTCCACGACGATCCTATACAAGTTAGATGAAGAGTTGACAAGACGACGATACCTTCTTAATCTCCGGTGCCTTCTTCATCGCAGCGACATCTCCGAATAGCGATAGGAATCCCTTCGACATTCCGACTCTCGATAGAATGAGTTTCTGCTTCCTCTCTTACTATTATTCTCTGAATGCAATCACGACAATCCCTCCCTCACTCCCTCCTTCCCTCTCTTCTCCACCCCCTTCTCTCCCTGAATGGTTTGCAATGACTCATTGCCGTCCTCCTTCACTTTCCTCACCATTATACTATTCCAACAAGCCATAGCCTCCCGTCAATGTTTCCTCTTCTCCTTCTGCTTCTCCTTCCTTCAATAATTAACTCCTGTTGTACTCCTTCTTGCTGCTGTGCTCATTGCAGTGTCTGCAACCTTCCTGACTCCGCCCAGTAAGCTAACCCAGTAAGGCATATCTACTGAATGTTTCAGCCAACAATATATGAAACTTGCTTCAGAAAACAGACTAATAACAACTGCGATTGGGTAATGGCCTATTTCAGATGCACAAGATCGTCATGCACAATATATGGATCTACATGCTCACCTGGACTACCATGGGGAAGTAAGTAAATAGTGTGATGAAGCATTTTACTTTGCAACTATCCGGAAAAGAAGCCTTTAACAGCAGGCCAGATTCCCCAACGTCCTCCTATTTCCCCAATCGACCCCAATGTGCTTCCGATGCCTCCTCCTTCGACTCCCCCTAATGATATCAGTTGCTCATCATGTCAGACAGGTGAGCAATGAACAGTCGAAGATTTGTAAAGCTATATTGAGCTACGGGACGCGACATTGTTTAAACTTTTACAGCGACACCTCGAACACCAGCCTGCCGGAAATGTCCCAATGGTCCCTCTACATACTACAACACAGAAAGGTTTATTACTCTACGTTGTTTTAGATTTCCTTACCCTATAATATTTATTATGTTTGTAACTCTAAATTCGAGGCTGAGACTTGCATTAAAGACCTCGAAGCGATGCTGAGCCCTGTTATGGCTTCGACTTCTGTTTACTCGGTGAGTCTTATCTTTTGTTTGTTGTGACCTTTCTTCTGCAGGTTTGCCGGGATGGCTCGTAATCTTGCTTGGAATAATTATTATCTGTCTTATCATATTCTTCTTGATCTCCTGTGTTACTTGCCTCCTTCAACTATTTGCAATGTAATATTGTTGGCATAGTATCTATGATGTTGTTATGATAGGTTTTTTTTCATATTTAAGTTCATATGATTGCATATTTCATTTTGCAATTTGCGTTACTATTTATGCCTTTCCTTCAGTCAGCAATAACATCTCGTATATGAATCTCCTGAAATCCTTCTCCTCTCGATCCGTCTTTCACTTAGTTTGCACATAAAGGTTTATGAGACAACCATAATCGGCAACAGATATAAAACCAGTAACAACATGAGAGCGAGATCAATGAAAAAGAGCTTCTGTTCGAACAGGATCAGCCTTCCTTCGTCTCAAACCTTCTCTTTACCACTTTCATTTTCGTCCTTGCCTTCAAACCTTCCATCACTCCTTCGTCCCCTTTTGCAAGCAAGGTAATGTCTCGAGCCGTACAGATACTTCTTAAATTAGTATCTTTTTGCACATTTGTACAAATTTTAAAGGTCGATTATTTGTACTAGATAGCTTTTCGTCCTATTATGTTCTGCGCAACCTAAAAGCAAAAAGGAAAGAAGGGAAGAAAATAAATAAAAAGATCAAGCAGGAATCCAAAGGAACAAAATAATATAATTTATTAGAAGAGGAGGAATTTTTAAAAGGCTTTGATTATTCCATCGCTCATCGATCTCCGATGAAGGATAGAAACACCTTAGACACACCGAAGATTGTGCGAAATAGCACGTCCTTCGAAGAGAAGATAGAGACGGACCAAATAGTCGCACTTGGGAAATGTGCGAAGAAAATGTAGGAATACGCGAGAAGAAGAACGATCCGCGTAGATATTGCACATACAGAAAGACATCAAATATGATTGCGCGAAAGTACAGTCAGTTAAACGAGATAATTGGACAAGAGCGTTTCATCGAAATAGGTATAGTCATACAAACAAATGTTTTTGTCGTTAACACTATTTAGGCCAATATCCCAGGAATACAACTAACCTTTCTCGGAACAATCCTCCCCTCTTCCATCAACTTCCTCCTCGCTTCTCGTCTCTTCATTATCCGATGGTATTGTTTCGAGTTCACGTATACTGTATCGCTTGTCGGTCTGTACAGTATACCCTTTCAGCTATTCCCTCCCCCACCACTTACTCTTCGCTGGCTACTGTATCGTATACGTGATATTCGGCGGTTGCGCTTGGCTGAAGGGCATATTCCTCCTTGAACGAGTACATCTGTAATTATTAAAGAATAATTCAATAATTAAATGTATGAAGATAAATCAAGTAAAATTTCAGCAAAGTAAAATTTCACTCTAAAGAAAATGCGTTAATACCTGTTCGTGTGAATCGATACTGTGTTCCAATACAGAACTAGCCTCATCCCGGATACAGTATCCCAGAGAAGGTAGATCAAGAGGAGATACATATTCGAATGTACACGGCACAATGAGGCTGTCTCCCTCGTTGATAGCTAAGTGATCCCATTGGAAATCAGTGACTGGAAGATGAGCGACCAACACATGATCCTGAAAGAGGACACGGTTACAACTTGAGAGATCAAAGATCAACTCTAAGATACCCACTTTACTGGATTCGTGTCCGCTACTAATCAGTACGACATCGTCATCGTTGGTATCTGAATACAAGAATATAATCATGATGTCTGGTGAGTATACAGTACCTTATTGTTAGAGATCTTTTAATTATACACTCTTCTATCTCTCCATCTACCCTCGCTCAATAGAGAAGATATTCTCATCGACTACCTTTCTCCTCTC
The DNA here is from genome assembly GCA_900490955.1 of Micoletzkya japonica. Lineage (NCBI taxonomy): Eukaryota > Metazoa > Nematoda > Chromadorea > Rhabditida > Diplogasteridae > Micoletzkya > Micoletzkya japonica. The sequence goes on along the minus strand of LS948353.1, from coordinate 495,919 downwards.
GTTTCTTCCATCTTTCACAATGAAGCAACCTCTCCCCATTTATTTTAATGGTTTAAAACTTTAAACTTTAAAGAAAAAAGTTTAAAAACTCACTATTTTCCTGCTCCTCCTCAGCTTCATATTCTTGACCATCCATCAAAAATATGTCCCTTCCGTTCTCCATCTACAGTATCCTTATCACCTCCAACCTTTCCTTCATTACAATAACCTGATCAGGAATTTGAACCAAGCAACGGACTCGAGAGAACTATCAAAATCTTTATCGACGCATCAAAACTACAGTAACCCTATATTCCGTAATTCGTTTTTCTTCTCCTCTCGGCCTCAGCCCTCCAAACCGTAAACTGTGTTTCCGTCGTAAACTGAGCTGATTCAGGGAATACAGGGAACGAATCCAACATCAGACCTCAACTTTGTGAATTACCATAATCTCCGCAATATCAGTATCGGATAGAAATAGATCTACTGTGAAATAGAATAGTTCCTTTGCCTACCGTTTCTCATTCGCCTGAAGGTGAAGGCAACTGCATCGTGCATTGCCTTCAGGGCATGCACAGACCGACATACGGACAGACGGGAATACGGGTCGAAGAGGGAAGCACGTTCACGAACAAGAGGAGCGGTTCTCCTGAGAATAAGGGGTCAGTAACGGACTATCTTCCATGGATAACACCCATCATTAGAAAACTGCATCTCTATTCCAAGATCAGGTATACTGTAGATTAAATGAGATGTAATCAGCACTAACTTCCTTGTTACTCCTCTATCGATGTAGATACTTGTATCCATAAACGAAACCCTCGAGTAGTAATCAATAAATCGTACAATCAACTCAGCTGTACTCATCTCATTGCGAGATTTCCACTCTGCAACAAATGTTTCCCTCTCTTTTTGGCTTATACTACTCACGTTTATTCATGCAATGAAATTCATTCCTAGCTTATTGTCACACCTTCCTTGCTCTTTGTGCGAACCTTTCAATTCCTTTGAGGGTGGAGATTGGATGTGAGACAGAACATCTTCAACAGGAAGATTGGGACCGACGAGATGGGGATGGGTGTGTGAGAGTACGGGGAGTACTGTACTTGGACCGAGCGACTGCAAGAGATGGACACTCAACCATACCACGAGAATACAATCTCAGAATAATTAAGAATGATAACCCAGTTTGCTAGCTCTGTTCATAACAGCAATCCATCAATTCAATCAATTAGTTGCTCACCTCGTCTGATTGCAGAAAGTGTATGGCAAGTAGAAGAAGATGGTAGGATGAGAGTAGTCCTTCCTTGCTATTCTTCACTCCAAGAGACCCACTCCACACTCGCAACCACGTGAGCAATCGACCGAGACGTTCGTCACACTACAAACTATTCCTTTCCTTGAGCTCGTCCATTCTAACGATAAAGGACATTTACTACGGTACTATCACAACAAACACACGTGCATGCGTTCTTGCTTTTATAGGTACAACAAGATGGGGGGTTTCATTCTTCTAACCTGCGCATAGCTGCGAATGAGATTGGTGTTTCGAATGGCATGAAAGCTCTCATCGGGCACAGAGATGTCAATGGAAGAACCATCGACTAACCTAAATAGAGAAGATATTGCATGGGAACACGTATACTCACCTGCAATTCAACAACGGCACTCGTAGTTCGGGAAAAATGAAGCAGCATTCCACATTCGGCTCCTAGAGTATCCCTCGTACACCTAATACCCTATCGCTAACTGACATACCGTCTGATCCTTCTTCGAATACGCATGGACTACAGCAGCTCGCAATGCCGACATCATTTCACTGAAAGCTGGCAATGAGCTACAGTAATCCAACCGTACCACGTACCGTTTAAGCCCTTCGTTCGAATAGAAGACGTTAATGAAGTCTCTTCTCTCTTCTGTATTCAATGGAAACATCACCAAATCCACATCAGAAAGTGAAGCAGCTAGGCCTGTGTAATTACAACTCGCTAACTCAACTATCCTATTTTCAGGATCATTCTCCAGCATATACCGTAACCTTCTTACAGTACCTGTCACAGACGAACCAACAACAACAAAGCGACATCGAGGACTGAGAACTTCTTGTTGTAAACGGGGAAGATCGAGGATGAGGGGAGACTGAATGAGGGATTACTGTAGGATGGTCTTCTGTGGGGCAGTCTGTCCATAGTGTTCGTAATTTTATAGACAAAAGATTTCCTTCAACTAATTTAGTTTGCACACACTTCCTACTGCTTCACCCTCTTGTCAACCGTAGGAATAATGGCAACTGACGGAACATTTCCCTCAACCATAAGTATCTCTCATCAATACCCACCACCCGACTCGTGTCTTCCTTCCTCTTATCATCTGCCTCGATAACCTTCCTTTCCAATTCAACCAATGCCTTCGGATAAGAAGAAAGGACACTCTCTAGGAATGACCGACGCACACCTCAAATATGGCCATTTACAGTACCCTCGTATATCTCGATACCGTAATCCTACCGAGTAATGATACCGTCTGCGGAATATGAATACCGTAACCACTACCGTACCCTTGGATGTAGATGGTTCATTGATCGCTGATCCAGCAGTACGAGCTACCGAACGGAGACATCGATACACACGCATACTGTAGCCATGATTAGACTATGTACTGTAAGTCAGCATGAGAGGTAGGAAACGGAAAAGAACCGTAACACGAACCATGAAAGAATTATGTCATACTATTTACACATCTTAAAAGAACAAAACAAAACAAAACAACCAGAAGAAAAATTGACTATCATGAGAGAAGAATGTTGCACTTATTGGTGTCAATAGCCTGCTTCAATCGTTCGAAGACCTTAAAGAGATACGGTATGCTCTACAGTAGTCCTCGAAGCAGCTACAGTATACCTTATTCATAATCGCCGCTCCATTCCTCACGAAGCACACACCTCGATTTTGATCGTGAAACGGTTCGATAAGCAGAAGATCGTTCGTTTTTCTTAGTAAATCACTGATAGGGATGGAAAAAAGATATTATTAGCATATAGTTTTATAAGATGATAACGTAGTTAATCTAACAGTAAGCATCGCTACCAATGCCTTACCTTTCCTCCATCTTCACTTCTCCTATATGCAAAGCGAGTTGCGTGAAGTCAATGGAAGAGAAGAAGTCGATAAGATCGAGAGCGAGTTCAGCAGGGGTATCGAAGGGACACGAAGATGAAAAGGATGGGAAGGGGGGCTGCAAGCGAAGGGCACGTAAAATTGACGAAAATGTTCTGCCAGTAAACTCATTCCTGCTTTGTCCGGTCTCTCCTCATACCGCATCGCTCTCTCGTCGGAAATAGGAATGACGGAACTTTTTACTAAACCATACTATCGAATACTAGAAAGGCTTGCATGCATTTGAGCTTAGTAACTCATCTGAAGATTGCCAATCTGACCCACCTCAGCATCAATGTCAATATCATTCGCTAGATCAGTCCACGGTCGATCGGACCGAAGAATGGAATGGAGATCATGCATGAGATGGGGAAGAACTCCCCGAGACTGGAAATGGAGAAGAGGGGATGAAAGGGGGGGGGGATAAAGGGGAATAGGGGGGTACTGTACGTACCTGCGCGTAGTAGATAACCAGCATGTATACGTGAAAGGCAGTGAAGAGTCCGTTGAATCCCCCGAAGACCCCCAGGGCATTCAAACGACTGCGTAGCCACAGGGCAACTAGAGGGAGGCGACGATCCAACTGAATACTTTCACTTTGAATCCTTCCATGCGTATGAGTACCAATTATCTATTGAGTATAGAGAAATTACACATTACATCTCAGAGTATCTCAGAGCTAATCTCACAAACTACGAAGTACAATAATCCTCAATAAACCCACCAAGAACGCAGTCCGTACAAAGTATGTCGATCGTACAGTATCCGCAGAACTAAACTGAATATCGAAGTCGACACCAGATCTAGTGGTTCCTGAATTCGATCGATGTTCCCCTTACGAAGAGAATTCAAACCTTTAATAATCGGTACTTTCGCATTTGCAATGACTTGAATATCCTTCGTCATCCACGGTCGATTGCCTATCATTGCAGCCAGTTTATGCATACGACTACTGAAGAAAAGGCAACTGTCCATGGATAACATGTCCATGTCCTTGTCCATGGATAACCTACAGTCGATAGGACCGGTTGCGGGACAGCCGTTGTATTAAAGAGTTCATCATCGACTCATCGGAAGCACTTGGAATGAAGACGACGTCGAGATCAGAAGTAGAAGAGGACGAATGGGCAGCGTAACTGCCTCAATTAGTGCAGCTGCCACCAGTCGACCTAGTCCACTAGTGTATTCCTATTCACTACACTATGCACACTAAATATCGCTTGATTAGGCGTACACGACCGTTTAAAAGTGTGAACAAAGCATATAAAATGCACAGTAAGTAGCGAACCGCGACGCATGGAAAAATGAAATTCCAAGCCATTTGCACATCAAAACTGACTACGGTATCCATAGATGGGCACAGTTGCAGGCACCGTGACTGGGTAGCTTACTGCAGAACTTTTGCAAGTCTTGGCTAAACTGCTGCAGAAAAATACTTCCACCAGATTTCTTGCACGACGTTACCAGTCCGCGTTCCGAAATTGCGAATGTCTCTGCGTCTCTTCAATTTCCATGCTCTCTCGTCTCCACTCCCTCAATTTGCATATGAATCCATTCTACGCAGCACAACGTTGTGTTCTTGAACGTTATGTAAGGGAGGGCCACTGCAGTATTCCACCCGCAAACCGTGCCCATCTATGACGGAATCAGTTGGACAAAAGCAAAGTTCTGTCGCATAGGTAGATGCCGATTGTGATCGTACACGACATACAAACAAGCTAAGAAAGTAAAGCAGTCTCACCAACGGCACACAGTCGACAATCCCTCATATTGGAGAAAGCTACCGTAGTCCGGAGATCGGAGTACACCTTAAGTGGTCTAATTACAGTACTCCTATGACTCGTCTCTTTCTTTCTTTATTTTTCTCGGCCAATTAATAAAGAATATATAGGTCATACAGGTTACGTCTAAACATTAATAGACGTGAATCGATTTCTTCTGCTCCATTCATTCTTAAATGGTTCATTAGCGCTCACCTTCGCCAATTTCTCCCTTTGTTTCTCCACAGCGATCCCCGTAAATCTCTTCGCAAAAATGGCATTCAATTGAGTGACCAGGACGTTCTTCTTATTATGACTAGTTGCGTATCTGACACTCTGCCAACACGAATCACACGTGCACAGTAACCCGCGACATAACATCACCTACAGTATCCATCGTAAGGAGAGGTCGAGTCATTACGGTACTACCACGTGGAATCTAACCCATGAAAGGCAACAATAACAATAATGAACATAAACATCTTTATCGTGAACATAGTGTTAGCCGTAATCATAAAACGTACCGTAATCCAACACGAACGAGGCAAGAGGAATGGATCAATCTTCTTTGAAAATGCTTCTCCAGCAATCCACGCCGATGACATTTTTAATGAACGATGATGAGGGGAAGTGTTTTAGAAGAAGTCGAATGAAGAGGTGAAGAGTGTACAGAAGAGTCTGCAATGAACCATTCTACCGTACTCTACCGTACCCTCATCAGTCAACCTACTCCTACTCCCAACCCACCGCATCTCCCGCCGTATTGGCAACCACGAGACAATCGACAGCGAAAGTGGACATCTGCAGAAGAGAGTTGGCTGTATGAATACAGGGTACTCACTTGATTGATCAATGAACTGCTCTCTTCTTTCATACTCATCAACAAGTCTTCAAAGGAACTTCGTAGTTGCATCTTCAACAGGGGGAGGACCTGAATGAGGCTATCGATTAGGGCGGAAGGAGAAGGATATACGTACAGTCTTCTCATTGATGTCACAACTGAAGGGGAAGGGAAGGGGAGGAGAAGACCAAGAGAGGGAAACAACCGAGAACAGCTCCCAGAGAATAACCAGCGACTGAAAGAAATATATCATATCACAATCACAATACCATATCTATCAATCAATAGAACACTACAGTAACCCCGCACCCAATACCTACAGTACCCCTCACCTCCTCTCTTCTCTCCGGTGTCTCAGCCCGCGTAGTATTGACAGCATTGACGAGATGAATGATCTTCGCTTTATTCGTCTCCCTTTCCTCAGTCGATAAGTTCATTCCAATCACTCCTGCCGCACCCCAACTGAACACGAGACTACAGTAAGCATTACAGTAAGATTAACATTGAGAATGACCTATAAAGAGAGGAATGAAAGCAACCTCCAGAGACTTCCTTTTCCTCTACTCATATCTACGATCTTCTGCATATTCATCTCTCGTCCTTTCCTCGATTCGATCACAAGAGGAAGCAGACTGAACGTAGTATTACTGCATAGCTACCGTAATCTCTCAGCATTTACGTCTGCGCTACCAAACCATAAGCCCAATAGCATTCACCAAACTCACTCATTTTGTTCCTTTTCTCCACACCGAAGATGCTTTAACTTCCTTATGAGGGGAATATTGAGTTGAGATGGACGTGAAACTGTTCCCAAGCGAGAGAGGATAGTCTCGAGAACAATCTACAAAGATCAAAGATCAACGTTCGTTAATATTTCATTGACATACCGTATACTCAAGAACCTTGTCCACTTCATCCAATAAGCTCTCGTCCTCTGTGGCAGCATCGAGTACAAGATTCACAACCTGAAATCAGAGATGACTAGGTCAAGGATCAATAGTGCGATCAGAGATCACAAATGAAAGAGATCAAAGACGAATAGGGATCTGACTTCTTCCGATAGTCTCTCCCCCACAACGGATACGATTCTTGCGAGATTCTTCACTAGAACCTTCGCTTCCGCCTTGTCTACCCCTTTCCCTTTCCATCCATTGATTCTCCTTGATAATTGCTGCAAACATTAATAGCGAGAGTTACTGACTGAACATATTTTTTTACCTTGAGATCGCCTTGTTGGGCAAATATCTGAAGGACTTGGAAAGAATGAGATTGATCGAAGGGAAGAAGAAAAGAACAATCGATTGGAGGAAGGGAACGACAGTCAGATCGAGAGATATTGCAAAGGGAAGAGATGAGGGAAGAGGAGGAGGAGGGAGAGGATCTAAAGGGATACGGTAAGTTACAGTTGGGGGGTTACAAGGAGTGAGAGGTACTGTAGCAAGGAAGGACTCACATGATCCTCTCAACGACCGTTCGGGTAAGATTGGATTGAGGGAGGTAATCGTATGAAGAGGGAAGGGATACGGTATTGAGAGTGGAGGAGGAAGATAGGGAATACTCGGAAAGGGACGAGAAGAATAAGGGACGATCCGACTCTGAAGGGTACGGTAGTTGGTTACTCAAGAGATCCCCGAGATGGAAAGCATCGCAATAAGCTTGAAGTAGCAAACCCTTAGCATTTCTGGCCAGCTTCTCCAGTTTCTTCTTTAGTCTCGCTTGTAATTCTTCCTGTCGTTCCCTCGAAAGTCCATTGAACAACCGGAATATCTCCTGCAAAGGGAACCTCAACCGCCTACCGTAATCCTCCTCCTTACCGTAACCCGTTGTGGATCCTCGCACTCCTCGATCAACTTGGTAACATCTTGTCCTACCTCCCTCGATCCCCTTTCCATCTCCTCTTCTATCAATTTCATTTCTACACCATCAACTCCAAGGGCAATCGCCACTTTCCTGAAAAGTATCATATTCGAATTCTATAACGAATTCTTTATCAAAGCATAAGAGGCAAATGACAAATATAGTGAATAAAGTAATGAACCGTCATAACCTTAGTTCATATATAGTGTAGGTTGTCGGGGTGCGCAAAGACACACCAACAAGTCTCTTCAAATCGTCTCTTCTTGTCCTGTAACAAGTCGTCATACTTTTAACTTCAAAGCATACAACGGCATGATCCTTATGTTCCAGCTAATATTATATGTAAACTTTTCCCACTTTTCAGTATCGATCCATTCGAGAAGATCGTCGATTCTTCCAATGGCCACATCGAAGAAAGCGATATCAGAAGGAGAACAGAAGTGGGAAAGAAGAGCGAGGAGAGCAGAGGAAAGAGAAGGGCAGGGGGTACATGAGGACTGAAGGGGAGAGACACTTCCAGGAGGGGGGGGGGGGGTATTATGATATAAACATAGTAGGGTGGAACTAGGGGAGGAGGTCCCTTTGAGGTTAATTGTATCGAAGACTACTCACGAGAGATATCTGGAAGATGGGTTGGAGTCTCGCGATTTCACCTCTGTTGGCAGTTACTCCGATGAAGACAATGACCGATGACAACCATGAACGGAAGGAAGAGACATCCTGATGGGTACGGTATACAAGGGATACAGTACTATCCTTCTGTCGAGGAATAGCGTACTCGTTGGTATCCACTTCACTTGATCTCATAGATAGCGATCGTCTCAACTAGGGTTAACATACGTGGGCAAGGGGTCTGCCGGCAGCTTACTGCAGTAGCCCTCCCATACACGGAGATTGCGCTGTTTAGCTACTATATTATTTTGCAGTGAGCTAACCAGTATTAGAAAAAATTGTGCAGTAAGGTACCCAAAGACGGTACCTGCAACCGTGCCCATCTATGAGATTGCAAACCGATTCATAAAGTGCAGCATTTACTGCACACCCCGAGAGACGGTTGAGGAATGAAGAGACGCGAGGGGACAATACATGCGAATGATTCACTTTATCAATCGCTTCGCCAGCCCTAGTCCCTCCCAACCCACTAAACTCACCCCCTCTCCCTTGCCCATGAGTGCCATTGCAGTGAGGACTACGACGACATTCGATAGCGAAGAAGAGGAAGAAAGCAGAGACTTCTTCAGTTCATCGCACACTCGTTCACGGGCTCTGTATATAATACTACTAACATCATCACGCCATCATCTCTATCTCCACCGTTCAAACCCAGTCAGTCCCTCTGGCATAATACCGTAACCCTCACCTCCTACCGTACCCTGTCACCCCCTCTACAGTGCCCACTTACATTGCCCGTGCATCTCCCTCTTTCTCGTCTTCTTCAAACGTATTCATCACCCACCGAGTAACCTCTCTCCACCTTAATCCCGCCCATTTCTACTGTAACCCTTGCCTTCCCGTTACCCAGCGATTGCATCTACTCGATTCTCCTCAATAACAACAGACGAAAGAAGAGTTCGAAACAAGTTGAGTGAGTAGGCAACTCTGAATGAATAACTTTTTATATCTCATTATTCGTATGGACTAATGAAATTAACGTTCAAACCTCTTGTGAGGTGGTTGAATAGCGGCAAGTGAAGAGAAGAGAGCGAGAGACTGTATGGGGGGAAGGGAGGGAATGGAGGGAGAGCAGAGAAGGGGCAGAACAGACGACAGCAATGTATTCTCTAGAATACTCACTCATATCTCCCAGACACATACCAATTCCATACTATACCTAGTGCATTCAGAAACGAAACCTATAAAGGAACCGCTACCCCACCTTTGTTCTCCTTTCTGTTGTATAGTGGACGAGGCAAGGCTTCGACATCTTTTTGTACTAATTCATGTACTAGGGCGGAGAAGGCTGAACAAGACAACATTAACAAGCTCAATTATTATTCTATCCCTCGTCAATAATAATCCTATTCCTCTAACCTTTCTTCTCTCCTTCACTGGCTTTCTCCTCATCAAACTTCCTCAGCAACAGCTCAGTCCTGTTTACTTTCACAGCATTGTCTCCCTTAACCACTACCGTATCCTCTCTTTCCTCAACTACCGCAACCTCTTCTCCCAGAACGAGTACGGTATCAAAGTCGACTAGAGACTCCCATACAGCTTCGCGCACTGCGGATGAAGAATGAGAAGCAAATGAGAGTATTTCAGAGGAAAAGCGGGCTGCGAGGTCCTTAACCACCATTTCTTGTGTATCATGTATGTATAATGTTGCACATGCACTTTAGATCTGTCTGAAGATACTTCTAAGCACTACCTCGGTCATGTATGAACTATTCGGTATCCTCTGACTACAGTACCCCGACAAGTATAGTAACCCACTTGCTCATCCTCAAACTTGGCAGGCACTGCGATGAGTCGAATGAAGGCAGCCAAAGCTGATTCTTGTCCCTTCGCCTTGACCTTCTCTCTCAGTTGACTCGCCACTGCAGACACTTCCAGTTCCTGATAAACACAATTTACTGGCAAGGGGAATACCGACCAGTTTTCTAATAAAAGGTCTTCCTTTACAGGTAAAACGATTATGTTAGCCTATCAATTAATTCCACGGTATTGTGTCGTACATACTAATGAGAGGGGTCAGAAAGTGTAATATTCTTATAAGAAGTAGAGTAGTACCTCCATAAGACAAAGTTGAGTGACGACTCGAATAGTAGCGGGTAGAAGGGGACCTCCCTTCTTGAGGAGAGATGTGAGCGGAGAGAGGAAGCAGTCGCATGAATCACTTAACAAGGGTTATTGTAGCCACAGAAACTACAGTAAGACATACTACAAGGGGTACCATACTCATCAAATGTATTACTGTACTATCAAGACCACCCACGTCGCAACGCAAATTCTCCGTATGAGTTCAAGTTTAGCTTCACTCCATTCAATGTCTTCGCCCTCTTTAATAGTGGTCAAACCATCCAACTACAAAGGATCTAGTAAAGAGAGTAAAGGGAAGTCAACTAACAAGATTCCCGATTGAAGTTGGGTATCGATCGACGATGTTTCCTATTAATTGAATTGCTTGGAATCGATCGGAAGCCGATTGAGTGACAGCGAGGAGAATACGAATTACTGGAGGGACCTGGAGGAGGGAAGAAGAGAGAGAAGGGGAAGGAGGGAAGTGAGAGAGGCTGCAGGGGTGAATGTAGTTTCTTATAATTAGAAACGAAAATACAGTATATGATACAAGCATTTGTAGGCGCAAAATTGCCCAGAAAAACTATCAGGTAACAAAGCATAAGCTTTGCTACTGAATAAAAGCGACCTACCATAACCCGATGAGTAACCAATCCTTCTATCGTATCCAGTACAAGTCTTCTCTCAATAGTCAACCACGGCTTGGAGAAAAGAGTGAGGCAAAGATGGAATAGACTGTTGGCCTGAAGGGGTACGGTAAACTACAGTACAATATTTATATAGCTAGTTATGCCCTACTTGGTTTGCCGTCGTATATAAATACTGGAAAGCCTACCATAGTCGGAGTATCCTTGGCCATATTCTTCATAAGAATTGATGTTTGGGAGGAAAGTGAAGGGAGAAGAAGAGGAAGAAGAGAAGAGAGAAGAGCTAGAGATGATGGAGAAGAGGTGAAGGGCACTGAATACAATTCATTATTATTAGATGAGATTATCCAGCTCCAAAAAGATACGCACTTTCTCGTGTATCTTGTGGGTTTGTCTTATCTACCGAACCGTGACCACCACGCCCTTACCGTACCCCTTGGTTCGGCAATAATCCACTGCATCCACTGTTCCCTCCTCTCCGTATCCCCCTCCATCCACTGCACTATCCCCTCCATTCCCTCCCCCGTCCCTTTCCTTCCATTTTTTCCTGCTTCTTGACACTCGACGAGAAGAGACTTTGCCTGTACGAACCACTCTCCCCAATCACTAAATGTCAATACCTTATTCATAATATCCTGTGAATATGCTCCAGTCTGGTTCTTGCCCAATTCTCGTTCCACAGCTAGAATCTGTAAATAACTACAGTCCTTATCTTAGTTACCGTAAAAAGAGTGAAAGGGACGAATACTCTCACCTCGGGCGGTAGGCCCAAATATTACAATATCACATTGGTATATTTGCATATTTGCAAAAATGTTCAATTGGTAGGCTGAATTATTTAAGACTTTGTAGCTGGGCAGGCCTATTTCGCAAAATACGGTCGAGAAAGATTTGCATGTATGCTCTCACCTCAAGAAGGCCGGGAATAAGAGCGGGATGAGGGTGAAGAGAGGAATTGAGGACAAGGGAAGGGAGACGAGAGAGGACGGAACCGAGATGAACGGAACTCAGTCCTTGCACATTGATACTCTCGAGGGACGAGGGACTAAGACGGTCTGAAGATAACAGTCATGATGCTAACCCAGACTAAGCTAACCCAGAAAGAACATCTTCAGCTCTTCGTTGTTCGTCGTGATCACTTTTCTCCACACAAAACATTCGTCGAATAGATCGAAGAGAAGTTGAATATTAGCCTTGCTGACCGATATTCTCGATAGGAACACGTGAGAGTGAGAGGGAGAGTCCTTAGCGAGAAGACACAACGAAGCGAAGTGGCTGAAGGATTAATTTTGCATTTAAAATACAGGAAGATACCTAAGGATAGCTGGAAAACTAGCGTAAATTGGAGGAAAAACGAACGAACTCGTTTCCTTGGGTAGTCTCCAACAGGCAATCGATCACGTGCTCGTTAAGGAAAGGTTTAGCTCGAATGAGTTGAAGGCAAGTTCTGAATTCGCTGTATAAACCATTTCAAGGATACTGATTCGTCGGGTTCGTAGATAACAAACCTACAGTAACCCACCGTACAACGTCGCTGTGGATGAGTAGGAGAGTACGAGTCAAGGGAAGGTTAGCTGGCGATTCCATGGAGAAAGCTCGCAAACATTCACCGATTAGAGCATCTCCTGAAGATATAATCATAATCAGTGTTGACGTGTACCATCTTATCCTAGCCTCCTTCTGCCACTAACAGAATGAACCACAAACCTTGCGGAATGAACCCTGCATCGCTCAGATTCGATAGTGATTGTATAGTCCATTGGGAAACGTGAAAGCCGAATTCCGATAGACATTGGAAGAAGAGAAGAACTAGTTGCGACTGTAATACGAATAAAACGCATACCGTATCCATCTACCGTACCTTTTCTTTTGCGTCCTTCTCACTTCTGATAGAGGTTACCAACGTCGCAAATGCCTGAATTACAGATCATCCCCATAGCCTACAGTATCCCTACAAAACCTCAGCTTGTAGGGCTGGATTGTGAAAGAGGAGTTGTGTCCGTAAATCGACAGCACACCCCTTCATGCCCGGACTATCACTATTCCTCCTCGAAATCTCTCATTTCAATTCTCAAGTAAACAAAGGTAACTATTGACCTCATTCCTTCTTAAATGTTCACCACACATTTCACTTTATATGGAAACGGTACGAAGATGATTACAACCAGACACGCAATGGAATGAACAAGGTAACAGAACATGTATTGCATTCGATTCAACTACTAACTACTCTTTCTTCTTATTTCCTATTCTGTAACGATAATGCTTTGCAACAAATATGTGCCTTATCTGTGACACTGAGAATTAATTCAAACGTAAGTACAAAAAGAATCGTCGCCTATTAGACCTTGATAGGATACATATAAACTCAGGTAGACTAGTGACAAGAAACACATACAATCAGTTGATTGAGAGGTACAGCATAGGAATCAGATATAGTGCGTATGGAACTATTAGATAGGATGGACACTGAAGTGTACAGGAATGACTTAGTATTAGGCTTTGAATGAATAACAACAAATGATTATCAGGGGATATCAGTAGAAGTAAGAGAAGAAGAAGAGAATCCTCGATGCCTATGACTCTTCTAGATGTGAAGACTGATAGCTGTGGAGATCGGTTAGAGGGGAGATACCCTGAAGGGAGGAGTAAACATTCGTACATCCCATTGACTAACTCCACCAACTTCACTTATCACTCCGATATACATCTACAGTATCCCTAACTCTTACCGTAGGCATAGTCCTTCTGTTGTCTGCTTTAATGCCGAGAGTCGTTTCCCTAACGAGAGAATTGAGTCTGAACAGGTTGAACATGTCGATAATCTGCAGCGATTCGTTCTTCTTCGCAGCCACTTTCTGCAATTTCACCTCTTATCCTCTCTCGTATTACTCCCATGATATACAGGCAACAATAATACCATCCCTTCATCCCAACCAACTCACCCTAATAGTTGGAATACGCAGAAGAATGTTCGCGAATCGTTCGTTTCCCTGTTGTCCATACAATCTATTGATGTGCTTAGACAGCGCCGCCATCAACTTCTTCAAAGAATCCTTGCTCATCACCTTCATCCCTGTCTATTCATCTCTGTACCGTCGACTACCGTACCCATAGTTCAAAAAGCAACGTCGTTGAATTCCAAAGTGCCTTGATTCTTTAATGGAGAATGGGATAAAAAAGTGCCTCGATTCTCATTAAAAAGGTCAGAGTAGGCCATAATTTGGCAGAAAACGATAAATTTGGAAACCAACGTGCCTTGATTCTGTACATTCTCACAGAAAAAAAGTGTCTTGGTTACTTCGGATCCGACTTACTATTTGATCTATGACCGTACCCCTCCCCTTCCCTACTTTACTCGTCCCCTCGCCTACCGTACCTCCCCCACCCCTCCCTTCTCTACCGTACCTTCTGTTCAGCTGCGACATTCCTCTGACTAGCCGAGTCCAATCCATCCGTGTCAGGATCGAAGAACATGATAGCTTGTAGGGTAGCGAATTCAGTCGTCGATATCTTCAGACATCTAAACCACTCCTTATCCAATCATCAATTATATACTGACTATATCGGGTTCAAAATGTAATCATATGTTAGTGCCACTTAGTTTCCCATCGTGTAAGTATATTTTATTTATTTATCGTTTATGGAGTGTCCGTGCGGTCGAGCGAATTACAAGGAAATATGACGACGAAGATATAGAATAGAGGAGAACGCAGTGAAATTAAATAGTTACCCTAACGTTTGCTTGATAAGGCGACAAAATTCAGAGTACTTGGTGAAAATCATATCATATCATTCATATCATGCGATGTTCTAACAGCAAATGAGTGCTGCCGTAACTTTGTCTTTGGAATCGGCACGCCAATTCGAAAAGGAGCACCTCTAGTATTGCTTGGGTGAAAGCGATACATAGAGGATGTGTCGATGCCGTAGTTCATAGCACCAAACATGAGTTTGTATGCTTTTTTATATCCCTACTCCTATAGCATAGTGCCAATCCTCGAGAGTGCAACCCTCTCTTCCCTTCCTTATCCTTTCCATTACCCCCCCTATCCCCCTTTAATCTCCTCCTCTAACCTGAAGGGCTTCAATACGTAGTCGATCATAGCTGCCATAACAGGAGTGAGACCAGCCAGGCTGAAATAGAATAAATCCCTCCTCTGGTTTCCTCTTAGAACAATCATCTCCTCCCCCTCAAGACATAGACAGAGAGATAAAGACAGACAAACAGACAGACAACCAATACAGGAATATCTGAGAGACGATCAATAAGAGGACAGCGAAATGCGATAGAGTATTGCAGCTGAAGCCAAGCGAAATGGGGAAAGAGTGAGGGGGAGGGGAGGGTGTGGACAGGGGTAAGCAGAGTACTGTATACAAATACGACTCCTTTTCAGTCATCGCTCAACTAATCAAAATATTCATCCTCACAAAAGAACTCTCTAAAAGGAGTCGTATCGAAGGCATTAGTAGGGAGAGCATACGGTAAGATCACACTCTACACGAGCACGGTAGGTCATCTTCATGCCAATATGACCTTACAGTATCCTCCTACCGTACTCTCGTATATCTCACTTGTTCAGTTCATTGCTCTGTTCCTCAACAGTATTCGCTTGTAGACTACTCGAGGCTCGAGTGTCCTCCACTCCTCCTTCAATTCATAGGCCATCAATCATCCCACTTCCTAACCCAACCCTCCAACTCACCGTAACCCATAGGAGGGGAAGCCTCTTCCTTCTTCACATCCCACTTCTTCCCTGACACAATATCCCCCAATACAACCGCGTCGTGTTGATCATGTGAGCCGTGTTGGAAGACCTGCAATAGAAGACTACGGTAGCCCCGAACTACAGTGCTCCTATTCACAGTATACGCCTGATCCTACATTATCCGATGACAGTAAGCACTTTGTACAGTACTCCACTCACAATCAATTATCACGACAACCCTCTACAACAGCGTATTCCTTCCCTACAGTACCCCTCCCCCTACAGTACCTCATGAATATCCGGTCTCCCCTCCAATCCCGCTGCGGGATCACCGTAATCAGCAGGAATCGGCTGCCCGTACCTCTCCGGCAATTCACCGTATTCTCTCGGGAGAGCAATCATCGATTCGAGTTTGATATGGGAGACGTCGTTGTTCGAGGGAACGAGTCCCTCCCGTAGCTGATTCGAGGATTGACTATAAGAGGAGTACGTCACTCCCTTCCCTTCCCTCCTCTCTTATTCTTCTTTACTTGCTAGGTGATGCTAGATGAGTGCAACCCCCGAAGCAGGCAATGAGGGGTTAGTGAAGGGAAGGGGAAGCGAGGGGAGGGGGCGGGATAAGGGAACGGGGGAGGGGAGTGAACTTATGCAAGGGAAGAGAACGAAGCAGTGACAAACACACAGACAAACACACGACAAGAGAGAGATGAAGAGGAATGAGGAGAGGAGGAGAGGATACGGTATGAGTACGGTACTAAGGACCAGCTAAGGCCTTCCGTACATAGTACTTAATGAAATGATTAAAGGAGACTTACTTAGTGAGGAAGAGAGAGTTAGCAGGAGGGTATCGCGTGAAGCAGTGTCCATCTGGGTGCACGATCTTGTCGTTGTGATTCTCCGGAGTCCGAAAGGCCTCGCACATTATCATGTATGAAGACGCGTGGTTCGTGATCAAGGCGACCTGCACATCTACAGTATTACCGTACACTTATCCATACATCAACAGGGTGTTTTAGAATAAAGCCAAGATGAAGAGATTTGCCTACTCGAACCTGTAGACTTATTGAATTATAGTGGGGTGGTCTACCAAGTTGCATTTCTAACAAATGAGGGGACTACTACACTACTGTTACAGGTAGCGTGCTTCAAGCAAACTGCCTCAAAAAATAGTTTCCCTTCATTTCCTCTATCTCTGCATTCTGCAGAATAGACTCGCCAAGCCCACCACCACCACTAGCATATTTCCCTTGACCACATCTCCTCTATAATCTCCTTTCCTTCCCCTCCCCTTTACCTACTGTAATTAGCGCATTCCTACGTTAATCTCATCTTCGATTCCATCTTCAGTATAATCTCTACCCTTCCATTCGCAGAACATCCTTCATGCACAGTAATTAGCACTCTCATCAATAACATCCCAAAATGACTCTTCTTTAATAAATGTTATTAATTTGCCTTTTATGCAACGCCCCAAAAATGAGTGTCACGACGTCTCTCGCAAGAGAAAGGGGAAAGAGAGAGAAGTGCAAGGAATGAAAAGAGAAATGAGGTGATGATGAGACATTGACCCCTCGAGTTCTATCAATAGAATATACTTGTTGCATCAAACATCAAACATTATCACTTTACTATTTTCCAACTTCCATATGCTAGGAATACAGTATGCTTATTTCTCGAGTTGAGGATCTCCTCTCCCGTCCCTTCCTATAGACCATTGTGATTAAGTCGACCACAAATTGCTCCATAATTCCTTCGTTTGTCTCGACAGTAAGAGACCATTTGATTGCTATCGAAAGGAGAAGGAAGTTGATAGAGAAGACAGCAGAGATGGAATAGGAGTAGAGACAGTGTGAGGGGAGGGGGAGCGGGAGGGGAGGGGATGAGATGGAATTAGAGAGTATAAGAGAGGAGGCAAAAGGAAAGATTGATGACACTTTAGCCATTAAGTGACAGACTATGGGAATACGGGATGGGATGAGCTTATTTATGGATAGGAAGGGATAAGGGAGGGGACTGATACGGGTATTCACACATTCATGGGAACGGTATGCCCCTGGCACCCTAGTATACTATGCATCACTCCTTTAGAAGCACATGGACTGCGCTTGATAACTAACCCTCAAAGGGGTAGTGATTGACCAATCGGTAAGATGATGAGAAGTGTGAACGTTCTCACCTTATCGGAATGCGGCAGATTCCTGAATGAAGGGAAGGTCTTAGCCCAGTCGATGTACAAGGCAATTATGCGGCTTCTCCAGAAGGGCATCTTATGTTCATCTGCTGACCTCGGGGCTGCGATTGGATCCGACATCTCAACGGAAACCTCTCATACTTAACAGATGTCTTACAGACGTTCTTACAGATCTGATTTACAGATTACAGATTACAGACGTCTTACAGATTGCAGATTACGTCTTACAGAGAGATAACTAGTGCTGAGTCATAATATTTTCTAGACTCCGAGTCCGGACATAGTAAGGAATAAGACAGGTGTAAACAAGACCGTCTCACCTTAACCGTAATGGGTTCGTGGAACTTGGAAGGCGCTGCGAGACCTTCGTCCAGAGACTCGTACGGATGGACCTCCCCTCTACTCAACAACAACGTGAAGTTGTTCTCGAGGGTGGTCAATCGGGCGAGGTACGGGTCCATTGCCTGTGATAAACAGATAAAAGTAATAAATAATAGAGATTAATTACAAATATACAGGAGAAGATTAAGCAGGAAAGGAGACCTTGTCGCTCGATTCGAGTCCGTACATTCCTTGAGGAATGGCTTCTCCCAAGTCATAACTAGCCGTAGTTGTGTCCGGGGAATCGACCACACGACTTGTGCCCGATCTGTAATATGCAACTAAAGGAAAATAGTTATAACTAAACAAGTGGAATGAATAATAACCAACTTTTCTTCTTCCTCCGAATCAGATCTCTTCTCGTGCTTCTCTCTTCTCGTTCGCTTTGTGTACCCAATTCGATCTCGATCGTTTTGTATGGCTGAGAAACATGATGAGCGTGGAACAGCCGTGATTCCAACAAACTTTGAGGCCAAAAGGGAGCGTGACACTTACAATTTCGATCCATGCCGACCTCGAGACATTTCTTCAATCGACAGTGCCTACAGGCGCATCTCACACCTTCAATTCCCCTTTCATCTCGTCACAATCCCAACCCTCACCTTTGTTAACCGGGCAGTTTCCCTTTCCCATGCATGCAAAAGTCCGATTATTCTGCAAGTAACCAACCAACGTGAGCCTTCCCCTACTCAAACTTACAACAACAGCGCGTCTGAAGAAGGTCTTGCATCCATTGCAGGAGGGAACCTCAACACAAACAATGACTATCGAACATCTTGCAATAGCGTACCGAATAGTGATTTCCTGTAGCGAGATCTTCACATACAACACACAGAGTGCCCGGTGGCAACTTCTCAGCCATCACAATAATCGCATTCGTTCAGGGGAATACTGCAAAACGAAGTACGTGTGACCAAAATGTTCAAGAGATGGTGTAAAATGCGTGGTTGAAAGGGGTTTGATAAGAAAGGACGGCAGGGGACGAATCGGCAATTGACGACAAGCAACAAAATGGAAGGGAAGGGAGAGAATGAGAGTACGTGACGGAGTAGACAGGAGGTAGCGAGAGAGGGCCAGGCGACAGACGAGAGAGCATGCAGACGGCAGAGACGCAGACTGCGAGGTTCCTGTTTGGCAATTTGCCAAACGGCGACTCCGTTTCCCGGCCCGGCTACTGCTACCGTATGCCATTTCGACTACCCGTAATATTTTCAGGGCTTTTAACCTTTTTGAAAAACTTTTTGTTCATTTATAGAGTAACTAAGTGAAATGCAAAAGTTAAAACAATAACGGGAAGTTCTCATGACATGGATACCTGCGCACATTGTGCATATTTTTACCTCCTCCGAATGAACAAACAGAACAGTTGTTTGCACACATTGAAGAATTTACCGAAACTAATGCCACTCGACTGTCTCTCTCTCTTCCCGTGCTTTGTCCTCTTCCTGGATTAAATGCTCAAAAGAGCCGTCGCGGTAATCTGTGTTTTGAATGGGACGAAGACGTCATGAATCGAGAGATAAGAGGGGCCATCGATGTGAAGCATGCGAATTGGACATGGGAATGCTATGAGACATTGCACGTCATCCTCCTTCATCCTTATCTACAAGGTACAATCTACACAGTACGATCATTTCCACCTTTATCTTCCTCAAGAATTCTTCAGCCATTCCGAAGCCAATATCGCGTCTTCAACGCGATTCTCAATTCCTTTGTTGTTTCCCCTTCTCGGTACTCCCCTAGCAGACTTGTCATGGCAGTGGAAGTGGATAGTAAGGGAGTGTCAAAGGGTCACATCTGGCACTCGACTGGTCATAGTTTACAGTCGTGGGGGGAGGGGAAGGGAAGGACTGGGAGACTGGCTGAGTCATCAATCGTCTTGTCCCCACGAGACAAAAGCCCAGTCCAGTCTACGGTAATACAGCGGGGAGAACAAAGTGTGAAGGGAGGAGACTAATGGTACGGACACTGTGTCTCGTTATCACTATGTCCTAAATGCCAACAATAAGCGAACGAGTCAAATGTTTCCCGTGAGCGGGTTCCTACCGATATCAGGGTTATTTTTCGGCATCTCGTTTGCTTAACATTTGTACTGCTGGCAGAACACTGTGTGGTATGAGAGGAGGGGAAAGAATGGGAAGACTTGCATAGGCCCATGCACATTACCTCGTTTCCCATTCGAGAAGTGTTTTCTTATCTTCTTTAATACCCTTCCCAGCTGTATCTTCCCATTCACCCAATGGTGTCTGCCATATGGAGCATGAAAGGGCAATCTAGACGAAGAAGAAGGGTAAGAAGACCCATGAACATTCCCCCAGATGGCATGAACATCTTCCTCTTTTCCCTCACATCTACCGTATCCCCATTTAGGTATAAGAGACCTCTAACACGGCTGAGAGAAGAAGGGTCAATCAAAGCAACTCGAAATGAAACTTCTGCACAAGGTGAAGGTTTCGTAGAATGAGAAGGTTGAAGATTGGAGAGGATTAAGCCGAGAGTTAGAATGGCAGAAGGAAGAAGAGGAGAATGAGCCATCAACAGCCGTGCAGTGCTAATGAATGGCTAGTCGAGATTGCAAGTGGAGGGATTTAGGGATGAGATGAGTCATTCCATGGTTTATACGACTGAAACACGACCAATCCAGATAAATACACAATGAAAAATTTCATTCAGAAGTTATCGTAGGTCCAGCACCGCTTTTATCAGTCAAACCAAGTATTTCCAACGTCGGTATAAGCATTGTAGCATCACAGATACGATTGTCTTCTCGTTCATGCTTCTGGATCACATTCAAGAGCAGAATGGGAGGAAAGGTGTACAAACAGGATCCTCTGCCCCTACAAGTAGATCTTGGACTTTGGAGACAGGGCCCCTTTAGCTCAGTGGCAGAGCGTCTGTCTTGTAAACAGAAGGTCGGTAGTTCGATCCTGCCAGGGGGCAT
Organism: Micoletzkya japonica; assembly: GCA_900490955.1. Lineage (NCBI taxonomy): Eukaryota > Metazoa > Nematoda > Chromadorea > Rhabditida > Diplogasteridae > Micoletzkya > Micoletzkya japonica. Next base: position 474,722 of record LS948353.1, on the reverse strand, counting down.
TTCGTTTGCTATCTCTCACTACGGTGCGTAAGCAATCTTTTTAAAGTTTTTCACCACGCAATCTCAAGCTATTTTTTCCTTTTTTTCATTTCCTTCTATAGCTGTTCGCGAAGTTACCCAGAACCTCATACGAATAGCTTCCAAATTTGCCCAGGCGCAAGGGGAAATTTCAACAAAATTTAGTAGTGGAAATTTCGCTAACCAGCTAGGAGAGAAATATTCCTTATCGTCAGGTGATTAGGGGAATTTCGCTGACAATGAGTGATCCTAACAATCCTTTGAATGCAAAAAATGGAAGGGGAAACATTGACGTTATAGACATGTTTCGAGAATCGTCATCTTCAGATTGTCGTTGTCGTTGTGATAAGCTCGCGTACTCGGAATGATAGACATCTCCTCTTCCCCTCTACTGCCGAAGGGTAAGAATAGGTTGGGATGAGAGTGTCATATCACTGTCTCCCTGCTCCCTCTTCCCTACAGCATTACAACATGACTCAAGCCCTGTCTCATCTGTATGGGAGTGACCTCTGCGGGTGACTCTGTCTGTATCTATCTATACTCATCGTACCCTTTGCCTTCCTTCTCCTCCCCTACTTTCTCCTTATACCTAGACTGTCTATCTTCAGTCTCCCCCTCCCCCACTTCTCTCTCCTCCCTTTTCCCCTCTAGACTCCACCCCTCACCGATCAGATCAACTCTATCCTATCCCTTACCTCTCTCTCTTCTTCTGTCTAAGGGGCGGGGCTAAATCTATAAGATCTCGAAGGAGTGCTCCTTCTCTTCTCTCACTTGTCCCTTCTCCCTTCTCCCTTCTCCCCTCTCATCCCATTACCAGCTTCCCACTAGACCATGTCTCTATCACTGCTACAAGTAGTCTTATCACACTGACCCCTTCCCTTGTCTTATCATAAGCCGTATGACCTAGGCACAGTAAGGTCAGAAGAGGTCTCCGTCTGAGTCTTCCCTCCCTCGCAGTTCCCTCTTGCCTTCGTCTATCTCTCTTTCTGTTATCAAAGGAGAGGAAAGGACATCTCAGGACACGTTTGTTCTTTCCCCTTTTGCCTACAGTACCCTCTGCCTTCCCTCGTTCCCTTCCCTCATTGCCTTCAATCCCGCAATGCGTGCCAATCACAGTCTCCAGCAACTTCTCCTCGTTTCCTTCTCAGTTTCATTCTATCCTCTGTTCTGTTCTCTCTTCTTCCCTCAACAATACAACTTCTCCATTTCATCTCTCCCCCCCCCCCTTCCCTCAACTTACTTAGAACTTAGGGACATCCTGACTCATACAACTGCACTGCAGTCTATCCTCATGTACCTACCGTAATATCGAACCCTATATCGTTAATCGTGTCTGTTCTATCTACCAAATCTTTTCAGGGCCACTGTAGCCAACAATATAGATCTACCGTACCCCTATACCTCAATCTACCGTATCTTATTATCCCCTTATCTACCGTATTAAATTTGTCTTGTGTATCCCACTCCCATATACCGCATACCGTATCCCTTTCCCATACATTTACCGTACCTTGTCCAGTCTACCGTATCCCTCTCCACCTCCCTCACATCTACCGTATCTCAGGGTACCAAATCGAGAGTCCACGGGTCTCGACCATTCCTTTGGACTGTCACACCGATCATCGAGATGCGTTTGACCCTTCTTCTCGCCTCGACGGCACTCGCTGTCCATTCGTGGTCCATACCCTTCTTCAATACCGAGGTACGTCTATTCCCCTTTTCCATTCTCAAACTTTCACACATCTGCTTCGCTTTGGCCTGCGTTGCTCTCTACTTCTTCACTTAGTTCTTAGGTCACAGATGGGTTCCATCTGGGGGAAATGAAAGAGTGAAAGAAACGGAAGGTGCAAAAAGAGAGGCGGATCGTTTGAAGCGTGCGTGTCCATCCCCACGAGTTCCTCTGATCGAAAGTTCTTTCCAATTCTCTAGTTTCGTTTCGCTAAGCAGAACTGATGCCCCGTTCGTGCATATGTTCCTTCGCAACTCTCAGTGATCCTCTCTCCATCCCCCCTTCCCCCTCCCATTCACCCATCTCTGTCACCCTCTCATTCTTCCCTCTCCTCTATGACTTGTAAGACGATCCTGAAAGGATGCAACAGTGAGGAGCATATGTGACCGCATATGTGGCAAGGAGTGAAGTGATCGCGTGGGGAGAAGAGCAGAGAAGGGAAGGAAAGGGAAGGGAGATGGGAAGGGAACAGAGAAGGCAAGCTAGCTGAGACTCTCGCAACACTCTATGCACCAAATGGCCAGGGGTTTAGAGAGTGGAGTAGATAGTACCACATGTCTTGCAGTCCTCTTCGACTCTTCAACTCCATCCCCTCTCCCCTCCTGAGACTGATCCTTCTTCTGCAAGGGCCAAGCGACAAGCTTACCAGGTACGTAGAGGAATACGAGGGAAGGGAGTGGTCAAGGGGAAGTACAGGTATACGTCGATGGAGATGCTTCCGTGACTGTGGACAAGTCAGGAGAAGCTGAGACTGGAGCATGGGGACAGTGGGCTGTGGAGGGAAGCTGTTCCCGCACTTGTGGAGGGGGAGTACAGACTGAGAAGAGACAGTGCAAGTGAGTGGGCAGACTGTAGGGGGGAGAGCATTCGGGGGATACTGTAAGGGGGATACTGTAAGGGGAGACTGTGAGAGGAGACCGTAGAGAATGGTGAAGCGGGATAGCAGGAGGGTAAGACTCCCTACAGTGGCCAGTGCACCGGCCCCTCCGTCCGCTACGTTTCCTGCAACGTGGAACCGTGCGAGGAGGGAACGGGAGACTACCGTTCACAGCAGTGCGCATCGCATAACGACGAAGCCCTCGATGGAAAGTACTTCAAATGGGTTCCGTACAAGGGAAAGAACAAGTGAGTGGACGGAAGTTAACCACAGACAAGGCCCATGCAGGTGCGAACTTCTCTGCAAGCCCGAGGGAACCGGCAGCTTCTACTACAAGTGGGGAGAGAAGGTGCGAGAGGAGATAATCGAGAGGGAGAACGAGCTTTCCATTGCAGGTCGTCGACGGAACTCCGTGCGATGCGAAGGGAACGGATATCTGCGTTGATGGCGTCTGTCTGCCAGTGGGATGCGATGGAAAGCTCGGCTCTGGTCAGTTCCGGGTCTCTCCCTTATCTCAACTCATATCTTACAGATAAGAAGTTCGACAAGTGCGGAAAGTGCGACGGGAACGGTTCGACGTGCAAGACACTTGAGGGTCAGTTCGACGAGAGAAACCTCTCCCCGGGATACCATGACATCATCAAGTTGCCCGTTGGAGCCACTGCCGTTCGCATCTCCGAGCTAAGGGACACTTCGAACAACCTCGGTTAGTTCCGCTTACCCAGGCACATGTGAGGCTGTGAAGCTACAGAAGAAGAGCAATAACTTGCAGCCCTCAAGAACGCGAGTGGAGCTTATGTACTGAACGGGAACTCGATGATCCAGACGGAGACCGATGTTGAAGTAGCCGGAACCGTATTCCAGTATGATGACACCAAGAAGGAGAGTCTCGTGGCCGCGGGTCCTCTCAAGCAGGTAAGAGAGACATCGAATGACAAAATGAGGAGGCGTCTCAGGAAGTGACCGTCGCTCTGCTCCATCGCAAGGGCAACAAGGATTCGGCCATCCGATACGAGTTCTCGATCCCCGTCGATGAGGACGTCCCCTTCGTATACAAACCCGGAGACTGGAGTGCCTGTTCTGTCACTTGTGGAAAGGGTAAGACGAAGCAAAGTCTTTGGAGCATAGATATTGCTTGCAGGAGTGCAGAAGAGAACTCCATTCTGTGTGGACACGAAGGCCAACCAGCGAGTGGCTGACGACCTCTGCGATGAGAACAACTCGACGAAGCCCGAGACTGAGAAGGAATGTCTGACTGTCGACTGCGAGGCCGAATGGTTCACTGGAGACTGGGAGACGTGCTCTGCTTCGTGTGGAGACAGTGGGGAACAGTACCGTGTCGTCTACTGCCATCAGGTACACAACAACACACTAGCCTCTCAAGAGAAGCGCATTCGTCTCTATTCTCTGTCTCTGGCACCTTGCCCTCTAGCACCTACTGCAACCCTAGCCTCGATCACATAAATAATGTCTGGAAGCAAGGCGTCCTGACCGACAGCGATAGAAGAGACGAGGGAAGAGTGAGAGAGACAGAGAGCGAAGGAGGAAGAGAGGGAGGAGATGGGGGAGGGCGCAGATAGTGATAAAACTGCGACAGTTGTCACTCGATGGCACCGATGCCACTCTCGGACGGGAGTTCTCCCCCTTCTCACCCCCGGGGATCGCACATTCCACAAGACACAACATCACGTTTACGGGGCACTAAACAGTCGAAGGACAACATAATGGTCGGAAAATTAACCGTGGTGGCTTTGCAGGTGTTCAAGGACGGAAAGCGAATCACAGTTGACGACGGAAACTGCACTGCCGAGAGACCGCCTGTGCGACAGGGATGCAACCGGTAAGCACGTAGACTCAGTTCGAGAGAAGAGCGTTCGAAAAGGTTCTTCTGCCGTTAATGTGCGTGTCGCTTGCTATTGACACGTTGTCTCCCTGACCTCTGTCACTGATGGCCAACACTCTTCTTTCTTACAACATGCAAAGAGAAGGCAGAGTCGAGAGAGTGCAGGCAGTGAGATTGGCCACGGATCGCAGAAAGAAAACGAAACGAGCGAATGATTGCCGATGCGGGAGGCAAGAAGTGAAGGACAAGAACCTCATTAACAGATTCTCGTGTCCCGAGTGGCAAGCAGGACCTTGGTCTGCCTGTTCCGAGAAGTGTGGAGATGCGCTACAGTACCGATCTGTGACTTGTCGAAGTGCCAAGGATGGAGAAGAGGTACGCAACGGGACGCACAAGTAATAAACAGGAACTAGTCGAATTGTTACAGGGAAAACTGCTGCCCGCCGATCAGTGTCCCGAAGGAAAGGCTCAAGAAGCCGAGAGAACGTGCAACCTCGGACCCTGCGAAGGACTCAAGTTCACGACGTCGGAATGGAAACTGGTGAGTTCAGGTCTGGAGGCATCTCAGCATGGTCCAACTTCAGTGCACTCGCTGCAACGACACCGAAGAGACGAGAGAAGTGAAGTGCGTCGATACTCAGGGAAGGGCATACCAGCTTGAGAAGTGTATCACCAACACTACGGACATCCCCATCGACACGAGGTATACCACATATACTCGTATCAGTCATAGATGATGTTTAGGACCTGTGCTACCCAGCCTCCTTGTCTCTACGAATGGACTACTTCGGAGTGGAGCAAGTGCTCGACTGAATGTGGACACGGACACAAGACCCGACGTGTTGTTTGTGCGATTCACCAGGAGGGCGATCTTGAGGTAAAATGAGATAACGACACCGTGGATATCACGTACGTTCAGGTGATCGACGAGGGATTGTGCCAAGGAAAGAAGCCGAATACGACGGAGCCGTGCACGAACGAAGAGGACTGCACTGGAACGTGGTTCAGTGGACCGTGGTCCAACTGCACTGCCGAGTGAGTTCAGAGACCTTTGATATCGGCTCGGCTAGGAGAAAGAAGCCCAGTAGCAGTTGCCGGAGATGATAGGAGAAGGGCCATAACTTATCTCTTTTTACCTCTTCGCCTTCTTCTCGCACACAGTGCACAGTTGTTTAGACTCTGAGTAATGATGAGCCTGCGAGACTGCAAAAAAGGACAGGACCGAGCTCCGTGAAAGACAATAAATCAGAAAGCAGCGCTTCGAGGAGAAAAGTCGGCTGCTTTATAGATGCGACGGAGGCACACAGACTCGAGTGTCAGTCTGTCTCAACTACGATCACAAGCCTGAACCCAAGTGGTGCGACGAAGCCAAGAAACCCGCTGATGAACAGAAGTGTAACACTGAAGCTTGCCCAAGTAAGAACAGAGAACAAAGTATTTCTAACGAAGATGGCGAACTCAAAGAGGTAGCCAAACTCTTCAGCTTGCTTCGATTCTGAATTCGGATGCTGTCCTGATAACTCGACCTTCGCTACCGGAGACTTCTTCCAAGGATGTTCCAACTGCTCACTTTCGGTACAGAGAGACATGAATACAACAGTCACAGCTTTATTCCAGGAGTTCGGCTGTTGTGCTGATAACGTAACCGAAGCTACTGGTCCTGATGGAAAGGGTTGCCTCGAGTACGTTGAGCTTGAGAAGAAGGAAGGCGAGAAGGAAGAGAAGAAGGAGGAGGTGGAGGGGAGCGGAGAAGGAGAGGTAAGGTTTGCAATGGTGGAGAAAGAAGATGCCAACTTTAGGAGAAGAAGGAGTGCACTGTGACATCGGAAGATGGAAAGGAGGCGACGGTTGACTGCCTGGCTATGAGCAGCAATCTCACCGCTGAAGAAGGAGATCTCTTCGGTAGGCTATGAGTACGGTTGAGTAACGTAGAGAACGTATTCAGGAAACGAGACCGGCAATGCGACACTTCACTGTTCCAAGTCCGAATTCGGCTGCTGTCCTGACTGGTACACTCCTGCAACGGGACCGAACAAGGAGGGATGCGATTCTTACGTACTGGGTAATACATTTATACATTATTCTGACTGCTCTTTACTAAATATCTGACGAAACCTTCTTTTAGGAACATGCAACGAGACTCTTCACGGCTGCTGTCTCGACAACGTGACACTCGCTCGTGGACCGAACTACGAGGGATGCGGAGAGGTAATCAGTAGGAAATTATATTTATCAACAACTGATAAATCCTAGGCGTCTTGTGCTGCCTCGCTCTTCGGATGCTGCAAGGACCGAAAGACCATCGCCTTCGGCCCGCATTACGCGGGTTGTGAACGGTACGGTAATGGAGGTGGTGTGAGTAGCGTCGGCTTCAGATCTTCCTTCCCTTGCGAACTGTCGCAGTATGGATGCTGCCCCGATGGAGAAACTGCTGCTCTTGGTCTCAATGGAACAGGATGCGGAGAGAACTGTCTGACGACCAAGTAAGATGACGTATTTAGTTACCTATCTACCTTTCACTTTTAGGTATGGATGCTGCCCTGATGGAAAGACGACTTCGAAGGGAAAGAACAATGAGGTGGACTTGTGTCGTATGCCAATGTTACTGTCCTATTCAGGGCTGCGGTTGCGAGTACGCCCAGTTCGGATGCTGTCCTGATGGAAAGAGCGCCGCCAAGGGATCTGGATTCTACGGATGTCCCGAGTCCTGCGCCCAGAGTCAGTTTTTGATGCTTTCTCTAGAAATAAGTTTACACATAATCACGAAATATGATCAAGCTTGTTAGTAGACTATAGTCATTTATCTCATTTAGTATACTCATTCAGGCCAGTATGGATGCTGTCCCGACGGAAAGACTTCGGCTCGCGGAGCTCACAAGGAAGGATGTCCGTGCCAATACACAAGGTAGAATTTAGAATACAACCTTAAATAACTGACAAATTGAGATACGGATGCTGCCCTGACGGAGAAACGACTGCTCTTGGACCGAAACTCGAGGGATGCAATGACTGCCGATACGCTAAGTATACAACTCTTAATAGAAAAAATGGGCTAAATTCATCCCTTCAGGCACGGTTGCTGTGCTGATGGAATCACTCGTGCTCTTGGACCCGACTACCAGGGATGCCCATCGACCACTCTCGCTCCATTCCTTCTCGGAGGTATATCGATGACGTAAACATAAATGGCATGCATTCAGGAACCGTGGCTCCTTCGAAGATCTCGGCTTGCTCTCTCACTCAAGATCAGGGACGACAGTGTGCTTCAGCCAGCTTCAAGCTCGTGAGTTGGAAAAGAAGTGTTTCTTGTGATGATCGTATTCAGATGTACTACTACGACATCCACGAGGGACGCTGTTCGCAGTTCTGGTATGGAGGATGTGAAGGAAACGAGAACCGATTCCCGACCAAGGACATGTGCGAAACTATCTGCGTTGAACCCCCCGCAAGAGGTAAGTGAAGGAGTAGGAGTCCAATTCATGGCTTTGTTCAGGACGTTGCCATCTCCCGAAGGTCGAGGGACCTGCTCACTGCAACTCTCTCGAGCCTCGGTGAGCATCAGTACAAACTAGTTCTGGAGTGTTTCGTACATTGTCATATTTACAGCTTCTTCTACGAGCCCGCAACCAGGCAATGCAAGGCCTTTTGGTGGAGAGGATGTCTCGGAAACGCCAACAACTTCGGAACGTGGGAAGAATGCCAGGTTTGCTATTACATCAGAGAATGTTGCTTATTTTGAAGCATTTCCACTAAAACTAGTATTTGAGAAGTTCTGCGATGGAGTGGAGCCGGCTCCCCTCGAGCCCGTCACCCAGCCGCCTCCCCCTCCTGCTCCTGCTCCTCGTGCTCCCTACGTCCCTGACAGCACCCGTGTCGAAGTCCAGCCGCTCAACCCTCACACGAACGTCCCGGCTCCACAGAACCAGCGAGAGAATCCCGCACTGACAATGGAGGACGTGTGCCGTGCTCATCCTGATGCTGGACCCTGCGAGGACTACGTCGAGAGATACTTCTACAACCCGGCTACGCACTCGTGTGACCGATTCCGATATGGAGGATGCGGAGGAAACCTGAACAGCTTCAAGGACGAGGCCGAGTGTCTCATGCGATGCAGCTTCATGATCAGCACGCCCCCTCGTGCCCAGACTCCTTCTGTCGGAGGTACGGTATTCATTTAAGGTCTTCGTAATATGTTCCTTTAGGTGCTCCTCAACCGTCCCTGTCCCATGCTCCTATCGTCTTCCCTCAGTCATCCGCACAACAACGTACGTTATCGTCCTGATATAGATAATAATAGAGTATTCTTGCAGCGGCTAGCTCGAAGGGACGTAGTGTGTGCCGTGAGAAGGTCGATGTCGGTCGATGCCAAGGAAACTTCCCCTCATTCTACTATGAGGTATCTTGACAAGCCAAAACTGGAGAAAAAATCATTATTGTTTAGGTCGCTACCGGTACTTGCGTCGAATTCAAGTATTCTGGCTGCGGTGGAAACGGAAACCGATTCACGTCGAAGGGCGAGTGTGAGCAGTTGTGCGTGAGAGCTGAACAGCCTGGTAAGTATAGGTGACGGGACAGTAGGTGTAGTATATAAGCTGTACGGATACCATGACGTCTATCTTTGCAGGAGCCGCCGCGGGAGGAAACAGCGCGTGCGATGAACGAAAGGAGACGGGAGTGTGTCCGGCAGAGATGCAGACTCAGTACACGACCAAGTGGTTCTACAACAAGGCTGACGGGGTCTGCTCTCGATTCCACTACTCCGGATGCGGAGGAACCGCCAACAGATTCGATTCCGAGGCTGACTGCAAGACCACCTGCCAGAGCCACATCTGTAAGAGACCCTTCCATTTCGGAATGTGAAGGGCATGTTCAGCTGCATGCGACCTTCCTCTCGTCAAGGGACAGTGTTCCGGAAAGCACCCTGCCTTCTTCTACAACAAGGAGGCCGGAAGGTAACTGCCTTAGTTTCAGAGGAACTTATCTAATCTCTCTCATCGTCAGGTGCGAGGAGTTCTTGTATTCTGGATGTCTGGGCAACATCAACCGTTTCGAGTCAATCGATGAGTGCCAGGCAACCTGCCCCCAGCGTAAGTAATCGACCATCATTATCCCCTACTTATTCAATCTTCATTTTGTAATGGTAGTGCTTAGCGCTTCGTTTTCCTTCGTTCCCTTCATATCGCATAGACTAGATTTCACTCCACTTGCCGATGTCCACTAGGATTATCACTCTCATTCGCTTCTTCCACTTACTTGTTATGATAATTATTGCTATTGTCGAGGCATCTCACTATCCCTAGTTTATTATTATCCCAGACCCTCCATCCTTTCCATTGTTGTCACGATACATTCGCTTTTCCACACTGCCTCTTCTTGCCATCTATCATGTTGTCGAGACCCAACAGGACAAGATTAGAGTTCAATTGATCCACTATTGATCGTTGTGGCCATCGAATACCGATAAACGAACATGTTATTCCCTCGTAGATTGACATAGAACAGTGCATGTCCCTCAAGTCTTACCCTTGTGTTGTATTGTCTTAACGCTATTGCTAGTGTGCTAGATCCATCTAACCCCTCTCACCTGTATTGTGTTGTTTGTTTGTGTGTGTTTTGAGTGTCGTGTGAGTAACCCCTCTCTTCAGAGTCTCCTTCCTCTTCTGTCTCGTCTCAATCGTCTTCGTCCCTTCCTTCGCTTTCCCTTCCACTCGGCTCACCCGCTGTCATTACTGAAGCAGCAATCGGTCGATGTTCTCAACCGAAGCAAGTCGGCCATTGCAAGTATGTGTACGAGTAACGAGTAATGTGTGAGCATGTAACTAAGGGCTCTAATTCCTTCGTTCTACTACGATTCCGCTCACGGAAAGTGTGCTCCCTTTGACTATGGAGGATGTGGAGGAAACGGCAATCGATTCGCGACCCTTGATCAGTGTCAAAGAGAGTGTGAACCGGAGAAGCACCAGGTCTTTCTAACCTCTTTTACCTACATAAATCAGGGCTATTTTCACAAAGTAAAATCTGGCTACATTAACATGCCAGTAAACAGTTGAGCTAACAATAACCATAGGCGCTTCGAATGAACCCGTACGCTACGCTTGCCGACCAACCCCGTGATCCCTCGGCCAACTTCTACCGTGACTCTCGCTACAATGGATACCGTACTCAAGGTCCATCCCGTACTCCGAGAAAGCTGCGCAGATTTGACAAGGAAACCATGATGAAGATGGGAAAGCTCGAGATGGTAATGCATGTCGGTCTGTCCAGAGAATTATTATTGAATACAGACAACGACAACCACTCATCGACCAACGACGACAGAGATCGCACGAGTCCTCCCTTCCGACGATGATTTGTATCCCACTGCCGTCGTACCTTCTTCTCCTCTTCCTGAACTCTGCCAACTCCCCATGGAAGCTGGACCATGCTTCGAGAAGAATCTGAGGTGAGAGGTGATATGAAATGAAGTAAAATAAACTGCGCTGTAGGTGGCACTACGATGAATCAGCCGGTATGTGCAAGGCATTCTACTACACAGGCTGTGGAGCGAACGCCAACAATTTCGAGAGCCAGGTTGATCTGTTTGAATGACCCCGTCATCTAGTTTCCTCACACTTCAGGAAGCGTGTGAACGGGCGTGTGGCGCGTTTCGCGAAGATCGAGTTTGTGAGCAGAAGTCGGAGGCTGGAGAGTGTCAGACTGCCGTGTACAAGTGGCATTGGGACAAAGAACGACGACAGTGTCGACAGATGGTCTGGGGAGGATGTGGAGGGAACGGGAACAGGTTACAAAGAGAAGAGAAGATGGGGGCATCCGAGGGGCTTAAGGTTCTCATCGAAAATGGAATGCGAACAGCTCTGTCGACGAGAGACCAGGCACTCCGTCGACACTGATATCTGTCTGATGGACACCGATTCCGGACCCTGCAACGACGCCATCTCTCTCTGGTTACTGTAGCTGCGATTTCTCGGTTGACGCTCTCGTTCAGGCACTACGATGCCAATTCCCGATCGTGTCGTCAGTTCACGTATGGAGGATGTCGAGGAAATGGAAACCGATTCCTGACTAAGCGAGACTGCGAGAGACGATGCACAGGGAAGACCGGTGAGTAGAATCGCGGCCTTTCTCCGTGAGTCCAAAATCTACCTAGCTCCTCCGACCCTTCGTCCCGCTGCCCTTCCCACTCCCGCTGCTCTCGTACAACGGATGAACCAAGCAGCTACACTCACAGTACCCGCAGAGACAACGACTACTTCGTGGAGAGCCGAACAGATTCAAGCACCCGCTCCTGTAAGTCGACGATGACAAGCAATGAGGCAATTGAGTAACGAGATTTTGAATAGCCGCATTGAGCATTCCATTCGAGGATATGTGAAAAGAGTTGGTTCAGAAGCAGCAGAACACCTCGGAGGTGACCATTGCTAGAACACAAGCTCATCCTGTCTCGGGTTTCGCACTCGCCAACCATCCCACTTCCTACCCTCATCACAGTCGAAGTACCATACGTTTACCTAGCTTGTCATACAACAAGAAAATTAACAGTGATCTGCTATGCCGCGGTCGACGTGGGTCCCTGTACCGAGAGAATTCCTATGTGGTACTACGATACTCTCAACGATAAGTGCAAGCCCTTTGCTTATGGCGGTTGTCAAGGAAATGGAAACAGGTAGGCAAACATCCGCGAAAGAAGTGCATACATGTCTTGAATAGATTTGCATCGCAAGACGAATGTGAAAGCAAGTGCCAACTCATTCCACGAAACTCGAAGAGAACGGTATGGTCTTGGGAGTGCTAGTGTATCTAATTGTCATTTAAGAACGAGAAGATCAGGAAGACAACACTGAAAACACACGAAGAAGGGCCCTTTGAGACTGGAGTTGAGGTATGGCACAATTGAGAGGTGATTGTTTATATCAACGATTGCAGATTCGATTGACGTGTGACTCATCCGAATCTCGCCCGATTGTCTGGTACAAGGATGGGCACGTACTTGAGTTCTCCGAGCGAGTTGTTGTGAGTTAACGCATTCCCTCGTTGTTGTTTGAATTCGGAGATTTGACTGCCTACATTCAGGAAGAGGATGAATTCAAGCAAGTTGTCATCCGCACATCGAAACCAACTGACACCGGCTATTACATGTGTGCTGTAGGACTTGATGGAATCTTCTCAGAGAGAGTACACATTAAAGTAAACGGTAAGCGACAGGTTGACGCTTTCGATCAATGGGAATTATAAGAAATACATTATAGAACTGCCCGTGGAGGAATCTTTCTGCCAGGACATCGGAGGCCGTGATACTTGCTCTAAGATTCTTGCTCGAGGTACACTGAGCGAAATTTCACTAGCACACTCTACCACCGTGAAAATGCACTAACCCGCTAGGGAATACTTCCCTAAAAACCGTAGGGGGAGGCTCAATTTTTAGGGAATTTTCGCTGTGGTATCGTGTGCTAGGGAATTATTCCCTAGCGGGCTAGTGAAATTTCGCTGAGTGTAGCGTTTGTATATCATGTTTAGCAAATATGCTTCCGTTGCGTTTATTCTTCTTTACGGTACGAAGAGAGCGCAAACGAAGTAGGCATGAAAATACTGATGGAACTAATCGTCAACGATAGCGCACCATTTCAGTCTACTTGATCTTGTTCAGGGCTGTGTGTCAAGAAGCGCTACGGTTCATACTGTTGCCGGACCTGCGGGTCTCACGGATTCGAGAAGTTCCGTTTCTGAGTTGTCTTTAGTACTACACTACTGTTATCATTCCCTTCCATGAGAATTGCTCATCGCATTATTGACTCATCTCTCGCATACTTTGATCCTTAGCACATAATCTCGAAAGGTACTTGTTGTTTGAAATCACGATCATTTCTCGGCCATTCCTTGCTTTAATCTCACAATTCACTTGTGCTTCTTCCTATTCATCCATTCATTATGCTGCTGTAGCGATAAACATCTCTAGTAATTGGCCAATTGGATTGTGCCCCTTCAAGGTCTCCAAATGGCTTCACCCCCTATCGAGTCCATTCATCTCCCGACTGAGTGGTGGCGGTGAGCGCATTTCCCTCTCTCTCTCGCCCTTTGACTCTTCTTTGTCCAACTCCTTGTCACTTCGCATGCCTACTACCCTCATCGCAACCGAACCACCATCCCCTTGTCTTCTCTCCTTTCGTATGTTTCTTCTCTTGTCAATCAACCGCCGTTCTCTCTCCTTTCTCACTATTACGCACATCAATTGATCACATGACCGTCGCGGGTCTTTCGCTGTATAATGAGACTGTTTGTCTATGGTCGGAGTCAGGTTCCTCCCCCCCCCCTCATTCAACTATGCCAATGACGTGACCAACGGCGTTCTGGTTCCCCCCGTTATCGGGCTCCATAATCTGGGAGGTCGAGAGATGTCTCGCCCTCTTCATTCATCTTTATTCGCCTACACCCTTCACCCTTCAAACATACTACGGCTTATGTAAATGCGCGAAAGTATATTGTGTGCTTGTGTGCTTGTCGGCTGTGTGTGAGATGGGGGGGGGAGTAGAGTGAGGGGAGCGGCCCCCCTCTCACCTTCCGCCACCCTCAGACTCCTCTCTTCACTCGTACGTATCCACTCAAGAGCAGGAAGTCTATCCCCACCCAGTTCATTGTCCATATTCCCCGTAATCAGCACGTGTCCTTCATATTCATCATTGCTCCTTCTTCTTGTCACTTATTTGTGTCCTTTCATCCCTAGCTCGGTACATCTCTTTATCCCCCTTTCGCACCACCATAATGCCTACCAGTCTGCCGATCCGCTTACTCTCCTCACCTTCTCATACCACTCAGTTCCTCTCAACCCTCTTCTCTACCTGTACCTATCTATCTTCCCCTCCATACTTCTAAGGACGTCATTATCACTGAGCTACTTTTCTGCCCTTTGCTCTTCGAACGGGTTTCAAGTGAGGAAAGGGTAGGTATAGTGGATGGGGCCTCTTGGGGCAAGTCAAGCCGATGGGACATGGGAAGGCAGTGAAGGGAGTGGAAGGAAGGGGGAAGGCAAAGTGAGTGGAGTGGCCTGCGAAGCATCATGAGTGCGTGTCGTCCAGTTCCTCGTGTGTCATTCTATACCTCCATATTCGACCCTCCATCACATCGTCTCGTCCTCTTTGCCCTCTCTAATCGAATGTAGTCCCTATCCATGATCTCCCCATCACCGTAACTGACTAACT